>CM035443.1:27201590-27656590 GCA_020310875.1 Ceratopteris richardii | reverse complement strand
TAACATAATACATGTGTTCTTCAAGCAATTATCCCTCTATTATGGATCCTTCTAGTTTTACCGTTTGTTACAAAAAAACTTTCAATACACCCATAAATATCTCGATCCAAAACATCCATCTAGTGGTTACCACTCTAGCAATCTCTATTTCATACACAACATGGATCAATAAATGAGATTGTACATCAATAAATGAAGTTGGAAAATCTTTCTCCACTAGACCTAGTAGCTCTCTACGATCACATTTCTTTTATGGGGTTGAATCATTTTCAATGCCTTCTGATGTAATGCACCTATTTTCAGCCGTAAATTAGATTATTTGGACATTAATTCTTCATAAAAAGATATCAATTAATCTTTTATATTCAAAATAAAGGTATGATAATTTTTGGAGTTTCAAGTCTATAGAAGCACACAAACAACAGAAGGAAGAAGGAGACGCTTGGAGCACAACACATCACTCAATGAATTACCAATTGAATGTGCAAAGATGAGTAAGCCCTTAGGCTTATAGGCATATATAGAAGCTACAGGAAAAAACTCTTAAAGAGGGGAAAAGGTGCCCCGACAATCCTAAATGTGTTTACACATCACTACCAAAATATATAAATAAATTCGCCTAACAATGATGCAGTGAACAAGGAGCTAGCACTCATGTATAAGGAAGTGCCAGAGCCTTTATGAAAAGATCTGTAATGTTCTCCCATGTGAGCACATCTACCAAATTGATCTCTTCAACAGAGAACCTCTCTCTGACATAATGGAAGTGCACCTCAATCTGCTTTGTGTGAGCATGGAACATAGGGTTCCTCCCAATTGTCAATGTGCTCTGGCTATCAATGAAGGTAGTGGTGGCACATGACTAACCAATACCCAAAGGCAAAAGGCCTCTGAGCCGTTCACACTCAAGATTTGCTATGAAAGTTGCCCTATACTCAGTCTCACAACTAGAAATGGCCATAGTAGGCTGCTTCTTGCTCAACCAAGGTATGCATGAGCTACCAAGCATGAAGCAAAAAATACTAGGGGACACATGAATGTCATAGAAACTAGCCTAGTCAAAGTCAAATAAAACATGTAAATCTGGAACTAATGATCCCCCTTGGGATTAAACAATCGAAGTAGGTGGATACCACTAAAAAAGTGAAAGATGTGCTCAACTTCCAACCAATGCTTAACCCATGGGCAATGTATGTCACAAGGAAGGAGATAAAAAAGAGAGCTCACACTCACACTCAAAGAGGAGCACACACATAGATTGAGGCAAGGAAGAATCATCATAATCTTCTTCTTCTTCTATTTCATAAAAGGAATGTACAAGAATGACCTAAAAGAATACAACTAGTGCAATATATAAAGAAACAATACATAAGGAAGATACTAGTGTCCACGAATGAGTGAGCTGGCAAGAAACAAATTAGCCATGACTCTAGGTGGATAAATCTAGTAAATCTGAATGAAGTATCCCTAACATATACCGATGTGACCACTATACATGTCAAAGAAATGAAAAAGTGATACGTGTCATCCTAGATCATCACATGTTGAGCTTGATATCTCAAAATTCCCCCTCAAGCTTAACATCATATCCTCTAATCCAAGCATCTTCCAAAACTTCTTTACCTTCTTTGCTCCAAGTGCTTTAGTGAAAATATCAGCAACCTACTCATCTGCTCTCACATAAACAAGATCAATTTCACCTACTAATACCTCCTCACTAATGAAGTGATAATGTGCCTTGATATGCTTTGTTCTAGCATGAAAAATAGGAATTTGTGCTAACTATATGCTGCTAAGTTTATCACAATAGATAGTGATAGGATTTTGCACTTCTACACCTAAATCTGCAAGTAGCATCTCTAGCCATGATGTCTCACATACTACCATTGGAGCACCTCTATACTTAGCCTTTGTACTTGACAAAGCAACAGTGGATTGCTTCTTAGTGCTCCATGTAATAGCTTTACTCCCAAGTGAGAATAGAAAGCCACTAGTAGATCCTCTATCTGGAATGCAATCAACCCAATCAGCATTGGTGTATGCATGAACTTGCACATCTATACCAGCTTCATAAAACAATGCATAATCCAAAGTAGCACTCACATAACGTAGATTTCACCTTATAGCATCTAAATGTGGCTTCTTGGGACCTCCATGAATTGACTTTCAAGTCGAATGGTGTAGCTTAGGTCAAGCCTTGTAATTGTCAGATATATCAAAGTTTCCATAATTTTCCCCTATACATAGTAGCATTTTCGAATGCTTCACCTCATGTAGTATCCAACTTCAAATTTTGATCTAATGGCATAGAAATTGGATTACAATCAGCCATACCATACTTTTGCAGCATATTTAAGGCTTATTGCCTTCACAACATCCATATTCCAGTTTTTGTATGTATAAACTGATCAATGCCCAGAAAATAGCATAGCACACCAAGATATCTCACATCAAATTTCTGCATGAGAAGTTGCTTTACCTCCTGAATGCTTTCTTCATTATCACCACCTACAATCAATTCATCAACATAGATAGCTACAATCATGATGCCATCATCCAATGGTAGTGAAATAATCAGCAATCCTTGCATGTCAAGCATGAGGGGCTTGTCTAAGTCCAAGTCCATACAAAGTCTTTTGAACCTACGAACATATTCTGGGTGCTTTGAATCTTCATATCCTTATGGTTGGTCCATGTTAACTTCTTCGTTTAACTCACCATGTACGAAGGCATTCTTCACATCCATCTTATGAAAAGTCTATCCTTTTGTTGTAGCTAATGTAAGAAGTGTTCTAATAGTAGACATTCTAGCTATAGGTCTCAATGTTTCCTCGCAATCAATGCCATATGTCTCTCTATATCCTTTTGCTACCAATCATGCTTTGTAGTTTCTTATGCTACCATCAGCACTATGCTTTACCTTTTGTAAACCCACCTACTGCCTATAGGTTTCTTTCCTTGCAGCAATGGAACTAGCTTCCATGTTTTGTTTCCATAAAGTGCAGCCATCACCTCATCCATAGCTTTCTCCCAACATGCATTTGCAATTGCATCTTCAAAACAAGAAGGTTCAACATCTTGTATTAGTTTGGTTTTCTAGGCACAATGAGGAGCCATATAACTATCATACATCAAGACATTTCATCAAACACAACATCTTTGCTCACCTTCACTTTTCTTGTGAGTGGATTACAACATTTATATCCCTTTTGCTCAAGGGAGTACCTGACAAAGATACATTTTTTTGCTTTTGGATCAAGCTTCATCCTCAACTCATCTAGAACATGTACATATGCAATAAAACCGAATACTTTCATATATGATAAGTTTGTCTTTTTACATGTAAACTTCTCTTTAGATGTAACTTGATGTACAATAGCAATCGGAGTTCTGTTCATGATGTATACAACAATATGCATGACTTGTGTGCCCAATAACAATGAGGCATATTCTTCTCAGCCATCAAGGCTCTTGCTATTTCTAAAATATTTCTATTTTTGCATTCAACAATGCCATTGTGTTGTGGTGTGTACCTGCATGAAAACTGATGTCAAATTCCATGACTTTGTAGAAAATTATTGAACTCATTTGACATGTATTCACCTCCTCCATCATATCTTAATGTACCCATACTTTTCGTGTAGGTCATCAATGAAAGTAACATAAAACTTGCAACCACCCATAGATGTGGTCTTTGCAGGACCCCAAACATTCTTACGTACTATTTCTAGAACATTCTCACTAACATGCTTATGATGTGGAAATGATGCTCTTGACTGATTACCAAATTGACATGTTGCACATACCTTTTGCATCTCTGCAACCTTGAAATTTGGTAGTCCATTGACAATCTCTTTTAACTACATCAATTTCAGCCTCTACAAGTTTGCATGTCCAATTCATTTTTGCCAAATCTCTATATTAGCAATAACTCCTACACCTTTTGCAAACATGGTTGCACTCATTTTAGGAATTTTCACATTTAAGGTGAACATCCTACCCATTTTGTTTCCTTTTACAATCAATCTTGTGTTCTCTTTGTACTCGTCCACATATATACCATCAACATTGAACCTGACTTATAATCCCTGGTCAACCATTTTTCCAACAAAAACCAGATTCTTTATTATATTTGGAACATATAGGATATCAACAAGATGTTTTTCCTTCCCATCCTCCATATACAATGCTATGTTTCCTATATGCTCGATAGGGTTTGATGTGTCATCACCTATTTCAACATATCCAAGAACTGAAAATTTTTGTAAACTCCTAAAACATTCCACATGACTAATCATGTGATTTGAAGCACTTGAATCAACATACCAAACATTGCTATTCAATTTTGAAATATCACCAGACATTGCATTCATCATATGATGTTGAACCACATTCCATGTGTCCAAGTTTACCATAATTCCATAAATCCTTTATTGTCATTACCTGAATCATTTCTTTGAAAATTTATGCAGCCTCTTTGGTTCCCCCTACCTCAAAACTATCCTCTTCCTCTTGTACGATTCTATTGTTGACCTTGGTCTCGGTTATTGTGTCCTCTTCCACTTCCAAGCCTATATCTTCACCTCTTCCTCTACCGAGTAGAATACCTACTCAAAACTAGGTTTTCCATGAGTCCTCACCAAGATTCTTTTCTTCAATGATCAACATGCACACTTGATCAGCAAAATTGGGATTATTTTCCCTGGTCTATGTAGAAGTTTTCAACTACTTAAACTTAGCTCCTAAATCCCGAAGGTATAATTCCATTTTATCATCATCATCTATATTCATGCCAATAGATGCAAGTGACTCACATATGCTTTTGATTTTTAGAGTGTAGTCATTATCGACATGCCCTTTTTCTCTAGTGTACGCAGCTCATTCTTGAGTTTCCATTTCCGTGCCTTTATGCTGGTCTTGGCATAAAAGCCAATACATTACCTTTTGTGCTCCTTGATTCCATTCCTCATATACTCTGAACTAGTCCACAGTCTGATTCCTCTCTCATAAATGCAGAGTATTTTCCTTCTCTCCTTTGATGTGCTTCCAATAGTCTTTTCCCATTAGAAAATTTGTCATTCTGGATCTCCAAGAAGTGGATTTTTACAGAGAGGTGCAACAAATGCATGGTGGGCCCATAAGTTGTAGGTCCGAGGATTGTAACTTGACTCTGATCACAATGCAAGATTAGTAAGACTTATGACCACCACATGCTAGAGAGATGATGCTATTGGATAGTGTGGTGTCTACCATTGGAATGGTAAGTGGTGTGTGTGAGGTGGTGGTGAGTAATTGTGGTGTTGGTGTTGGGAATAGGACCGACAAGAAGGTTTGGGCAGTGGCTTGAAACAATCTAGAAAGAAGTGCATGGGAGGATTGAAGGACTGGTGGGATGGAAGATGTAAAGTATGAGCTTGGAGGTGGGAATGCCATGGAAGGAGTTTTAAAGACAGGGAATCCTAGAAAAGTGGATCTCATATCTGGGTGTCCTATGACAGTACAACATTGTAATGACAATGGTATGATACAAGAGCTTGTCAAAAGAAAAAAATAGAGAAGTGGGCTATGAAAGATGAAGGGTTCTCGAGTATCAGTGGTAGGATCAATATTTATAGCCTCGGTTTGAGGGGGTGAGGGTGGAGGTGTTGGAGGTTGTGGCTTTGTTGTGTCTTCATGGACCACTATAGATTTGTGGCAAGGAGTGTGAGTTGCTTGGGATGTTTTCTCGGTTGGTTCAATTGTCACAATAGTAACCTTGATAATGGTGATGGGTATTTGAATGTTTTTACTAGATCTTGGTCGTGTTTGGAATCTGTATGGATTGTATTGTGCACGAGGCCTCGACAGTGTCGATCTTACTGCTTCCACTACACCATAGGTTTCACTGAGCAATAGTAGAATTTCATTGAATTCAGAATGGACACTAGCCTCTTCCAAGAGCTCGGTGACTAGCATTCTACTGCTTTGTTTAGAGAGTAATTGTTGTGCCCACACCCTTTCGATGACTTTGTATAATCCATGGAGTTATGGAGTGTAGCATGGGACTTCAATAGTTTCTTCTTCTTCTCCCTCTTCTTCTTCCTCTTCTTCACCCTCTCGTCATTCTAGTTGTTGAGACAAGGTCCTTTGTCGATCATGTTCCCAGTGTACATGGTAGCCTCCTCTTGATTTACCCCTTCTTTGGGAGGATGTGCCAGCTCCTTCTCTATCAAAAAAGAACTCTACATCCGATACTTAAGTGGTCTATTAAGAAAATTCAAAGTCAAAGGTGTTCATCCCTTCGATGTCTCTTGTGGTACCAAATTCAAATTCCAAAGGTAGAAGGGGTGCAGAGGGAGTTGCTTGCGAGGTGTCTCTAGAGTCGGAGCGGGGAATACTAATCATAAATAGAGGAATTATGGCTTCCCCTTGTTGTGAGATCTCCAAGGTTATAAGAACTTCTCCTGTTTGGACACATCTAATAGTTCCCTACATTCTCTTGGATTGGTGCGTTGAAGATTTGCATCTTTTAAACAACTATAACCGTGAACAAGTTAGTGCACACTCGATAGGCATATCATATGCTAGAAACATGTATATCATACAAGTGATTGCACAAAGGTCATTCACCAATGGCCTCCTAGAGTACCTTTTCGTAAACTTCATAAAGCTACTCCATAATCAACACAAGAAGCTTAATAATGAGCATGTCTCTACTAGGTAAAGACTGAACCAGATTCTCTTGTGTGGCTGAATGAATATATCTTGTCGTGGGAATGCAAAATGATGCATGCACAGGAAAGGGATGGAAACATCGGGTGTAAGTGCTGCCATATCCTTTAACTTTTGGAGCTTCCTATTATTCATGTTATTGGGTATCAAAGCATCTTTCTCTGAGGACACATGTGTGTCGTGCATGTTTAGAGCATCTCTCATCAATTCTAAGGTGAGTTGAAACTTCTTCGATTCATTGTTACCCGACAAAGAAGGGACGATGAAGATTTTGGGTTGGTCCTTTACATCACTCACTTGTAATGTTGAAACCAAATAGTAGCAACATAGAAAATCTGATTTGTGTAAGGGTGCCTTGAAGTATTCAACCAACCATGCTTGTTGCCATATGGTTTGTAGCTCTAGTGTGTTTTGGAGAGTCTCGAACTCTCCAATGGGGGGGTCAACTATAGGTATTTGTTGTAAATGTCATAATTCCATAGTAGAATCGTTTGATGGCACTTTGATCGGTAGACTTTCCATGTTCATTCTTGATTGATTTGTCCCTGTCTCTGAACTGGTGCCCGTTGTGTCATCCAGAATGCTAGTAGTATTGTAATTTTCTTTGAATCTGCTAAAAAATAAGATCATATTAACATTTCAACAAAAATATGATGCTGCTTTGTCTCCTTTACAATACCAACATGATACTCAAAGTGGTTAGGGGGTTAGTGGGTGAAGTGTTTGTGATGTTGATGCATGTTGGTTAGTAGGTTAGTGAGTCCCCTAGATGCATACTTGGATGTGCATTGTACTCATAATGCATCTACTTTGTGCAAATTAATTTACAAATTTGAGTCACGGGTTTTGTTACAAGGCTTAATTCTCCAAATGTTTATCGTGGGATTCCATCTTTTGGTAGTGATGACCTTTACATGTTGTTGGCATAGATCATCTCGGATAGGGGACTTTTTGGGTACCTATTTCTAGATGGAAGTGTTTTGTCACATTGCCACAATTTTGTATTACACTCCTATGTGGCAATGATGTACCATAATTTTGTACTCGATTCCTATATGGAAGTGCTTTGTCACATTTTGTATTCGATTCCTATATAGAAGTGCTTTGCCACACTTTTGTACATTTTTCATTTATGGAATATACAACTTTCTGTACATGATTCATTGTTCATTTTTGCTCATATAAGTTTATGTTTTGGTTGCCATTAGAGTACACAACACATGTACTCAGCTGGGCAAAGTGTATTGTCTTTTGCTAAACAACATCATGTTGTAGCAAAAGACAAAACACTCTGCCCAAAAAATTTGTGCAAATACGATCGTCGGTATATGCATCGGTAGGTCCAGTATGGAGGTCAGTATAGGCGCCGATATGCCTAGTATGGGCACCGGTATGGGCGCCGATATAGGCGTCCATGATACCGGCGTTTATACCGATGCTCATACCGGCGCATATACCGGCGCTTGTACCGACGCTTTCTTTTCGACGCGTATATCGACTCTAACACTAATGTCACGAAGAAATCCTGCCCGTTCATTTTCCTTGGTAGGAGCCTCCGTATACCCTGAATATGTTGTTGTGTCTCTTTGCGTATTGGAGACCGAGTCTGCTGATAAATATCACACCTTTTCACGTAGTTAGGTGCATCCATGTGAAGGGTTGGCCACCAAAGACTTGTGAATAGTATACCTTTGATCACATGATCTGGTCCAAAATGTCCTCTCGCTACACCTTGGTGAGTAGTCTCTAAGATCGTGAGATGTTCACTCTCTTGGATGCACACTCTAAGATAGTTGTCTCTTCTGTGCTTGTACAAATTATCACCCATGAGTTAATAATCTAGTGCTTCCTATTCTAAACTCTTTCTTCTCTTGAGGGAAGGTCTTCCTTCTCAAAAAGTCTACCAAAGAGTCACTCCAATCTAGTACACAAGACACTTGATAGAGAGTGGCATGTTCCACTAGTGGTCTAGTACTACAGATTTGGCATTCCTTACATATTATGGACATTTGCTTCCATAGTTGGCCAATATGCCCCTAACCTTCGCAGAGTCTGTAGGGTTCTACGAAGTGATGTTGCTGAAGTGCACCTACATGTGTTAGTTGCAACCACTTTGCATGCTCTTCTTCATTCCCACAACAAGCCAGTATGCCTTAATCAGTGTGCTTATACATGTTGACTGCTAGTATGTGGTACTTTTGAGATCTAACTAATTCCTTGTCTTTAGTTCTCAACACAGGATTAAAGGTGAGAATAGGCACTATAGCTTTGGCCAGTCAGGCACTACCTCGAGACTAAACAAATAAGCATCAGAAAGGTCATCTGATACTCATTGTGGGGACTCTCTCGAAGGTCGTCTAAAAAGGTGATCTGCCCTAAGGTGAGTCCTGCTTTTCCTAACCACAACTTCAAAGTCATATTCCATTTGTAAGAGGAACCATCTTACTAATCAAATAGTATTGCATGGTTTGTTCACCAGATAGAGTAATACTTTATGATCTGTGAAAATTCTAAACTTTTTTGCAAGAAAATAATGTCCAAACCTTTTTAATTGCATATAGCATGCCTAATCCTTCTCTTTCAGTAGTGGAATAATTTCATTCAGCAACATTCAATTGTCTATTGGCATAAGCAATTGGAAGATCCATATTACCTTCACTAGTAGGTTGTGCTAACACACACCCAAACGCATAATTGGATGCATCCACATGAACATGAAATGGCTTGTTCCAATGTGGCATAGTCAAGATTGGTGCTGAAAGCAATCATCACTTAAGCTTATTAAAGGAGTTTTCACATTCGTCCATCCACTTGAACTTAGTCAAGAGGGAGTACAGAGGCTTTGCAATGATAGCATACATATGAATGAAACATCAATAATATCCACAATGCCCCATGATAGCTTGTACCTCCTTGACATTTTTTTGGCCTAGGTAGCCATGGAATAGCTCCAACTTTATCCTCATCTGTGGATATGCCATTCTTTGACACTATGTTTCCCAGAACGTTGCCTTGCCTGACCATAAAAACACATTTTTCTAGGTTCAAGGAGACCTGATATTCTCTAGATTTGTCAAAGATTTCTCTGAGTTCAGGTATATATGTTTGTCTAATATTGGAATGAGCATAGAGATTATCAACGTAGACTTCTAAGTTTTTCCTCAAGAACTCTTTAAACACATGGCACGTCAGCCTTTGAGAGGTAGCTGGGGCATTGGTGAGCCCAAATGGCATTACTCAAAAAGTGAATATGTCCCACTCTATAGCAAAAGCCATCTTATGTTGATCTTTTTGAGAAATTGCCACTTGATTGTAGCCAGAGAATCCATCAAGGAAGCTGTATACATCCTTGCCTACCACTCTTTCAGATGCTCAGTGATAGGAAGCGGATAACTATCTCTGATAGTGGCTACGTTAACTTTTTTCAAGTTAATGCGTACATGTAGCTTGCCATTCCTTTTAGGGACCACTACAATGAGGGAAACCCATTGAGTGTTCTCTATCTCATAGATAAATCCTACTTCTACTAATCAATCTATCTCTTCCTTGATCTTCGCAGCATAGTTGTCATTATATGTGTATGGCTTCTCCTTAGAGGGTTTGGCTTCTGAGATCATGGGTATCATATGTGAACATATGTCAGGGTCTACTCCTTTTAAGTCCTTATAACTCCAAGAAAATACATCTTTGTATTCTCTTAGCAAGTCTATGAACTCTTGATCCTTGTCCTTTCTCAAATCATGTCCTATGTATGTGCATTGTTCTTCACCTTCCTCTATGGTCACAATGATTTTCTTAGTTTTATCTTTGTTAACATAGGCCTCTCTTGATAGTGCTTCACATTGAGGCATCCTTATCATGACCTTTCTATCTTTTGTCTCATACTTCTTAAAATTTTCAAGGACCTCAAACAAAGATTATTCCTCTTCTAGTGAGTCTTCTCTCCTCTTTCTTTTCTTACCTTCCCTTTTGGTGGTTACTTGTGTAGTTAGTCTCACAACATTCATAAGCTTCCCTTGTCCTTAAGGGTGAGCTTCTACTTCATGGAGGAATTCCTCCTCTGATGCACAAAAAGGGTCCATAATGATTGACTCTAAATCGGAGTCACTCAATTGTGCAATTTCTTCCATACAAGGATCACATTCTTGATAACCAAATCACACATGATTAGTTCTATGGTGAAAACTAAAATATCATAGCCATCTTCATCATAGTGTGGTGCCCATTGTTCTTCATTGATGGCTACATCCATTGTCGCTAGGATTTTTTCCCAACCATGAGGTTCAAACTCTTCGTCTTGAAATACTACAAGTGCATAGGCTAGCTCTCAAATTGATCTATTAGTTTCCTTTGCACCTACCTCTCTAGTGTTCTCTCATAACTCTTCTTCTTTTGCAAATTTTCACATCCATAAGTGTGTGTCTTCATGCATCCAAGAAGATCCTGATCATGTGGAATGAGCTAACTCCATATCATCTATGGTTCTATGGATGGGATTCCATTGTATAATGGGCACGTCTCTATGAGAATAAGCCTTGAGATTGACTTTGGTTGTAACACCTAAGTGTTGCAGATACAAGGAATTGGTTCCCCAATCCTACACTACCTGCAATTGTGTCAAGAATGGTCTTCCCAGAATCATCTTATAGGCCTAGTTCTTGGTAAAGTCACATATGAAAAAGGTATGCTCAAACTCTACACCACAAGTACTAGAAAATTATCCATTCTAACAATCCAAAGGGTCTTTGTATGTGAACATTGCCATCTATAATTTCATTCTCATTGGCCGGAGTGCTATTTCGCCCCAACACTTCCATAAGGAAGGGGAAGCAATTGCAACTCCTCCCTCTGAGTCCAAAATAGCCTTGGTTGTAACCATGATGAGTGATAGGAACATAGGTGTTTCCTTCTTCTCTTCACTCATATCTCCTATCTTATCCAAGGGTAATTCTGGCACTGTTTGATGTGATCCTACCTGGTGCTTGGTTTTAGCTACTTTTGGTGCTTGATTGGCTATGTGTTTCCACAATTCTAGACTAAAGAGGTGCCATATCCCTACCTTTCTGGCTTCTTCTTTTCCCTAATTGATCTCCTAATTGTTTGTTGAGAGGATTCTTCAATATCCCTCAAGTCTTGCATCTTTGCTTTACCTTTTTTGCTCCATACCTTGACGTTCCTCCTTGGTGTTTTTTTATCATCATTAGAATCACTTGAATCTTCACATTGTTGATTGCTTTCCTTCTAATTGTAGGAAAGTCTTCTTCTAGGTCATAAGGTAGTTTGACTTTTCTGCAATCATCTTCAAACCACAAGTTGTTTTCATCAAAGACAACATCTCTGCTAACAATAAACCCTTGGATTATACAACCTGTACCCTTTTTGATTGAGATCATAACTTATGAACACACATTTCTCTACCTTGGGATCCATTTTACCTCTGATCTATGATGGAACATGTGCCTTTGCTATGCACCCAAAAATTTTGCAATGATCTAGGCTAGGCCTTCTTCCATTCCAAGCTTCATCTGGTGGCATCCCATCCAATGCTTTAGATGCGATTTTGTTGATGATATAGGTGCCTATGGATACAGCCTCTACCCATAGATAGTTGGGCAATTTCTTCACATTGATCATGGACCTTGCTGCCTCCACAATGGTCCTATTCCTCCTTTCTGCTACTCCATTTTGTTCTAGAGTATATCTGGTGCTGATTTCTCTTTTGATGCCTCTATCTTGGAGATATGCATCAAAGTCATGGGAGAAGTATTCTCCCCCTCCATCTGACCTTAGCCTCTTTAATGTTTTCCCTGTCTGATTTTCAACAAGAGCAAGATATTTTTTGAAACAATTGAATACTTCATCTCTGTGCTTCATAAAATAAAGTACGGTCTATCTACTACAATCATCAATGAATGATACATAATACCTTGATCGTAAAATTGAAGGTCTTTGGTAGGTCCCCAAATATCTCTGTGGACTAGCTCCAATAGATCACTATGAATGTAACCTTTCTTCATAAATGGTTTTCTATGAGACTTCCCTAATTGACATAAACTCCATTTGTATATCATATGTTGCTTGGATATGTTTGGAAATCCAAGCACACTTTGATCCGTGCATATTTGCTTTAAACTTCTTTCTCCTATGTGAGCTAATCTTTTGTGCCACATTTCTAATCCTGATAAGGTTTGTCCACCATAATTGAAGAGTGCTATATATCTAGTATCTTGTAATTTAAATGTAAAGAGTCTACCTGCCTTTTCTCCTTTGGCTATCTTCTTGAATCCTTGTTGAGGATCTTCAACAAATGCTCCATTTCTTGTAAACCTTACCCGCAAGCCTTTTTCTGCAATTTGTCCAACACTTATCAAGTTCTTGGTTATGGTGGGTACATACAATAGCTTACTGAGTAGATTCATGTTTCCATCTGAGGTCTTCACATTCCCAATATTTTCAATTGAGTGCCTTGTATCATCTCCTGTCTGAACCTCATGCTTGTTCCTTGGATCCTCCAAGTCAGATAGCAATGCCATATTTCTCGCTACATGATTTGAACAACCAGAACCTATATAAAACACATGCTCATCTACTTTACCTTGCCTCATGGTAAAAAGTGAGTTTTCTTGTGCCTCCTCTTCAGTATAATTACTGTAGTCTCTTCTTCCTCTATAGCTTCATTGGTTATTGTAGTTGATGTAGTTGTTGTTATAGTTGTTGAAGTTGTTTGATCTTCCTCTTCCATAGCTTCCTCTATTGAAGGCTCTTCCTCTCTGATTTGTAGGGTTCCTGAAACAATTCTCAGTTTTGTGATAAGTCAATCCACAAATGGCACATGGAGAGGTACTTTGGAATCTCCCCTTGCCTTGTCTTCCTCCTCTACCTCTTCCTCTTGTACCTCTACCTCTTCCTGGAAAGTTAGCTTGGGAGGTACTAGCTTCATCAGCAGATTTCTTGCATTTACCTTTACCATCCTTACTCTTGTTCTTATCATTGCATAGGGCAAATGAATGATTACCTTTTGATTGCTCTACACAAATGGTTGGATGCACTCCACAAGTGAGCTGGTGCTGATACCACTGTGAGGAGATGGTTGGATACACTCCAGAAATGAGTTGGTACTGCACAAATCCTGCTCTACACCTGCCAATGTTACTTCATATTACCTTTGTTGACACCTTTAGCCTCCAAAATATGCATTTGGACCCATAATGTGCTTTGGAGCATCACCTTCAAATAGTTGCATCAAAACAGACTACTCCCAAGTTTGAAGAGTTGTAGACACTTCCTATTTATGGACTATAACCTACTGATACCACTGTGAGGAGATGGTTGGATACACTCCAAAAATGAGTTGGTGCTGCACAAATCCTGCTATACACCTGCAAATGTTACTTCAGGTTACCTTAGTAGAAACCTTTAGCTTCCCAAATATGCATTTGGACCCATAATGTGCTTTGGAGCATCACCTGATACCACTGTGAGGATGGTTGGATACACTCCAATAGTGAGCTGGTGCTGCATAAATCCTGCTCTACACTGGGAAATGTTACTTCAGATTACCTTAGTAGAACCTTTAGCTTCCCAAATATGAATTTGAGATAATAACGTGCTTTGGAGCATCACCTTCAAATAGTTGCATCAAAACAGACTACTCCCAAGTTTGAAGAGTTGTAGAAACTTGCTATTTATGGACTGTAACCTACTGAGTGTTTCATTCAGTGCTCACTGACTAATTACAATTGACCCGAGAGATTTTAGCCATATCTAATTGGACACCTAAGATTTCTATACGAAGTTATTTCACTAATCTAGGATGAGTATATTCTTAGAAACAATCTTAAGAATTTAGGGGTGTAATCCCAACATTTTAGGAGAATTACAGTCAACAGACATAGGCAGGTTGCAATTAACATATCTCGCAGATCTCAGAATCAAATGACGTGAAATTTTATACCACAGAACTAGAAGGTCTAAGCTACATGTACCAAGTTGAATCACAGCAATAGATTAAGTATACGTAGAGAAGTCCTCAAAACAAACTCAATGAAAATGAGAGTCCAACAATAGATGATAGTGAACATGAGATAGTTGCATAATCAAAAACAAATGTATAATGTATTGAATGTATGATACAAAGGAGATGTTGTAGGCTTACTCATGCATGTGTGGGCTTATTGTTCCCGCAACCTTGAAGCTCAATATGTCCTTCTTCTGCACTCTATCCCGCGACTAAAAGTCATGAGCTTTTATAGATAAATTTGATTTTGATTTTTGAATCTGCCACCTAAAAGTGATCCTATCTTTCAGACTCCTAACTAATTTGATTCCAATCACTTGGTTGTTGTGAATTACAACTTGTAAAGCTATGCGATTCTCTCAAACTTTGCATGTTACATTTATCATGAGTTAAACTCAATATATTTACAAGAGGTGTTCACATGTGACTTATGAACATTCATGTTCAATATATGAAGTAAACCTATGATCTTTTAGTCAAGCATCAAGGCTTGCCAAATGTACCAACACTTCTTTCCTTCCTTGAGCGATGACCTTGAATCCTTCTTTTGGATTCTTTATAAAGCAACCTTTTTCATTGAAGATAACATGATATCCTTTCTCTACCATTTGTCCTACTGAAATCAAATTCTTTGTAATAGTAGGAACATGAAGAACATTAGTCAATACCTTCTTGTCTCCAAGCTTGATATCTCCACCATGATCAATTGCGTATTGAGTTTCATCACTGGTGTCCACACATCCTTTTCCACTTGGAGCTTGTAGCTTTGTGAATAAATCTCCTTGGCATGTCATATGGTTGCTGCAACCTGAATCTATAAACCATTTTATATCATCACTTCTCAGGTTGTTGTAAGTTTCATGCTTCATGGCAAGCATTTTTGCAACAATCATTTGCATAATGTCCTAGTTTACCACAGCGATAGCATGTTATACCTTTATGAGGATTGTATGAACCTCGACCTCTTCCTCTATTTCTTCCTCGACCTCTTCACTGTCTGTTGTCATTGGATTTGTCCTCGTTGTCCTCTGAGTTGTGTTGGCTCGAATTTGTGTTGTTGTAGCTTGTAGCTCAGTGATCAGTAGCACCTCCTTTAATGTCAATCTAGGAAGACATGAGGATGGTATGAAGACCTCGAACAAGTGATGGCATAAGTGTGAGTGAGAAGCACACTAACATGCACACACATACACACACGCGCGCACACAAGGCAAGAACAGAGAGAGAGACAACGGAGTTCTTTAGATTACTCAAAAGTGCTCTTACAAGTTCAATTCTACAACAAGCTATCCTCAAAAATGAGCTCTCTAGCTCTTTTTATAGTTTTTGACTAGCTTTGGCCCTGTCCAGACCTAGTGTCTAGCCTAGTTGAAAATTAGGTTCTAGGGCCCATTTGAGGGCTCAAACGGAGTCTGAAAAATATGAAAATTGATAGATAGGTACTTCTAATGCTCCTCAAGCTCAAGGAATTGTTGGCTTGCACAAAATGGAGCTACAAAAAATATGAAATGGTGTTTACAATGAGGTGAAGTGACAAAGATCACTAATTGGAAAGTATTGTTTCATGGAAAAATTGTAGGGCCTATTTGCCAGATCTGCGATGACTACTTTGCCTGCTTGATCCTTGCGCCGACTTCCTTCTTTGGCTTCCTTGTCTTGTGAGTCCTTGGGTGCCTTGACTGCTGCTAACACCCCCCCCTCTTGCGTCTCTCGTCTCTGACAGACCCTTGTTTGGCTGAGCGTGTGACATAGTATTGAACCACATCTGAAGCTAGGTGATGTTCTTCCAGCCGCAGCCCCCATGCTAGGTCTGTTAATAATGCATCCCAATCTATTGGCCCTCGAATGTCCGGATGTGGAAATCGCAATTGATCTGAGTGTAAGGTCCTCTTCACATCAAATAGTTGAAGGAGATGTGAGGGCCTCGGTATGAATATTTTCGAGTGATATTCTCAAAACCCTATGACGAACATCTCCTCGAAAGTTTGTTTGAAGCAAGTTGGGAGGTATTTTATTCTTGCGTGCCAAGCATATATTACCTTGATTGAGGGGGTGGTGCTCATGTTATATACCAGGTCTAGGTTGCTTGCAGTGAAGCCGACTCCTGAAAAATGTGGGTCTTTGATGTTTTTGAATGTTGTGAATGTGATCAGCATTAATTCAAAGATTTTCATGCACATCTGCGCCATCACCTCAGGGGTGTTCCGTAGTCTAAGGCTCTAGTGACGGATGGTAGAAATCATATAAGCAACCGAGGGTTGTCCTTGTGGAGGTGTTAGATAGACATAATTCAACCACTTTGCACAGCCTTGACGTTCTTGATAGTAATGGTAAACTCAGGCCAGGTGTGTCGTCGGAGGACTGGAATGTAACATGGATTATACTTGATAAATAGTGGCATGTTATTCCAGGTACGAACCATTTCTGGATAGGTCTCGAGAAGACGAATCCTGTAGGTGGGTTGAAAGGTTGATCCTTGTTTAGCACGTTCACGTAGATCATCGAGACCAAATTGAGTGGCAAAAGTCGGGGCTTTGCAACAGCTTCGTTGAATCTCCGCATGGTAATCAACCAGGAGCACATAGTATGGCACGTATTGATCATCGTTAGTGCGTATCCAATGGTGATTTGACATGTTTCAGAAGTACTCAAAGTTTATGATAGTGTCCTCCAGTTTAGCCATTGATTGGATTTGGACTGCCACTCGATCTTCATGGGTTTTGGCTGACTTTTCTAGTTTCTGAAGCCATTCGGGTGCTTCGACTTCCAGGGTGTCCATTCCTTCAGAGGTTTGCTGGCCGCCTGACATCGGCATACGAACATATGGTTCCTCATATGACTCATCCACTTTGATGGGCACCAATTCATCTGGCTCTGGTTGGATAACTCGAGAGGGTTGTCTTTCATACTCAAGTAGGTTATTTTGCAATTCTTCAACCTGCTTTTTTAACGCCTTTACCTCCTCTGAAGTCAATGCTAACTCTATGACCTTGGGTTGTTCTTCTTGCTCCGGGAGCTGGCAGTGTAGTGTATCTCGTTCTTTTTCCAAATCATCATGTGCTTCCAACAGATCAGCATAGCTTTCCAGAATTGTTTTCATCGTGTCTGAATGGACTGCTTTAAACTATTTTGGGTCGATCTCATGGGGGGAACCTTCCATCGCACCTTCTAGGTTTTCTTCATTTTGCTTTTTCAATAACTTTTTCTCTTCAAGTGTCATGGCCATGTGCTTCCCTAATAACGTCAAGTTGCACTAGACTTTGACATTCTCTGACTGATAGAGTTCTAGTAAAGCTGTTAATTTCTTAACTTTGAAAGACTCGAACTGCTTGGGAGCTTCCAATATGGTTTGGTGGGCGTGTGCGAGCATAGTATAGTGTTGATTCAGGTCCGCATTCTCTTCTTCTATAGTCGCAAGCCTCCTCTATAGTTGCTAATGGTTCATAGTTAGTTGACGATGGCGATCTTCAAGAGTCTAATATTCACTCTGTAGTTGATATACACATTGATGTAAAGTAGAAAACACATTATTTACATTTAAGAATGATGGGAAAGGAGTGGATGCAGGGGGATGGGGAAGGGAAAGGGAATTGTGAATGAGGTGGAACCAAGTGGTGATGTGGGTGGAGGGGATATGGGAGATTGTGGTTGTGTGTGGGGAGGGAGTGGCGCTGTGGCTGGTGATGTCTCCATTGTGTCAAAAGTGTGTGTGATTGTGTAGATGGGGACAGTGGGTGGGGTGGTAGTGATGTTCATGAATAGTTTTGTGAATGTGGGCATGGTAACCCCTCCAAATTGGATGCCTGGAGAGAGAGTAGTTCCCATGACATATGTGGTGACCGTGGATGTTGGGGTGGTGGTATCATGGGGTGAAGTGAATTTTGCAGTGAGAGGTGAGGAGTGTGGTCATGGTGGTGCCACTTGATGTTCTTCTCTCTGTGTGGTGTCTCTTGGTGTCGATACATCTATGTGAATTTGCTTGCCGGAGCACCCGGGATGGGTTGGCAATCGTTTCTTAAAGCGATGCATATAAGCAAGAGCTGAATGAATAGCTTCATCCAGGCCTAGCGCATTTGCATGAAGGTTTAAAGACTCAATGAATTGGTCATCAACCCCTTCTTCTTCTAACAGTTGACTTATTAGCATCTTCCCTATTTCTAGTGACAGCTTGTGATGTTCCTAAACCCTGTTCATGGTTTCATACAATCTTTTGGTTTGCACGGTATAAGTTGGGGCACTCGCTAGTTCGGAAGTGTCTTCGTGCTCTTGGTCGTGCTCCTCATCTACCTCCTCTTCGTCACTCTCTTCTTCATCTTCATCTAATTCCACTACTTTAGGTTGTGTAGGAGCTGAAGTCGTTGTGGTCCTCGGGTCTGTTCTGCTTCCGTCTCAAGATTGGTCTCATTAATCATGCGGGCAATCTCTTCATTTGTCAAATCATCAAGGGTGTATCCCTGTGGGAATTCCAAGTCCGATGGAATCCGAGGAAAACCAAATTGGGTCCTTCTGCACTTTGTCTGGGTAAGTGAATAGTAAATGGACGGACACGTCTAATATGAGGTGGTGTCACCTCTAGTGTGAGGGTGGCACCCCTTGCTTGTGCACAGGGTATTTGAACTACATCCCTCATCTTCTTCAAAGGTGGCCTTGTCATTGATAGCTCTCTCTGGAATTCCTAGGCTCAAGACCACACTAGTGCTCTTTGAATTGGCACATCATATGCTAAGCACGTGTAAATGCTAAGCATCCATGAAGCACATTCTTATGTTTCTTATTCGAGCGTTGATGTGCTAGGTGGATTTGATCTATGATCTAGTGGGGTAGATTGATTATGAGGTTTTCTGTCTCTTCCAAGTACAAGCTAAACCAAATTCTTTTGGGTGGCATGGTGAAGCGCTCCTGGGCTGGAAAGGCGAAGTGTTGCATGATTGTGCGTAGGTGGAGGGTGATGGTAGGTGTCATAGCAACCATATCCTTTAACTTGTTAAGATCTTTGTGTTTCATTCTTCCAGGGATCAATGTTTCTTTCTCTGTGGGAATATGCATGCCATTCATGTGCAAGGCTTCCGGAACTAGATTGAGGGTAAGTTTAAATCTTTTCAGTTCATGGTCTGGTGTTAGAGATTGAAGAACAAATGTACTATCTCCCCCTTTGGCTCTACTAGGGGTGATCGTAATATGAGTAGCGTAGAAAATCAAGCTTAGATAAGACGGCTCTAAAATAGCTGTCCAGGCCCGCCTTCGCCCATACAGATCTCATTACTTCTACATGCTGATATTTCTCAAATTAATGGGTGAAGAAATGATAACTCCCCCACTTGCCATTGAATTCAATTTCTACTTCCCAAAAGTAGGTGCCCTCACCCAATGGCCCTGCGACATCACTGAACCAACGTGCATGTTTGCCAACTTGTGACGTGTGCCCTTGCGGAGGGTTCTGAATGGGAAGGACATGCACCGCCCTGAGTTCTTGTGGCCTCTCGGTGAGTTGTGGTTTGAGGAGGAGAGTTTCAATATCCACTATTTGGGTGTTGAATCCTACCTGGGAACTAGTTCCTAGTGCTTCTCTCATGTTACTTCTTGTTTGCTGGTTCTATGAGAATGTAGAAGCATGTGTTAACATTGTAATGGACAAGATAGAACAATTTTTGCCCTTGTTACAACATTAACATGAGGTTAGTAATAGGTTAGTTAGTTAGTGAATGCTTGCTAATTGTGGGTGTAGTTAGTGGATGAATTATCCTATGAGTTAGATGCAAAAATGCAGCGTGAGAATGATGCAGTTAGTAGGTGGGGATGAATTTACATGTGGGGGTCAGGGGGTTTATTACAAGCTTTGGGCTACCAAACATAGTGGATGGCTTTCGATTTTGGTTCTGTGAAGACTTTAGAGGGCTTTAAGAGAGTGTTTTCTTGGAAATGAGGCTTTTTAGGGACCCATTTACAAGTGATTCTACGCGTGCTCATGGGTGAATATGTGTTCGTGTGTGTCCTAAAAGAGTGGGTATCAACTGTGCGAGTGAGTGAACCATGTTGTACATGGTGTGGTCTGTGTGTGGCTATTTGAGCTCGCAAGCAAGCCTTAGGCACCCAAATTTGTCTAGATTGTGGGTCAGCCTTCATCGACTTCTTGGGTACCTAGATAGACTTCACTTTCATAGAAGGGTTTTTGAAAGACTTGTTATTAGTGGCCTGTCGTTGCTCACTAATATGAAGTTGAGCCAGTGGTTGTGACTGGGCTGCAACAAGTTGGTTGCCTTTCCGCACCCACACTTGTTTTGGTGGTTGAGACACCATGCTTCGTACTTTCTTTTGGCTTTGAGCATATATCATCTGTTTCTTCTGCATTCAATCCGCCTTTGGTTGTTGCATCCTTATGGCCTTTGGAAAAGAAGGGAGTTCCATTGTATCCTTGACTTGTTTGTTGAGATAATCATCCCTCTACATCACATAGTTTTGGACAAGAATAGCATGGTCATCTTCATGTGTACTCGTGAAAGGACCAAGAGTTTGTGCCTTTCCAAGTTCCTTGAGTGCCTCATTTTCTAACTCAAGTGTAATGCGGTTCTGATTTACCCAGACCTGAAGAAGTCCACTTCTTAGGTTTAGGTTGACTACATGATCATAGATCCAGTCTTGGCCCAAGACCAGAGGTTTGGTAAGATCCTCGTCTTCACATACTAGCACTTTTACTGCCATGAGGACCTCTTGAATGTAGAGGGGAAGTTCCACCTCTCCCATGCAAGGGGTTTCCACGCCTCCTAGTCCTATGAGATATGCTTCTATAGGATTGACGCTTAGTTTCAACTTTTGATAGTAAGAAAATTTAACAGCACTAGTAGTTGCACCCGAGTCAATCAAGGCCCGTACAGTCCTTGCACTCTTTCCTTGTCCGACCTCTAAGGTTACAAAAGGACGTCGATCAATTATTCTTTGGGAACTTACACCTGAGACTTCGCACATAGCCATATGATATCGTGGATCTGCATAGGCATTTGTCCTAGGTTGCTCTCTACCCTGTCTTCTCAACTTCATGCTTCGGATGCAGTCCAATGCTTTTGCCTGTGCTTCTTCACAAATTCACTTTTCCTCTTCTTTACAATTCTTTGTAGTGTTGAGTCGATTTAACATCTCCTCCATGAGGGGTTCTTAATATAGTTTAACTGTGTATCCGCTAATGTAACTAGGGAGAACATCATGTTCTAGTGTAGCTTATTGAACTGGTCCACTTATGGAGATCCTATTTATGATCATAGGTCCATAGCCTCTCTTCTCTAATTTCCGTGCATGTTTCTTCAAAGTGTAGAGTAGGACTAGGTCTCCTGCTTTCAAGCCTTTATCCTTCACATGTGCGTCAAAATATACTTTTTGTCTTTTCTTGCCTGCATAAATTCCTACTGCCACTCTTAATCTTGTCTCACCTAATCGTTCTAGGTCAAAGATTCTAGATGAGAGCTCATAGCCTGTTTACTTGTGCTCTTGTGCTACTCTCAATGTAGGTATCAAAAAGTCCAAAGGTAGCACTGCATTTTGGCCAAATACCATCTGAAAGGGTGTGGCTTGGAGCACCGTTTTATAGGCAACTCTGTATGCCCAAACAGCATGGTGTAGCTGTTTATCCCAATCAGAGTGTTTATTATTCACTAGTTTTGTCAATACATTGCATATAATCTTATTTGTGCTCTCAGCCTGGCCATTAACTTGTGGGTGATAGGGGACAGACTTCTTGTGTATCACCAAGAACTTTTGAAGAAGATTTTCAATAAGTTCATTCAAGAAGTGAGTGCCTCTATCACTTACTAGCTCGATAGGTAGCCCGTATCTAGTGAACACATTCTCAAATAAGAACTTAGCTGTCGTTTGAGCATCCTTCTTCGTGGCGGCTTTTAAATCTACCCACTTGGTTAAATAGTTTGTCGCCATAATGGTTAAAAAGTCTATTCGCCACTTGGAGAATGCACATCCACCCATCATAAGTTTTGATGGCATCTCATCCTTATGTATAGGATACTGAGTTCGCTGACAAACATCGCACCTCTTCACGTAGGTATGGGAATCCATGTGAAGGGTGGCCACCAAAGACCTGCAAATAGGATTGCTTTAATCACCTGGTCTAGTCCAAAGTGTCCTCCTGCCACACCTTGGTGGGCAGTCTCTAGGATCTTAAGATATTCACTCTCATGGACACATAATCTGAGATAACCATCTTTGCCACACTTGTATAAATTATCCCCAATGAGGGCGTAATCTAGGGCTTCTTGTTCTAAACTTCTTTGCCTTGCCAATGTGATATCTTGAGGGAATGTTCTCATCCTTAGGAAGGCCACTAATGGTTCACTCCAATCTCGTATTAGAGACACTTGGTACAATGTGGCATGTTCCACAGGTGGGTTAATACAACAGACTGGGCATTCTTTACACAACTTATGTACATATGCTTCCATAGTAGACCAATGCACTCCAAATCTCCTTAATGTCTGTAGGGTTCTTCGCCTAAATTAGTGTTGCTCTAATGCACCTACATGTGCTAATTGCAACCATTTAGCGTAGTCATCCTCTTCCACACAACAAGCTAATATCCCTGCTGTTGGCAGCAATCAAGACACCCAAGGACTCACAAGACAAGAAAGCGAAAGAAGGGAGCTAGAGCAGAGAGAGGCACCAAGCAGACAAAGTAGTCAGCGAAGATCTGGCAAATAGGCCATCCAAATTTTCCAACCAAACCTCATTTGAACAGTAATTTTCATCACTACCTTAACCTTGTAAATACCGTTTTTGGATATTTTCGACTCCATTTTGTGCAATCCAAGGAGTCCTTGAGGTTCAGGAGCATTAGAAGTATCTACAGGCCCTAGAACCTAATTTTTTAACTAGGCCGGACACTAGGTCTGGACAAGGCCACAACTAGTCAAAAACTATAGAAAGAGCTAGAGAGCTCATTTTTGGGGGTTAGCTTGTTGTAGTTTTGAACTTTTATGAGAACTTTGTTGTACTAGAAGTCATTCCATTGTCTTGCTCTCTTTGTTCTTGCCGTGTGTGCGTGTGTGTGTGTGCATGTTGGTGTGCTTCTTACTCACACATTTGTGCCTTCACTTGCTCGAGGTCTTCATACCATCCTCATGTCTTCCCAGATTGACATTAAAGGAGGTGCTACTCATCACTAAGCTACACCAAATTTTGGCATTGTTGCCGGGGATCGAGCTTTGAGGACGAGCGTGTGATCGTAAAACATAGAGTTGGGGTGTTGGAGTCGTACGTAAATTCTTCACTTTTATCTATTTTCTTTTGTTTTCTTCACCATCTTCATCACCATCATCATCATCACCATCTCCCACCTCCATCTCCATCATCGTGAAAATTTCTGTTTTTGGTCATATCACCATACCCATACCATTCCCCTCATTTCACTTGTGAGAGAGAGCGAGAGAGCATTTGCATGTTTGTGCTATTGTGTGCTTTCTGAGATTTTTTGCAGGAATCAGCCTCCCCAGCAACTGCACCAGCTCGAGTAGGTAAAATGTTTTATTGTGCAAGTCCCGAGGCGTTGACCTTTGTCAATCGCGACCGATAGAAAAAGTGATCCTTTTGCTAAACTAAGTGCATAAATCTGATGTATAGGCCTAGATCATCTTGAATATGTGTTTGAAATTTTAAAATTCCTCAGTTTTCTATCAATCGCAATCGACACGTCAATCGTGATCAACAAACGACGATGGACACTTGCTGATGGACCTATCAATCACGATCGACCTGTCGATTGCGATCGACAGAGTCAATGACCAACTGACCACGACGGACAGGCCTATCGCGTGCCATGTGTCAATCACGAGCGACCCATGAGTCGTGATCGGCAGTCCCAACGGACCTATCAATCGCGACTCACCCAATCAACGACTATTTGACCACCGACAGACCCTACGTGCCACGTGTCAATCGTGATCGACCAATCAATTGTGATCGACAGAGTCAACAATCCTTTGACCACAATTGAATGAAATTACGGGCCATGTGTCAATCGCGATTGACCCATCAATCACGACTAACAGCGATGAGGGACCTGTCAATCACGACCGACATGTCGATCGTGACTGACATATCAATCACGATTGATAGACCACTCGATCGCGATTGACGGGCAAATTCTGCCAATTTATAAGGGCAAACAATATTGGTCTATTTTTGGCTAATGTGTGGGAAGCATTTAAGGTTTAGTAGAGCATTGTGAGGCCGTTACACAAAGTATTTCGAGAAGTCCTATCTGCTTGTTAGCCTGCTTGAACCCTATTTTAACCCTAGAACCCTGAACAGTCATAACTTCCTCATACGAAATCCATTCGGGGAGATTTTAGGCTCGTTGGAAAGCTCGTGGGCAGTACTACCAAGATTATTAGATATATTATTTTGAAGTTGACCATATCCAGGGGGAGAAAAACTAAGGGATCTTTAGGATTGTTTTCCATAAAGCCAAAGCACAAATTTGATTTCTGAATTACATGAATAAAGAGGGTTTGTTGTGTCAATTGAATTCAAATCTTGAGCTAACTTTGGGACTTTTACAGGTCCATTGAGAGCATCAAAGGGCATTCTGAGCCAGAGTAAGTGCAAGCTTGGGAACACACTTCTTGGGCACACAAGGGCAATCAAGGAGAGAAACTAAGGTTGGAAATTCTCAACATCCTCTGTCAATCCCTAGCTTAGGCTAAGTATGGATAGAGGTTTTGATCAATTATTGTTATGTTAAGCACGATCAAGTTTAAGAACTCTAATCACTCAAGTGCAAGTACAAAGAAATTCCATTTGCGAAACAACATAAGGGAAAAGAATTTAAATCAAGCGACAAAACTCAAATACGATAAAATCTAAGTGTTCCTTGCGATGAAGACTGATTGGACAAGAAGTGACACCCTAAGAAAAATTAAAAAGAACAAGTGATTAATACAAAAGAACTCAGCAACGAGGTTGTACTTGGGAAAATTGGGTCTATTCAATTAGGCATATGAACCTTAGATCAGGACGACACCTAGGAAGAGATAGATAGAGCCTTAGGTCTTCAGAGGCTAGTGTCAATCATACTGCTAGGTCTTGGGCCCAACAATTGGGCTACTATTCACACTACCCTAGGTCTGAGACTAGCAAATCAGAGATGTCTCAAGGTATGAAGAGACCCACAAGAATTTTAGGTGTGCCATACTTACAAAGGGTCAAAGGTCCTTACAAGACGCAACTCGAATACCTAGGACCAACCGATTAGGTGCTTGCATCTATGAGGACGGCCTAGGAAGATCTGTGGTCCATATTAAAAAACCTGACCAACCCATTGGAATTGAACATCCTGCAGTCAAGTTTGAGAATGGAGCATACCTGGAAAGAAGGAACCAGATACATAATCAACAGTCACCCATATAGGACATACAAATTTGGTAATGTGATCCCAGAAACGGACATAGGTGACCTAGAGCAAGGGAACATAGGGGGAGATCCTAAAACACCTCGAGGCAAATTAGTTTTCACTAGAATTTTCACACTAGAGTGGATTCCCCAAGACAATAAGAGCATAGATCTACTCATAAACCGAGAGACAGGGGAAGCCTTTTGGAGTTATAAGCCTAATCAACCGAATGAGGTAGGAATGATCACAATCTATGAGTTCAAAGATCGTGATAGTCCAGGCAAGGTGACCTATTTAGCCAATACTTCAGAGAGGATTTTTGTGGTCTCGGAACATCGTAGGCATGGTTACACTTGGAAGGGTGAATTTATATTTCCCCAACCAAGATCTAATGTTTCTATGGTCTCCAAGGAGCTGGAACATCCCAAGCTCATGGGGCTCAAAGGGACAGAAGTAGAGATAGGCTAGAGGTAAGTTTTGCCAATCCATTGGGAAGAGAAAGGATGAAAACAGAGATGGATAGAGAAGAAATGGAGAGACCTAGAGCCCCAAGGAACCTAAGAAATGCTGATGATTTTCCTTTGCTAAGGCCTAGAGAACACACTAGGAGCTTGAGGCCAACTCAGCTGGTTAAGTCCATGAAAAATTACTTCGATGGAATGGGAGACCCATACGATCATGTGGCCAAGTTTAGGCAAGTCTTGAGAGTTGAACATGTTGAGGACCTATTCACGCAGTACAATGCATTTGGTCTAACCCTTAGGAACATAGCCCTTACATGGTTTCAACCACTGAATGAGAGATAGTTCAGGAGCGTAGACCAACTTTTAGAGGCTTTCATCACTGAATTCTCTAAGAGTGGGATAAGGCAGAATACTTCCTCATTGATACATAGCTTCAAGCAGACCCCTCAAGAAATGGTTAGACTTGCAGGAAGGAGGTTTAGGCAATACCTAGAGAGATGCCCTGTTCCACAGTTACCCACACCAGCCAAACAAGTGGCTTTATTCCTAGATGGATTGAGTACAAAGTTGAGATCATATGTGTACTTGAAAGACCCTAGGACCATAAAAGAGTGTGTATGCATGTGCATCGACATCGAGGATAACTTAGGGGAGGAATTAGAACTTTCAAAAATCTACAAAGATTCAGATAGTTCTACTAGCCTCTCTTCCTCGCAATGCATATCTATTGAGGAACTAGCTGAGAAAGTAGCTCAAAAACTAGGTGTCTCTAGCAAACAAATCCCAGGATTTGCCCTAGTAAAGAGATGCTATACTTACACTGGTGACCATATGGCGAATGTATGTCCCATTATGGCTCAACCCCAAGTGAATCCTAGTAGCCAGTACTGTACCATAGAACGGAGGTACACCAATCACACCACACAAGATTGCCCCTACAATAAGCAAGCAATTAGGCAAACGTACCCACAACCATACCCTCAACAAGGAACATACCAAAACCAATACCCACCACAATAGTATACGAGGCCTCAACAAACCTACCAACCACAATATCAGGCCCAATAGAGACCTCAACCGGTGCTAGCCTTACAACCTCCTACTCTAGCCAATGTGATTCCCATAAAGTATGCAGCTGCAGAAGAAAATTTGAATAGAGCTATAGTCCCAGTAACTCCATTACTTTCGAAAAGTGACCCCAGTGACCATAGCTTTGAACATATTGATAGCCCCCAGACTTACTACATGCAGTCTCCTGAACATGGTGAATCCTACTATAGTGAAGAACTAAGTGAACCTAGTTGGGATCCAGAGTATGCAAATATCATGTACACAAATCCCAACCCTAGACCTCAACCTAGGCAAGTAAGACCCCCATTCCCTAGAGGACCATGCTACAGATGTCAGGGAGATCACCTCATTCGTGATTGCCCCATGCCTGCACCCAAAGAACCCCAGTTAGTAACAATCCAGGGCTTTTGTCAAGATTGCGAAAAGGAGGATCTCTTACGAGATTTCCCAAAGAATCCCAATAATATGCCAAAAATCAGTCCTATTAACGTTACTGGGTTAGTCATAGACTCTGGAGGAAGTGTAACTTCTACTCCACCAGTACAGGTGGTCACTAGAGCTCAGGCTTTGCAGCAGAACCAAGGTTTAGGCCAAGAAAGGAGCGTCGAGATTAGTGAAACCGAGAGTGTAGCCAAGAAACGAACGAGAGTCTGGAAAGATAGCTGAGAGAGAATGAAAAGACAATGGTCTAAGAAAATGAGCAAATTAGAAGAGAGCATAAGAGAAACAAAAGCCAAAATTGTTGAACTCACCTCTCAAACAAACTCTCACATACCACCACAACCTCGATCCATATCACCATCTAATCCACCATCTTTCAACCCACCTCATATGATTCCACCACCCCCTAGAGTAGAATCAGTATTAGCTGCCCCACTCTAGAAGACATAGACATGATGCTTAAGGCATATTAGGATAGAATCGAAGAAGGGCCAAACGTGATAAATCACGACAAGTGCTTCCCTAGAGCTGATTGAGAGATAGAAATAACGAAGCTTTGTGCTAAAATGGTAGCATTGGCTCAGACCATGTTTGAAGCCAGTCGCCTCTTCAACTACTCTTGCTCAGCTAAGACACAGTTGCACTTTGATGGACTATTGGAGAAGTTGGAGAGCATAATTGCAAGATCTGATAAGGAATTCAACTTCCAAGAAAGAGGCAAGGCAAATGAAAAAACAAGCATTCCTCCCCAGGAAGCTTATGTGCCTAATTCCACTGAACCAAACACCTCTTCTTCTATGAATAGGTATTCACCTGAGTTCTTGCAAGAGATTTAAGAAGAGAAATGAGCAAAGGAAAGTGACATCCCTCCTCCCATTGAACTTGTCGATCATGCGCATGATCAATTCCCACAAGACATTCCATCCATTTATGGAGAGCACGAGAGCACCCAATCCCAAGAGAGTTAGACTTTGAGTCTAATTCTTTACATGAATTGCCCCATTTCATAGGCCCATGGGAAGCTAAGTCTACGTGTATGAGAGCACCCACTATCATGGTAAGAAACGAAGACTCAGTCATACCTAGGAACACAGAGGTAGTGAAAAACATGAAAGTGCAGTGCAACCTCACTTTAGAAGAGCTCCTCAAGGTTAGGCTGGAACTATGGAAACATGTAGCCAATCAAGTGCCAGAAGTAGCAAAACCTTGTTCCCAGGTAGGATCCCATAGAACAGTGCCAAAAATACCCTTGGAAAAAATAGGAGATATGAGTGAAGGAGAAGAGGGAAACACCTATCTTTCCATTACCCATCAAGGATACACAACCAAGGCAATTTTGGACTCAAGCGCAGGAGTTGCCATTGCTACCACTTCCCTATGAAGCATTGGGGCAAGCCAGCACTCAGGCCAACGAGAATGAAATTGCAGATGGCCGATGGTCACATTGAGAGACCCTTAGGACTACTAGAAGGAATAACTCTCACTACATGTGGTGTAGAGTTTGAGCATACTTTTTCTATATGTGATTTTAGCAAAAGTCATGCGTATGAGATGATTTTGGGAAGACCATTTATGCGGCAGTTGCAAGTGGTACATGATTGGGGAACCAATTCCTTGTACCTGCAGCACTTAGGTGTCATGACCAAAGTCAATCTCAAGGATTACTCCCATAAAGATGTCCATCCCATCAAATGGAATCCCATCCATAGAGCCAAAGATGATATGGAATCAGTGCATTCCATAGGATCAGGATCCTCATGGATGCATGAAGACACTCACTTGTGGATGTGTAAAGTAGCAATAGAAGAAGAGAAGAGAGAAAAAGCCAGAGAGGTAGGTGCAAAAGAAACCCATAGATCAGTTCACGACCCAGCCTATGCACCTGTAGTATTTTGTGACGAAGAATTTGAACCTCATGGTTGGTCAGAAATTTTAGCAACAACGGATGTAGCCATCAATGAAGAACAATGGAGACCCCACTGTGATGAGGATGGCTATGACATTTGAGTTTTCTCCATAGAGCCAATCATGGGAGATTCGGTTCTTGAAGAATGTGAACCTAGCACTGATGCATTTGAGTACGCAAGTGACTCCAATCTAGAGTCAATCATTATGGACCCGCCTTTTGCATCAGAGGAAGAATACTTCCATGAGGTAGAAGCTCACCCTCACAGACATGAGGAGATTACCAACGATGTGAGGATAGCCACACAAGTTGCCACCAAGAGTGAAGGCAAGAAAAGGAAGAAGAGAGAAGTCACACCAGAAGAGGAAGAATCTTTGTTTGAGGTCCCCGAAAATTTTAAGAAATATGAGATAGACGACAAGAGAGTCATGATAAGAATGCCTAAACGTGATGCCCAAGCAGGAAAGGCTTATGATAGCAAAGAAACCACCAAGAAAATAGTTGTAGCCATAGAAGAAGGAGAAGAAAGATGCACCTACATAGGACATGACCTCACTGAGGAAGAGGAGTATGAGTTGATAGCCTTGCTAAGAGAATACAGAGATGTATTCGCTTGGAGTTACAAGGACTTGAAAGGTGTGGACCTTGACATATGTTCACATACTATCCCCATGACCTCAGATGCCAAACCCTCTAAGCAAAAGCCATACACATATAATGATAATTATGCTGCGAAGATCAAAGCAGAGATAGATTGTCTGGTGGAAGCTGGGTTTATTTATGAAATTGAGCACACTGAGTGGGTATCCCCCATTGTAGTGGTGCCGAAGAAGAATGGAAAGTTACGTGTGTGCATTAACTTGAAGAAAGTTAATGCAACCACCATTGGGGACAACTATCCGCTTCCTATCACTGAACATATCTTAGAAAGAGTAGCAGGCAAGGAAGTATACAACTTCCTTGATGGATTTTCTGGTTACAATCAAGTAGCCATTGCACTAGAAGATCAACATAAGAGAGCTTTTGCCACAGAGTGGGGCATATTTGCCTTTCGAGTAATGCCATTTGGGCTCACCAATGCACCCGCTACCTTTCAGAGACTAATGTGTCATGTATTTAAAGAGTTCCTGAGGAAGAATTTGGAAGTCTGTGTTGATGATCTATGTGCTCATTGCAACATTAGACAGACACACATACCTAAGCTCCGACAAACCTTTGACAAATGTAGAGAATATCAAGTTTGGTTGAACCCAAAAAAGTGTGTTTTCATGGTCAGGCAAGGCAAGATTCTAGGATACATAGTGTCAAAGAATGGCATACACATGGATGAGGAGAAAGTGAGGGCCATCACAAAACTACCTAGGCCAAAGAGTGTCAAGGAAGTTCAAGCTTTCATGGGGCATTGTGGTTATTATCAATGTTTCATACATATGTATGCCATCATTGCAAAGCCTCTATACAACCTTTTGAACAATTTCTTGTGGACTGATGAATGTGAGAACGCCTTCAATGAGCTTAAACGGTGATTATGTTCAGCAACAATCTTGACTACAGATTGGAATAAGCCCTTTCATGTCCACGTGGATGCATCCAATTATGCTATTGGATGTGTGCTAGCACAACCTATGGGCAAAGGTAATATGGATCTTCCAATTGCCTATGCTAGTAGACAACTAAATCAGCTTAACAGAATTATACCACTACTGAAAGAGAAGGCTTAGGCATGGTATATGCGATTAAGAAGTTTAGACACTATTTTCTTGCAAATAAATTTAAATTTTTTACGGACCATCAAGCATTGTTATATCTCGTGAACAAGCCATGCAATACAGGTAGATTAGTAAGATGGTTTCTCTTGCTAATGGAATATTGGATTTGTCTAATGAAGAATTCAAAGATTCATCACAAGCTCTTTCAAAATGCTTTGTGAAAGCTATCTAAGAGAAGCCAAGACTTGATGATGAAGAGTTTGATGAGCATGAGAAGCAACTTGGAATATACTCGTTTGGGTGCGGCTCTTCATTCTTGAATGTTGCTAAGGACAAAGGAACAATTTGTATTGACTCAAAAGAGCTCATTGAGGAGGAAGATGAGGTCAAGGTATGTTTTTTAATATATTCTGATGAATTTAAGGTTTTGTCCAAGATCTCCATTTTTAGTGAGATATCGACCACGACTGATGCAAGCGATAAGGCCCGTCGGATATTTTCCGTTGGGCCTTATCGCTTGCATCAGTCGTGTTTGGACTTGAAGAGGAAGATGAGGTCAATATATGTAGTAAAATATATTCTCATGATTTTTAGGCTAAGGAGATGGGATGCGACAATCGGTTTTCTCCAAGGTCTCCATTTAGACTATGAGAAGTCGATCACGACCGATGCAAGCGATAAGGCCCATCGGATATTTTCCGTTGGGCCTTATCGCTTGCATCGATCGTGTTTGGACTTGAGGAAGATGACGTCAAGGTATACAGTTAATTATATTCTCAAGAATTTTAGGCTAAGGATATGAGATGGGACCGATGCAAAATCTCTAGCATCAAGGTATGTAGTAAAATATATTCTCATGATTTTTAGGCTAAGGAGATGAGATGCGACAATCGATTTTCTCCAAGGTCTCCATTTAGACTGTGAGAAGTCGATCACGACCGATGCAAGCGATAGGACCCATCGGATATTTTCCGTTGGGCCTTATCGCTTGCATCTGTCGTGTTTGGACTTGAGGAAGATGACATCAAGGTGCACAGTTAATTATATTCTCAAGAATTTTAGGCTAAGGATATGAGATGGGACCGATGTAAAATCTCTAGCTTGTATCGGATTTGTTCAAGATCTCCATTAGAAGTGTCAGAAATCGATACGACCGATGCAAGCAATAAGGCCCATCAGATATTTTCCGTTGGGCCTTATTGCTTGTATCGGTCGTGTCTAGGAGTTGCATGCAGCATTGATAATAGATATATGGCTTGTAAGAGTTTCCCTTATTCAGAAAATATAACATGTTCCGAGGTAGTTTGCAAAGAGATATTGATGATGACCGATGCAAGCGATAACGATCGTCTTAATTTCTCGAAAGTCCCTAATCGCTTGCATTAGTCGTGTCTCTTGCTTTATGTATAATTGTTTCAAGTTACTTTTCATGACTCCTAAAGTGTGCTTGCACTTCATCTGACCTTGTTTTCCATTTTTACCACAGTTAACTTTACTGGATGAAGACAATTACCTTGGCAAGGGCAAGGGAACAAGAAAAGCCATAGAGGAGAAAGGAAAAACAAAGGTGGATATTCATTCTACTATCCACTATCTTCCAAACTTGAACTCAGACACTTTTTGTGTTATTCACAAGCACTATAGTGAGGAGCCAGACTTTGCATTGTTCTACTTGAGGAATCTATCAAAATACATGGGTTTTACTCCAATACCCTTTAATGCTTTCAGATTTTTGCTGCTTGAAAGAGCAGCTGCATTCAGAATTTTTGGATATGCCCTAGGACTCAATGCTTCAAGGGCAGGGTACTTTCTTTGTTGTTCAAGCTATGCAATGGCTGCACGGGTGTCAGATTTAAAAAGCAGTGCTCGATACAGGAGAAAAGAGTTCCTCGGATATAGAGGTGATTTGCCACAGCCGAGCTCTTTAAAGAGGCTCAGGAATGACTTCATTTTTTCAAATTCTATATCTCAACAAATGTACATATACAGAAATTGCCGAATGTGATATAAGACATTGCAAATTTTTTTGGTGTAACTGATCCATGGCCTAATATTAATTGTTATCGATCCATGATCTATTCTCTGGTCAAAGTCATCTGATGGTAATAGAAATATTTCTTTTCAAAGCTTAATACATCATGAAATGTACATACATGACATCTTTATTTCTCAAAGAAATAAAAGACATTGCAAATATTAAAGCTCTATTTGAAATGTAGTCTTCTTCATTTCGTGATATTGATACATGATGATTTTGTTTGGTGATATTCATATCCTTCTGATTATATTTGGCATGAGGTCCTTTGTAATTGTCTTCTAAAGAACCAATCAAAAAGCTCTCTGAAGGCATTGCTCTTTGTTACTCCTCGTTCTTTCCTTGTACACCTAAAGAAGCTTGTCCTTGCTTGATAATGAGATTTTTCCATGCCTTGGGTGTTCCACATGGCAAGTGGTTCTTTTTCTGCAAAGAATGCACCATGCACAAGAATAATATGCTAGAAGAGCAGAAGAATCTCATTCCATCTTTATTTCAATTAAAAATAAATAAATTGAATAAAATATCTTTGGAAGTCACCAAGTAGTATGTTATGACTTTGGCACCCCATGCCTCTATGATGGTTTCTATAAGCTCTATGGTCCCCTTTTTGAAATCTGTCACATAACTTTTTGATGTTACCTGCTGCCTCATGATCTTAAAAAGATTGTCTAGTTTGACCCACACCTCCATTCTCTTTTTTGCTATTTTTGGTTTGCTTTCTACATTAGTTGTGACCTCACAAAATGTTTTCCAACAATTCCACATGGCATTTAGTTGTTTGTCATCATGGTTGCTGAAGAACTCCTTGCTTTTGCACCTCCCATTGAGATATCCTGTAGTACATCACCTGTATTTTGTGAAAGCTTTGGATCTTTTCTTAGATGAACATCACTACCATGAAATCCCATTTATGAAAGAAGACATTCACATTTTCTTATGCACTCATCTGCAAGATTTGTAAGCTTGATAGAATATGCATAATCCAAGTGAAGATGGACCAACTTGTCAATGATTCTTAACTCTGCATGTAGTGTACATATGTGTACATTTGTCAATGCTATTGGAAGTATGGGATCCCAAATCATTGAAGAAGGTGAGTAGTTATGAAGAATAACATTTTGTCTGGAAGGAACCTCTTCAGCCTCAGCTCAAGCAATCCATCCATTTGTGCCTGGGCTTTGCATGCAGTATAAGCAAGGGCACTTAGAATTTTCTCCCCCACTTATACCAAACATGCATTTGAGCGTCTTTAGGTCTCCACTCAAATTCCACTCAACTTGAAAGTTCCCGTAGTCTTTGACATTCAACAATTCTCCTGCATGATGCCTTTGGATAACATTTCAAATGTTTGTCTGTGAGAATAACCATTTAAGTGTTTTATGGCTCTCAGATGGAACTTGAGCACAACCGACCCACCATAACTCCATTTCTGATTGTACTTTGAGAGACGGAGTATCCAATTTCCCAAGGCTATAGTCCAAAGCTTTGTTCATCAGTGCAATACTTATTCTCTCCATCTTTTGATGTTTTTTAAGCTCAGCTTCATCAAGTTTGATTACAAATTTCAATACACTAGAATATTCATGTTCTTTTATATTATAAAACTGAACCATGTATGTTTGAAGTTTTATAATATCTATCCATATGTTGTTAAATGCATTGTAAGTGTAATGTAACTTTTGTTTTCCTACTTTGTAAGGCATGTTACCGTGAATATGTTTATATTCACCAAATACTGATGTGATCTTTTTATTCAAGTAGAGCCGAAACTTTCCTACATGATGGGGTCCTGGCAATCCAAAACTTCTAACTTTGTTAAATTTTAAAAATTCACACCAAAATTTTGAAATTGCTCTATAACCTTTCCTAGTCACTCCTACGCTATCACAAATCTTCTGAATTTGAGATGGTTCTAGTAACAGACTCATTTCTATCACGAGTTTTTGGAAAACAAAGTGTTTCAAGCATGTATTTTCATTCAGCTTCAATAGTCTTAAAACATCATTTTGACTCAAAATTTCATTACAGAAATTTACGCGCTGAAAACTGCTCGACATATTGAAACCTAGCACATTTGTCACATAATCTCTGACAATTTTCATTCTTTTCTTTTTCTGGCCAGAGTTTTTAGTCAAATCTCAAAAAGGTTTTACTCGTTTTGACCGCATTCTCAAACCTATAGGAGTTTCTTTCATTTTTTAAAAGACTCTAACTGAGAAGATAAAGTTTATAATTTGTTTTCTAACTCCCTCATATGTAAATCCTTCTGATGTAGTGTGTTTTGTAGATACTTTATGTATTGTACATAATTCCTTGAAATATCCCAGAGCCTTGAACAATAGCCTCGTAAACCGTCCTCACCATCTCCTACAAATCTAATCAGATCATGAAGATTATGAAAAGGGGGATACCTTCCAGTTTGTGGATCAATTGGATAAACAGATCCATCTCTCCATATGTCGATATGTTTCTTGCCTTCCTTTCGCAATCCATCCACTTCAGGAGGATGAAGAGCCCTTCGGAATACTTTTCTTGTCGTCGCATACTCCTGACTAACTACAATGTTGATATGGAACTTTTCACAATGATTTCGATTGTTTGAAAGCTCAGCGAGAGTATTTGGGTTAAGGTTCTCCATGGTCTGCTATGAAAAGTGACCAATAAGTGTCTAAAATGATGTGAAAGAGAGAAACATGCCTCCTATGAAAAGTAGAGTAAAAAAGCACAAAACCTCATCAACACACATTATATAGGTCCGTGAACAAGAGGAAAATTTGAATTTTGATCAGCGCCTGATGAGCACAAACTTCGAGGCGTAAGATATCACACAAATTTTTCATGATTATCATACGAGTTTCTCTCTCTTCAAAATTTGCATAAGATACGTTTTAAATGAACTTACATGGAATTTCTTAAAGGATTTGACAACTTTAATCCAGATTAAGCACAACTAATTGAAATCCTTACACGCCTCTTTGTGGGCCATTTTTTGCCCTAATGGGTCTCAAGCATAGCCTGAGCTAGTTCTACAGTTTTCATTCACATTTATCCATTAAATCTCTAAACCTACTCTAGGGTAACTCTTGTATAGGTTTCTAGTTATTAGCCCTTCTTGAAGTCGAGCCTAGTAGGCCTTGAACATCATATCCAAGCCTTCTGGGGTTGGATCTACGAGAACAAACCCTCGTTGTGGTCTATTTAGCATGAGTGGTGGTGTGGGATGAAGTGAAGTGGATGGATCTTCAGCATGTGAGGGGTTTTGAGATCCAATGTTTGCAATTTTTGTTTTTGCATACCTTAGGATTTCTTCTAGTTTGGATAACTTCTTAGCCCACTTACAATTTGCCTTTTCTGTAGTATCCTTCCATGTTCTTGTTTTCCTCTTTCTAGGATCTCTCTTTGATTCACTTGACTCTAATTGTTCAGTTGGTTTAGCCTATTTTAAGGCTTGTGCCCTAGTGACTACATGCATAGGAGCCATGTTAATGCTACTTGGACTTGAATCCACCACTAAGCCTACTACATTAATGGGTGTAACCTTGGGTGCACTAGAGGGGTTTCTTGGACGATCTCTCGAGAGATTTCCTTTGCCGCACTCACGACAAACACCATGAATTGTGATGTTTTGTCCTTATCCCCAAGTCGCTGGGTGGGGACATTTACGAATGAAAGGGTCACCCTCACATCTAAAGCATGGTCCTCTAGGGGATTTCATTCACATTTTTCTCACTTAGGGCCTGGGCTTAGGATTATTATACATGAGATTGGAGTATTCTGGATCCCATTTTGGTTCCATAGGTAAGGCCTCATATTGGTAGAGATAAGTCTCACTTTGCTTGGGTGACTCTATGTAATAAGCTTGTAGACTATCTTCATGGGTGTAGTGAGAACTTTGAGCATGAGGGTCATTATCTGAGACCAATGTGGTCATTGGAACCAATTCTCTATTACGGTTCTCCTCTACCACTACATACTTAATTGAATCACATTGGCAGGAGGTAATGGCTGGTTTCCTAAGATCGGTTGTGGCCTATATGGTGTTTGATATTACTACTGGTATTGAGGTTGATATTGTTTTTTTGGCATATAATATGGATATTGGTATTGGTTGTGATACCTATCTGGTTGGTAAGGTTGCTGATAATTTTTTTTCATAGCCTGCCTATTGCACAGACAATCTTGAGCCATATGGTTTGTGTATTTTCTCTGAATAGTGCAATATGGAGCATTTTGTTCTCTCATGTTTTCGTTGTGCATTGGGCATAAGTTAGCCATGTGGTCGCCTCCACAAGTATAACATCACTTCATCGAAGTGAACCTTCATGTTTTTCTATTTTGAGCTCCTAGCTTCCTTGCGAGCTGCTTAGCTATCTCATCTATCTGCGTGGAGGGTCTAGAAGTATGACTTCTAGAACTGTTAGAATCCTTATAGAGTCTGGAAATTCCTAACTCCTCACCCAAGTTGTCTTCTATGTCAGTACACATTCTCAAGCATTGATCTAGTCTGATTGGCTCCTTGAGATACAGATATGATCTAAGTTCCTCGCGTAGAAGTCCATCTAAAAATAGGGAAACGTATTTTGCTTGTGTAGGTACTTTAGGTGTGCGACATCTCTCCACGCATTGTTTAAACATTCATCCAGCTAGTCCAACTGTTTCTTGGGGTGTCTACTTGAAGATGTGGATCAATGATGATGTGTAATGCCTAATGCCACTCTTGAAAAATTCTGGAATGAATTCTTCTAGCTTTTTACCTATATATTGATAATTGCGATTGTTTAGGGGTTTGAAACCAAGCTAAGGCAATACCCTTAAGGGTCAAACCAAATGCTTTGAACTGGGTGACCAAGTCCTCGATTTTTTCAGCTCTTAACACTTGTTTGGACTTGGCCACATGATCATATTGACCTCCTAAACCGTCAAAGTGGTCTCTAGTTCTCTATGCCTCTCTCCTTTCTCCGAACCTTGCGACATACCTGGTGAACTCGACGTGAACGGAGGGGGTGAATAAATTGTAAAGCCGATGACACAAAGATTAGCATGATTAGCATGATTAGCATGAATGATCTCCTAGCTCAGTTCATACGCTTTCAAGAAGAGGATAGGCATCAAAAAGCCATCCAGTTGCTTCATGACCGTTTAATCAAGCGATGTGGGTTTTTCAATGGCAAAAACATATCCAAGTTCTTCAAAGATTATGAACTTGAAGCAAAGTACTTAGGTGTTGGTTTGACTCTGATGATGGATCTCGAATTATGCGAAAACTTTGCCTATGTGTGTGAATACAGTGTTCGCGATCAACTCATGCGAATAAACCATATGACATGGTCGTAGTACAAAGTGATGCTCCTCAAGCAGTTCATGCTGGAGGACATAGACAAAGTGACTCATAAGTTCTTCCTGAGGTGGGTTCATATGCCCAAAGACGAGTCGATTTCTTGATATCAAGAGAGAGTTTGAGCAATAGCATGATGATCTTTCTGAGCACGATAAGAAGTGCATAAGCCATGAAAGGGTGTCGTTGTTTCTTCGAATAATCGATGTTAAAGCCCGAGAAGAGCTAATTCCGCTTCTACAATATATAGACTCCGACTCGGGGTTCACAGAGGATTGGATGCTCGTCCATGAAGCTATGAGGAAATACGTGAAGAAACAACAAACAATTGAGAAATTTCTAAATGATTGGAGAATTGATCTTCAAGCAGATGAAAATTATAACCACATTCCGAGCATTTTACCAATTGTGGATAACATTCAAGTCCATGAGGTTGTAGAGACCCCACTTGGGCATGAAGTAGATATGCATGGGCTTGACATACATAGTGATGATGCGAAATATGAAGAAGCTTCTAAAACTGCGACTGATATGACCTCTAAGGTTACAAGGTGCCAAGAGCGTGTAGACTTCTCTACAATGATCACATCTTCAAGTGTTGTATATGCACAAACTCTGATGATGGGAGGATTAAAGGAGCAAGTGGAAGCTAATCAAGATCAAACCAAACTAAACCAAAATCAAACCAAACAAACAACAAACATAAAACAAAACAAAAATCAACAAAACCCAACAAGAAATCAAGATGAAGCTTCCCTTACTCCGATAAACTCCTCACATCGAATAAAGAATAACCAAACAAATCAAGAAACATCTCAAGATGCAAACAAAGAGAGAGAGATATCTAGAAGGCTCATAGGTGACCGAATGGAGATAAAAGATGAGATACAAATAGAGAATCGAATAAATATGTCTGAAGATCGAGCTTGAGATGCATCCTTAGGCGATGACATGGGGCAAGATGTGGAGTATGATTGGATGTCACTTGATGGTGATGAACCCCTTCTGACACATGATTCGGATACAACTTCTAATCTAATGACTGAATTACATGAAGAAACTCCGATGGAACATGATGTTGAATCTAAGGACCTATCACAAAAGATCCGATGGGTAAGAAAATGGATATGCAAGAACCCACATTATACATGCATACAGAGATGCAAGAAAATGAACCTACTTATATGAAGGAGGACATGCAAATAATGAGTCCTCTAGAGATTGAAATGTGTGATGATGGAGATGAGCATGATGGTAATCTAGAGGATATACCAATGATAAGTCCTCTAGATAGTGATATGTATGTTGATGGTGATAAGCATGATCCTAATCCTATGGTTAGTCTAGATCAAGATCAAGATACTGATATGCTTTTGAGCGATGCCACATTGGACAAAGATCCCACACATAAAAAAGAGGATAAGTTGGATGGGGTTCAAAATAATGATATGTATGTATGTAAATGATGCCACACTCTATGGAGAGAGAAATATGAATGAACATGACGAGGATGAGAAAATACCATTGATCATTCCTCTAAACATTGATATGTATGTCAAAAATAATCATGTTGAGTTGAGTCCACACGTTGAAGAAATTGAGCATAAAGTGGCAGATGAAATGTTTATTGTGATGTATGATAAATCTGATGTGTGTATAGCATCGAAGGATATTTAATATAAAACTATTGAGTTAAACGATTGCATTGATGAAGATGGATGTAGAATCCTATGATGGCATTTTAGATAAAGAAATTGAAGCTCAAGATTTTCTTGATTATGAGGATATGGATTTTGTTCATGTTGGAGGAGAGATGATTTGGGATCATAGCAATCATGAAGAATTCTTGGAAAGACTAGAGGACAAAGCAGATACCATAATTGTTGGGGCTCAAGTAGAAAGGAATCATGATAGATTGGAAGAAAAAAGTGATTGTGTATTATCATCTCAAAGTGATGATCACATCTATCTGGTGAAGGAATCAAATGAATCTAGTCAAAACTTATGCTCTAATGAAGATGAAAATCATATTCAAAATGATGCAGATGAAGATATTTCCTCAAATGATTCCAAGCATGAAATGGATCAAAATGCATGCTTGAAGGATTTTTTTGGCGATAGTTTTGTTGGGAATGATGGATGGACACTTCAAGAGAATGAGTAGGTACTGCCAAATCCTGCTTTGTACCAGCGCTTTGATGCTTCAGAGTTGATAAGTGGACCTTCTTAGCTTTCCAATGACACCATAAAATTGTCTATGTACTTTGGAAATGATGTATGAAAAGATAGAATCAAAACAGACAACTTTGAACTTCAAGCCTTCAAGAAAACCTTCTATTTTTTACTTGATACCTGCTCTATCTTTTGCTGAGTATGACCAGCATACTGGGAATTGAAAGAATTCCTTTTAGGGATATCTAACTAGCTTAGCAAGATAACTACTCCAAGTAGAATTACTTAAAAAGATTAACTATGCTCAAAGAAATCAATTTAGCAAGTAAACCTTTACCCCCGATATTTTAGGATTGTTGTAGACTTCGACCAGTGATCATCAACGAAGTTTTCTCTAAAATGGCTGCATGGAAATCCTTCAAATCTTTGGAGCTTGTAGAAGACTTTGAGCTGGTTCCAAAAAGCTATAGATCTTTGAATTTGGTTGAGAAATAAGTGAGATATGATCCCCACAAGTTGGCTGACTTTTAGAGACTATGACAGGGAACTCAAAAATGAACAATGTAGATATATGTATTAATAAAAAATGTTGTACAATGCCACAGGCATGAAGATCATTGCCTAATGGTGTACAAAGGTGTGGGCTAGAGTATAGGCCTCACACATACTCAGAAATGATCCTGAGGAGCTCGGAAAGTGACTTGCATACCCGCGACTTTTTGATGATCACTTTTATAGTAGTTGAGTTCAAAGTTTGAATTTGAATTCAAACTTTGGCTCTCTATAATCATGCTCCTACATCCTAAGAGATATTCCATCAATCAAAGCTAACTTTTCCACGAGTTCTTTTAGGTAGATTTTTACAAAGATTCCAAGTCAAATGTGACTTTTACAAAGACTAAATGGGTAATTATCTTCTAGCATTGGTTCCCATGCTTCTCCATATGTGTATGGTCTTTAATCCAAATGTGTAGGCTTGTGGATTACACCAACAACTCCCCCTCAAGCCAAACATTTTGGCTTGGTGATCATTCTTAAGTCTTCATGTATATCCTGCAATCCAATCATTGATTTGAACCTACAAAGTTTGGTTCCATCCAATGCTTTGGTTAACAAATCTGCACATTGCATATTGGTTGATACATATGTTAGTTGAATGTCATTGCTTAATAACTTCTCTCTCACATAATGGTAATGGACCTCTATATGTTTGGTCCTAGCATGATAAATAGGATTAGTTGCAAGGTGAAGTAAGCTTGTATTATCTCCAAAAATCAATGGTGAAATAGTATACAAACCCAATTCTGTATACAATAGCTTGATCCATATGGCTTCTCGGGTGGCCTTAGCCAATCCTCTATAGTTTTCCTCTGTAGAAGATAAAGCTACAGTAGGTTGCTTCTTTGAAGACCATGATATTGGTTTATCACTTGCAAATGAAATGTATCCTGAAGTGCTCCTCCTATCATCCTTGCATCCTGCCCAATCAGCATCTGAATAGATCTTGATATCCAAGTCTGAAGTGTAAGGGAAATACAAACCATGATGTTGAGTGCCTTTGAGATATTTGAATATCCTTTTTGCAGCCTCCAAGTGAGGTGCCCTAGGCTTGTGCATAAAATGACTTAGCACACTAACTCCATATGCAATATCTATCCTTGTCAATGTAGCATAATTCAAGCTACCTACTATGCTTTGATAACCTGTAATGTCATCAATTTCATCACCTTCATGGGCACTTAGTTTTAGATTTACCTCCATTGGAGTACTTGCAACTTTGGCATCCTGCAAATGAAACTTCTTCAACATATCCTGTATGTACTTTTTCTAAGTAATGTAGATTCAAGAGTTAGTATACGCTAACTCAAGTCCAAGAAAGTACTTTACTAAACCAAAATCAATTATCTTGAACTCCATCATCTGGTTCTTGATTTGTCTAATTCCATTGTCATCATTACCTGTAAGTATGATATCATCAACATAAACACATAGGTATATTACCTCTGAATTACTTCTCTTAATGAATAGAGAAGTGTATGCCTTGCTCATGGGAAAACCTTGGTCTTGAAGATATGTGGTCAACCTGTGATTCCATGCCCTAGGTGCCTCCTTTAATCCATAAAGAGTTTTATTCAATTTGCACATATATGTTACCTTGTTCGGATCCTCATAGCCAGGAGGTTGTGACATATATACCTCCTCTGAAATCCATCCATTCAAGAAAGCATTTTTTACATCTAGCTGATACATGTTCCAATTTTTTGATGCAGCCACACTTACCAATACCTTGATGGTTGGCATCTTGGCCATAGGTGAGAATGTTTCTTCATAGTCAATGCCTTGGGTTTGTGGAGAACCCTTGTCCACCAATCTGGCTTTATACCTATTTATTGACCCATCATAATTCCTTTTGAGTTTATAGATCCGTTTGGATCCAATTACCTTCATAGACTCTTTCTTTGGTACTAATTCCCATGTGTCACTTTCCTTGAGTGCTTCAATCTCCTCTGTAGCTCAGTGATCAGTAGCACCTCCTTTTAATGTCAATCCGGGAAGATGTGAGGATGGTATGAAGACCTCGAGCAAGTGAAGGCACAAGTGCGTGAGTGAGAAGCACACTAACATGCACACACATGCACACACACGCGCACACAAGGTAAGACAAAGAGTGAGAAGCAATGGAGTTCTTAGATTACTTTCAAAAGCTCTTACAAGTTCAAATCAATTAAAGCTAACCCCCAAAAATGAGCTCTCTAGCTCTATTTATAGTTTTTGACTAGGTTTTGGCCGTGTCCAGACCTAGTGTTTGGCCTAGTTAAAAATTAGGTTCTCTACCCTATTTGGAGGTCCAAACGAAGTCTAAAAAATGTGAAAATTGACAGGTAGGTACTTCTAAAGCTCCTCAAGCTCAAGGACTCCTTGGCTTGCACAAAATGGAGCTACAAAAATATGAAATGGTATTTACAATGGTTTTTAGTGATGAAAATCACTATTTTTGTAGGGGTTTCTATTAACATTTGACATACATTTCCTGGAGCTCCCTACTTGCTCCTTCTCCTTGTGTGTCCACCTCTTTTATATGCCTTAGTGTCCTGAAAAAATATTGGCCTACTTGCCAGATCGTCGTTGACTACTCTGTCTGCTTGTACTTTCTCTTCTCTCTGACTCCCTTCGTAAGCTCCCTTGCCTTGTGAGTCCTTCAGTTCCAACACCCCCCCCTCTCTCGCGTCTATCGTCCTTGACAGACCCTTGTTGGGTGGGTCGTTGGATGTAGTACTCAACAACGTCTTGTGCTAAGTGATGTTCTGCAATCCGCAACCCTTTCGCCAAGTCCATGAGTAGAGCATCCCAATCTACCAGCCCGGGAACCTTTGGATGTGGTATACGTAACTTTTCTGAATGGAGAGCTTGTTCCACTGCAAACAACTGCAATAAATATGATGGTTTGGGAATGAATATCTCTGAATGATATTCCCAGAATCCCGTGACAAACATTTCTTCAAACGTCTGTTTGAAGCAGGCTGGTAGATACTTGATACGTGCGTGCCATGCAAATACAACATTAATAGATGGGGTTGCACTCATGTCATAGACAAGGTCCTGATTACCTTCATTAAATCCAAGAGCTGACAGATGAGGTTCCTTGACATTCTTGAAAGTCCTGAAGGTGACCAACATGAGTTCAAAAATTTTAAGGCACATTTGGGCCATGACATCTGGTACATTTTTGAACCGGACCCCCCAGTGCCGAATCGTTGAAATCATATATCCGATGGTAGGTTGGCCTTTAGGTGGTGCTAAGTAGACATAATTGAGCCATTTCTCGCATCCTTTGGTTGTCAGCATAGTTTTTGTGTATTCCGGTCACGACCTTCTTCGAAATACAGGGCAGTAGCATGGGTTGTATTTGATGTACAAAGGCATGTTATTCCATGTTCTTACCATCTCTGGGTAGGTTTCCAGTAGACGAATCCTCCACGTCAGTTGATGTATATTGCCCTGCTTGGCACTTGCCGGGATGTCGTCCGGTGCAAATTGTGTAGCCGAGGTTGGTTCTTTGGAGGTTTGGTGCTTGATTTTAGCATTGTAGTCCGCCATTAAGACATAGAAAGGAACATATAAATCGTCGGATATGCCGATCCACCTATGATGGGAGAGGTTTCGAAAGTACTCCGATTTTATAACTACCTCTTCCAAGCGTGACATTGACGCTATCTGAACTGCCACTCTATCATCATGGGTTGTGGCCACTTTCTCTAACCTCTTCATCCATTCAGGAGCCTCTATCTCGATGGTGTCCATGCCCTCTTCTGTTTGCTTGCCCCGTGGTGTAGGCCTAGGAACATATGGATCTTCAAAGGTTTCCTCGATTTCAATTGGCACTAAGTCCTCAGGCTCGGGCTCTACAAGGGGAGAGGGTTGACGCTCGTATTGCATGACTTTACTGCGTAATTCTTCGAGTTCTTCTCTGCGTTTTGTGACTTCTTCAGAGGTATCGTCTACGGCTGTGACTTTGCTTGGTGACTCCTGCTGAGTTGCCAATTGCTTAAGTAGGTCATCTCTTTCTCGTTCTAATGCTGCGTGGGCCTCCAGGAGGTCAGCATGGGTTTCTAACACAATTTGCATATTCTCTGAGGGAATGGCCTTGAACTTCTCTGGGTCGATTTCCTGCGGGGAACCCTCCATTGTTGCTTCCAAGTTTTATTCATTCTGTTTCTGGAGCCGTTTATTCTCTTCGAGTGCTGTAGACATGTGTTTTCGTAGGAGGGCCAGGTTGTGTCTAAGCTTGAGATTCTCCGTTATCTGGGAGTGTAGCAAATCATCCATATGTTGCCTTTCTTCTGCATCTGACTGGGGTGGATTGGCTACTAACTATTCATGTTGCTCCTGTAAAGTGGCATATTGTTGTTGTAGTAACCGCTTTTCCCTTTCGAGATCAATGAATCGTACTTGAAGTTCTTCATGGCTTCAAAAGAGTCGCGTATGTTGGTTATCAAGATGCTGATAGTGCTGTTGTAGTTGCGACATACACTGATACATATTATTAAATACATTATTAATAGGGGTGGATGCGGGAAGGGTGTTGAATGCAGAAGGGAAGGGAAAGGGGAAGGGGAATGGAAATGTGGATGCGGTGCTGGAAAATGGTGAAGTGGGAGGTGGGGGAATGGGAGATGTTGGGTGTATGGGGGGAGGGAGAGGTGCGGAGGTGGGTGATATGTCCATAAAATCAACAGTGGATGCAGTAGTGGGAGTGATTGTGAATATTGGAATTGTGGGTGCGGTGATAGTAGTGAAAGTGTACAGTGGTGTGTGCAATTGTGAATACAAACTGCTCGGAAGTGTGATTGGGGGGATGAGTTTTTCTGTGGCTGCAGTTAGAATTACTGTTTCAAAGGTCGTATAGACAAGAGAGGTGGAGATAGGGTGTGTGGGTTGACTGACGGTCTGAGCTTCGGTATGGGTAGTGGTCTCGGAGGCGGTGACAGTAGTGGTTACACTGGTAGTGGGAGGTGAGTGTGGTGGAGTTGGAGGCAGGGGTGGCAAAGGGGGTGACGGAGGTGCACTTGATATATGGGTTTCCTCAGTATCATGAACGGTGTGTGCGGTGCGCGTGGTTGTGGATGTGCCTTGTGGTTCTGATACTAATACATTCATCTGCTTTCTTGGTCGAGGGGGGCGTCTGCCATATCGTCGCTCCGTTCTTCGTGATTGTGCAAGGGCGGTATGAACTGCCTCCGGTACTCCTAAAGCATCAGATATCATGTCAAGAGTGGCGCGGTATTACTCATCTATGCCTTCCTCCTCAAGGATTTGATTCATGAGGGCTTTGCCTGCTGCTAGGGACAGTCTATGTTGCTCTTGAACTCGGTTCATGGTTTCATAGAGCTTTTTCAATGCCTTCGTATAAGCTGGAGCACCTTCAAGTACGTGCAGAGCTTCCTCATCATATTCCTGCTCTTCTTCCTCGGATTGTCCATCATGTTCCTCCTCTTGTCCTTCTTCTTCTTCACCCTCCACTTCGACGACCTCTGGTTTTCTGAGATGAGATTGGTCTGTAGCAGTTTGTTGTCCGCTAGCTTGCTCTGCCTCGACTTCCGCGTTAACAGCCTCGATGATTCTGGCTACCTCCTCATCAGTTAGGTCTTCTAAAGTGAATCCGTGAGGGAACTCTAGGTGGGTTGGTACAGGTGGAAACACTAGATTTGGTCCCTCAGTGATGTGTCTTGGTAATCTAATAGTAAAGGGTTGTACCCACCTCGGGAGTCGTGGAGTTGTCTCTAGTGTGAGTGTCACACCGCGGGCTTGTGCACAGGGCATCTGAACGGCGCCTCTCATTTTCTTGGAGGGTGGCCCTGCGGTGGATAATCTGCATTGAAACTCCTCTACCCTGGTCCAAATGAGTGCCCTTTGCACTGGCACATCATACGCCAGACATCTATACACAATCCTGGTGAGGGCATAGCATCCATACAGTACAGACTTTTGTTTCTTATACCTCCTTTGATGGGCCAAGTGGATTTGGTCGATAATCCAGTGGGGCATGTTGATTGTCAAATCAAAGGCATCAGCCAAGTATAGACTAAACCATATCTTCTTAGGTGGCATTGTGAACCTCTCTTGAGCGGGAAATGAAAAATGTTGCATGACCATTCACAAGTGAATGGCAATTGTAGGTGTCATTGCCACCATGTCCTTTAATTTCCTCAGAATCCTGTTCTTCATATTATCCGGGACCATAGTCTCTTTCTCTGTAGGAATGTGCATACCTTTCATGTCTAGAGCTTCCCTTACCAAATTGATAGTCAACCTGAAATGCTTCAGTTCATTGCCCCTTGTGAGAGATGGGAGGACAAAGGAGTTGTATCCCTTTTTGTCTTTGCTCGGAGTGAGGGTGCTAATCAAATAAGAGCACCTTAGAAAATCAGGCTTTGGCAATTGGAATTTGAAGTAATCATAGAGTTCCGCCTTCTTCCATATAGGTTTCAGTCCTTCATTATTCTGCAGTCTCTCGAATTCCCTGTTGAAAAAGTGATATCTGCCCCAACGTCCACTGAATTCTATCTCGGCCTCCCATATGTAAGTGCCTTCACCCAGGGGTCCTGCCACATCACTGAACCAATGTGAGTTTTTGCTGACCGGCAGTGTGTGCCCTTATGGAGGATTCTGAACCGGTATGGCGTGTAATGCCCTCAATGCCACTGGGCGTTCCTTCAATTCCTCCTCAACGGGAAGACTTTCAATGTCCACGACTTGGGGGCTGGTGCCTGCCTGGGAGCTAGTTCCTGCCATATCTGCCATGTTACTTCTTGCCTCATGATTCTGTGAGAATATAGAAACATGTGTTAACATTGTAAAGGACAAGATAGAACCGTTTTTGTCCCCATTACAACATCAACATGAGGTTCGGGAGAGATTAGTAGGTTATTAAGTGCTCGGTGCTTGTGTGTGTAGTTAGTAATTTGGTGGACCTAGGAGCTAAGTGGAAAGATGTAGTGAGAGAGTAGCAGTTAGTGGGTGGGCATAGATTTACAACTGGGGTCCGGGGGTTGATTATAAGTTTTAGGTTGCCAAATGCAATGGATAGGTTTTGATCTTGACTTCGTGGAGACTCTGGAGAGTGTGGTAGGGGTATCTTCTTGAAAATGAGGCTTTTTAGGGACCCATTTACAAGTGATTCTACTTGTGCTCATGGAAGAATATGTGTTTGTGCGTGATATGTAAGAATGGGCATCGGATGTTCGAGTGAGTGAAACGTCTTGTACCGGGTGTGGCCTTGGTGCAACTATTTGAGCCCGCAAGCAAGCCTTAGGCACCCAGATTTTTCGTGATTGTGGGCTGGCCTTCATCGACTTCTTGGGTACCCAAATAGACTTTACTGTCGCAGAAGAATTTAGGAAAGACTTCTTATTAGTGCCGTGTTGTTGATTACTAATAAGAGGTTTTAGCCGTGTGGTTGGCATGGTCGCAATAGGGTGTTCGCCTTTCCGCACCCACACTCGTTTCGTCGACTGAGACATTCTGCTTCGCACATGTTTCTGGCCTCCAGTATAGGTTGTGCGCTGCTCCTCCTGTATTTGATATGCCTCTGGTTGCTGCATCCCTTTGTTCTTCGGGAAAGAAGGGAGTGCCATCTTATCCTTGACTCCGTTGTTGAGACACTCCTCGTTCTGCATCATACAGTTTTGGACAAGAATAGCATTGTCAACTTCATGTGCACCCCTGGAAGGACCAGGAGTTCGTGCCTTACTTAGTTCCTTGAGTGCCTCATTTTCCAATTCAACTGTAATTCGACTATGATTGACCCATACCTGAAGAAGTCCACTTCTTAGTTTTAGGTTGACTGCATGATCATAGATCCAGTCCTGACCCAAGACAAGAGGCTCAGTGAGGTCCTCATCTTGACACACTAGTACTTTGACTGTCATTGCTTCGTCTTGAATATAGAGGGGAAGTTCCACCTCGCCCATGCAAGGGGTTTCCACACCTCCCAATCCTATGAGATAGGCTTCTATAGGATTGATGGCTAATTTCAACTTTTGACAGTACGATAATTTAACAGCATTAGTGGCTGCACCTGAGTCAATCAAGGCTCTTACAGCCCTTGCACCCTTTCCTTGTCCTATCTCTAAGGTTATAAAAGGACGTCGATCAATTATCCTATGAGAGCTGATATCTAAAACTTCACACATAGCCACATGATATCCTTGATCTGCATATGCATCTGTCCTAGGTTGCTCTCTACCCTGTCTTCTCAACTTCATTCTCCTGATGTGTTCCAATGCTTCTGCTTGAGCCTCTTCGCGAATTCGTTTTTCTTCTTCTTTGTGTTTCTTAGCAGTGTTGAGTCGACTTAGCATCTCTTCCATCAGTGGTTCCTGATATAACTTGACTCGGCATCCACTTATGTAGCTTGGGAGAATATCGCCTTCTAATGTGGCTAGTTGCACTGCTCCACTTGTTGAGATCCTATTAATGATCATGGGTCCGTAGCCTCTCTTCTCTAATTTTCTCGCATGTTGTTTCAAAGTGTAGACTAGTACTAGGTCGCCTGCCTTCAAACCTTTATCCTTAACGTGGGCATCAAAGTATGCCTTCTGTCGTTTCTTAGCTGCATATATCCCTGCAGCCGCTCTCAGTCTTGTTTCTCCTAATCGTTCAAGGTCAAACAGTCTAGAGGAGAGTTCATGACCCGTCCATTCATGCTCTTGTGCTACTTTCAATGTAGGTATTAAGAAGTCCAACGGTAGCACAACATTTTGGCCAAATACCATCTGAAAGGGGGTGGCTTGGAGTACCGTTTTGTAGGCGACTCGGTATGCCCAAACAGCATGGTGTAGCTGTTTGTCCCAATCAGAGCGTTTATTGTTCACTAATTTCGTCAGTACATTGCATAAGATCTTATTGGTGCTCTCAGCCTGGCCATTAGCTTGAGGGTGATAGGGGGCAGGCTTCTTATGTACTACCAAGAATTCTTGGAGCAGATTTTCAATAACTTCATTCAAGAAGTGAGTGCCTCTATTGCTAACTAGCTCTATAGGTAGCCCGTATCTAGTGAAGACATTCTCAAATAAAAACTTAGCTATTGTTTGAGCATCATTCTTCGTTGTGGCTTTTACCTCTACCCACTTGGTTAGATAATCCGTGGCCACAATGATATATTCAGCATGAGAACCCTTAGCTGGGGGGTTAATAGGACCTACAAAGTCTATTCCCCACTTAGAGAATGCACGTTCACCCATCATAGGTTTGAGTGGCATTTCATCTTTGCGTATAGGAGGCTGAGCTCGCTGACAGACATCACACCTCTTCACATAGGTATAGGCGTCCATGTGAAGAGTCGGCCACCAGAGACCTGCAAATAGTATGGCTTTGATCACCCGATCTGGTCCAAAATGTCCTCCTGCTACACCCTGGTGAGCAGTTTCTAATATCTTGAGGCATTCACTCTCATGGACACATAATCTGAGGTAACCATCTTTACCACGCTTGTATAAATTAGCACCAACAAGTGAGTACTCTAAGGCTTCTTGCTCTAAACTCCTTTTCCTAGCCAGGGTCATGTCTGGAGGGAATGTTTTCGTCCTTAGGAAGGATACTAGTGGTTCGCTCCAATCTGGCACTATGGACACTTGATATAGAGTGGCATGTTCCACAAGTGGTTTAGTGCAGCAGATTGGGCATTCCTTGCATAACTTTTGGACATCAGCCTCCATAGTCGGCCAATGCACTCCGAGTCTCCTTAGTGTCTGTAGGGTTCGTTGCTTTGAGTAATGTTGCTCTAATGAACCTACATGTGCTAATTGCAACCATTTAGCTTACTCATCCTCTTCCACACAACAAGCCAAGATCCCTTGATCTGTGTGCTTGTACATACTTCCTGCCATGATGTGATACTTTTGGGCTTTTACTACCTCTTTATCCTGTGTATTTATTACTGGGTGGTTAGGCCCGTATGTCAATACTGGCACTAGTGGCTTAGCCCACTGTGGCACAACTTCTAAATTAATCAAGTAAGCATCAAGAAGGTCATTTGATACTCCTTGTGCGGCTTCTCCCGACGTGAGCCTTGAGAGATGATCTGCTCTCAGGTGAGTTCTGCCTTTCCTCACTACTACCTCAAAGTCATATTCCATTAGTAAGAGAAACCATCTTACTAATCTTCCTGTATTGCATGGCTTGTTCACGAGATATAGCAATGCCTGATGGTGAGTTAAAAATTTAAACTTATTTGCAAGCAAATAATGTCTAAACTTTTTAACTGCATATACCATGCCTAGTCCTTCTCTCTCTGTAGTGGTATAATTTCGTTCAGTAGCATTCAATTGTCTACTCGCATAGGCAATTGGAAGATCCATATTACCTTCACCTGTAGGCTGCACAAGTACACACCCAATAGCATAATTGGATGCATCAACATGAACATGAAAAGGCTTATTCCAATCTGGTGTGGTCAAGATTGGTGCTGAACACAATCTTCTTTTAAGCTCATTGAAGGAGTTTTCACATTCATCAGTCCACTCAAAGTTAGCCAAAAGTCCATACAGAGGCTTTGCTATGATGGCATACATGTGTATAAACCGTCGGTAATAACCACAATGCCCCATGAAAGCTTGTACTTCCTTGACATTCTTTGGCTTAGGTAACTCGACTATGGCTCTCACTTTCTCTTCATCAGTGGATATGCCATTCTTTGACACTATGTGTCCTAGAATCTTGCCTTGCCTGACCATAAAAACGCACTTTTTTGGGTTCAGGCAGACTTGATATTCTCTACATTTGTCAAAGATTTGTCTGAGTTCAGGAATATGGGTTTGTCTAATGTTGGAATGAGCACAAAGATCATCAACATAGACTTCCAAATTCTTCCTCAAAAACTCTTTAAATACGTGACACATCAGCCTCTGGAAGGTAGCTGGAGCATTGGTAAGCCCAAATAGCATTACTCTAAAAGCAAAAATGCCCCATTCTGTGGCAAAAGCGGTCTTATGCTGATCCTCTGGAGCTATGGCTACTTGATTGTAGCCCGAAAATCCATCAAGGAAGCTGTACACTTCCTTGCCTGCTACTCTTTCGAAGAGGTGTTCTGTGATAGGAAGCGGATAGTTATCTTGAATTGTGGCTGCATTGACCTTCTTCAAGTTAATGCATACACGCAGGTTTCCATTTTTCTTGGGCACCACTACAATGGGGGATACCCATTCAGTGTGCTCAATTTCGTAGATGAATCCAGCTTCAACCAGTCTATCTATCTCCTCTTTGATCTTAGCAGCATAATTATCATTATATGTGTATGGCTTTTGCTTAGAAGGTTTGGCATCTGAGGTCATGGGGATAGTGTGTGAGCATATGTCATGGTCTACACCTTTCAAATCCTTGTAGCTCCAAGCGAATACATCTCTGTATTCTCTTAGCAAGGCTATCAATTCTTGCTCTTCTTCTTCCGTCAGGTCATGTCCTATATAAGTGCATCTCTCTCCTCCTTCTTCTATGGCTACTACTATTTTCTTGGTGGTTTCTTTGTTATCATAGGCCTCCCCTGATTGCGCCTCTCGTTTAGGCAGTCTGATCATGACTCTCCTGTCATCTATCTCATACTTCTTAAAATTTTCCGGGACCTCAAACAAAGATTCTTCCTCTTTTGGCGTGACTTCTGTCTTCTTTCCTTTCTTTCCTTCTTCCTTAGGGGTTACATGTGTGGCTAGCCTTACACCATTTGTAAGCTCTCCGTGCCTCTGGGGTTGAAATTCTACGTCATAGAAGTATTCTTCATCTGATGCAAAAGGTGGGTCCATAATGATTGACTCTAGATCGGAATTGCTTGCATCCTCAAATGCATCAGGGCTAGGTTTGCACTCTTCTAACACTGCCTCTCCCGTGATTGGCTCTATGGAGAAGACTGAAATATCATAGCCTTCTTCATCACAGTGAGGTGTCCATTGTTCTTCATTGATGGCTACATCCATGGTTGCTAGGATTTCTGCCCAGTCGTGGGGTTCAAATTCTTCGTCAGGAAAGACTACAGGTGCATAGGCTGGGTCTTGAATTGATCTATGTGTTTCTTTTGCACCTCTTTCTCTGGCTTTTTCTCTCTTCTCTTCTTCTACTGCTACTTTGCACATCCATAAGTGGTGTCTTCCTGCATCCAGGAGGATTCTGATCCTATGGAATGCACCGATTTTGTATGATCTTTGGCTCTATGGATGGGATTCCATTGGATAGGAGGGACATCTCTATGAGAGTAATCTTTGAGATTGACTTTGGTTGTAACACCTAAGTGTTGCAAATATAAGGAATTGGTTCCCCAATCCTTGACCACTTGCAACTCTCGCATGAATGGTCTTCCCAAGATCATTTCATAGGCATGATTTTTGCTAAAATCACATATAGCAAATGTATGCTCAAACTCGACACCACACGTGGTGAGAGTTACTCCTTCTAACAGCCCTAAGGGTCTCTCTAGATGACCATCGGCCATTTGCAATTTCATCCTCGTGGGCCTCAGTGCTGGCTTGCCCCAACGCTTCCATAGGGAAGTGGTAGCAATTGCAACACCTACGCCTGAGTCTAGAATGGCCTTGGTCGTGTATCCCTGATGGGTGATAGGAAGATATGTGTTTCCTTCTTCGCCCTCACTCATGTCTCCTATCTTGTCCAATGGTATTTCTGGCACTGTTCTCTGGGATCCTACCTGGGAACGAGGTTTTGCTATCTCTGGTACTTGTTTGGCTACATGTTTCCATAGCTTTGGCCTTACTTTGAGTAGCTCTTCTAAGGTGAGGTTGCACTGTACTTTAGTGTCTTTCACTACCTCTGTGTTCCTAGGTATGACTGAGTCCTCATTTCGTACCATGACCGTGGGTGCTCTCATACAAGTAGACTTAGGTTCCCATGGGCCTGTGAAGTGGGGTAATTCTTGTAGAGAGTTAGACTCAAAGTCTAATCTTTCCTGGGATTGGGTGCTCTCTTGCTCCTCATAAATGGATGGGATGTCTTGTGGGAATTGGTCGTGTGCATCATCCACAAGTTCAATGGGAGGAGGGACTTCACTTTCTTTTGCCCATTTGTCTTCTTGAATCTCTCGTAGGAATTCTGGTGTGAACCGATTCATAGAAGAAGATGGAGCTTCCTGGGTAGGAAGACCTGCTCTTTCACTTGCCTTGTCCTTGGTTTGAGAGGCGGGTTCCTTTTCTGATTGTGCAATTAGCTTCTCTATTCTTTCCAATAGGCCTTCAAAGTGCACCTGCGTCTTGGCTGAGCTAGATATGTTAAAAAGGCGGCTGGCTTCAAACATGGTTTGAGCCATTTCCACCATTTCAGTGCAGATCTTGGTTCGTTCAAGCTCTAGTTCCGCTCTAGGGTAACATTTTTTGTGATTTGTTATGGTTGGCCCTTCTTGGATTCTGGCCTGATATGCTTTAAGCATCATGTTTAGATCCTTGGGAGTGGGATCTGCTAGGACTGATCCTACTCTAGGGGGTGGTGGAATTGTGTGAGGTGGGTTGGAAGGTGGCGGGTCGGATGGAGATGGGAATGGTGGTGGTGGGATAGTGTGAGAGGGAGTTTGAGATGTGAGTTCAGTTATCCTGGCCTTTGTTTCTCTGAGGCTTTCCTCGAGTTCACTCATCTTTTTTGCCCATTGCCTTTTCATTCTTTCTCGGCTATCTCTTCAACCTCTAGTTCGTTTCTTGGTCATGCTCTCTATTTCACTAACATCTGGGCTCTTTTCCTGGCTTACCCCTTGGCTTTGCTGCAATGCTTGAGCTCTAGTGACTACCTGTACTGGTGCAGTGGAAGTGACACTTCCTATGGAATCTACCACTAGCCCTACAACATTGATAGGAGTAATCTTTGGCATATTATTAGAATTCTTAGGGCAGTCTCATAAGAGATGCTCCTTTCCACACTCCTGGCAATAGCCCTGGATCATCACAGACTGAGATTGTGTAGGTGGAGGCAGGGGACAATCACGAACGAGATGATCTCCCTAACATCTGTAGCATGGTCCTCTAGGAAATGGGGGTCTTACTTGCCTAGGTTGAGGTCTAGAGTTAGGGTTTGTGTACATGACATTAGCATACTCTGACTCCCAATTAGGTTCACTCGGTTCCTCACTGTAGTAGGACTCACCATGTTCAGGAGACTGCATGTAGTAAGCCTGGGGACTATCAACATGTGTAGAATCAAAGCTATGATCGCTCGTGTCACTTTCTGACAGCAATTGTGTTAGTAGCACTATGGCTCTATTCAGGTTTTCTTCTGCAGCAGCATACTTTACAGAAATCACATTAGTAGGAGCAGGTGGTTGTTGAGCTAACACAGGCTGGGGTCTCAGTTGGGCCTGATATTGCGGTTGGTAATTTTGCTGAGGCCTAGTATACTATTGTGGTGGGTATTGACTCTGGTATCTGCCTTGTTGAGGGTATGGGTGAGGGTAGGTTTGCCTAACCGCTTGCTTATTGTATGGGCAGTCTTGTGCTGAGTGATTTGTGTATCTTCGCTCTATGGTGCAGTACTCACTACTAGGATTTACTTGCGGTTGAGCCATAATGGGACATACATTCGCCATATTTTCACCACCGCAAGTATAGCACCTCTTTACTGGGGCAAACCTTGGGATTTGTTTGCTAGAGACACCTAGTTTTTGTGCCACTTTCTCAGCGAGTTCCTCAATTGATGTGGATTGCGAGGAAGAGAGGTTAGAGGCACTATCTGAATCTTTGTATATTTAGGAAAGCTCTAACTCCTCCCCTAGGTTATCCTCGATGTCAATGTACATGCGTACACACTCTTCTATGGTCCTAGGGTCCTTCAAGTACACATATGATCTCAATTTGGTACTTAGCAATCCATCCAAGAATAAAGCCACTTGCTTAGCGGGTGTGGGTAACTCAGGAACAGGGCATCTCTCTAGGTATTGCCTAAATCTTCTTCCAGCAAGTCTCACGGTTTCTTGCGGGGTTTGCTTGAAGCTGTGAATCAGTGAGGAAGTGTTATGTCTTATGCCACTTTTAGAGAATTCAATGATGAATGCCTCTAGAAGTTGGTCTATGCTCCTGAACTGCCTCTCGTTTAGTGACTGAAAACCACGTCAGGGCGGTGTTCCTAAGGGTTAGCCCAAAGGCATTGTATTGCGTAAACAGATCTTCCACTTGTTCAGCTCTCAAGACTTGCCTAAACTCAGCCACATGATCGTATGGATCCCCACTGCCATCGAAGTAGTTCTTCATGGACTTGACTAGCTGAGTCGGTCTCAAAGTCCTTGTGTGCTCTCTAGGTCATGGTAAGAGGGAACTCATCTGTATTTATTTGTTTCCTAAGAGCTCTAAGTACCTCGGGTTCTACTCTATTTGTTTCCGTTCTCGTTCTTTCTCTGCCCCCTAGGTTGGCAAAGCTTACTTCTGGCCTATCTCTACTTCTGTCTCGTTGAGTTCCATGAGCTTGGGATGTTCCAGCTCTAGGGTGACCATAGGACACATTCGATCTTGGTTGGGGGAAAACGAATTCACCTTTCCAAGTGTAAGCATGCTTGTCATGTTCTGTAACCACAAAGATCCTCTCTGAGGCGTGATCTAAGTAAGTCACTCTGACTGGGCTATCAGGATCTTTGAACTCATAGATCAGGATTGACCCTACATCACTTGGCTTATCAAATTTATACCTCCAAAAAGCCTCATCGATCTCTTGGTTTAAGAGTAGATCTATGCTCTTATTATCCTGGGGAAGCCACTCTGGCGTGATAATACTAGTGAGAACTGATTTGCCTCGAGGAGTTCTAGATTCCATGCCCATGTTTCCTTGCTCTAGGTCACCTATGTCCGTTTTTGGGATCACATTTCCGAATTCATCTGTCCTATCAGGGTGACTAGTAACTACGTATGTGGTGCCTTCTTTGTCCAGGTATGCTCCATTTTCAAACTTGACAGCTAGGTGTTCTAGTCCAATGGATTGGTCCGGGTTTTTAATCTAGACCACAGATCTTCTTAGGCCGTCCTCATAGATGCTAGCACCTAATCGGTTGGTCCTAATGTATTCCAACTGCGTCTTGTAGGGGCCTTCCACCCTATACAGATATGGCACTCCTGAACTTCCTCTAGGTCTGTCCATGCCTTGAGACATCCCTGATTCACTTGTCTCAGAGCTAGGGTAATGCGAGTGGTGGCTCAATTGCTAGGCCCAAGACCTAGCAGTATGATTAACGCTAGTCTCTGAAGACCTAAGACTCTGTCTTTCTCTTACTAGATGTCATCCCGATCTAAGGTTCATAAGCCTATTTAAGTAGCCCAATTTTTGCCCAAAGTACAACCTCGTTGCCGATCAATTGGTGTCACTCACTTGATTCTTTTTTAGTGTGTTATCGTGTTTATGATCTTGTCTGATATCGCGTCGTCAGGAATATTTGAGTTAATTTTCCGCACTTAAGTTGATCGTCCCACGTTAAATCCTTTTCCTTTAAAGTTATCGGTCACACACAGGTCATCCCTTGAACTTGATTTCTTAGATAGTCTTTGACTTGTCACGTGCCTATCATGTCCTGATTTACTCCTAGCACTACTCGAACTTAGCCTAAGCTAGGAATTGACAAAGGGAGTTGAGAATATTCCGACCTTTCTTGCTGATCCCTTGTTCTTTAGTGCTCGAGAACCCGATTCTCAAGCTTGCACAAAGCCCTTGCTTTGGATGCTCTCAATTGCTCTCAATAGACCTGTATCAGTCCCAAGATTAGCTCAAGAATTAAATTCAAAGGACAGAACCAAGCACTTCCATTCATGTAACTTAGATACCAATTAGCCTTTTGTCTTTTTGGAAAACAATTGTAGAGATCCCCTGGTTTTGTTCCCCCTGGATATGGTCAACTTCAAAATACTATATCTAATAATCCTAATCACGAGCTTTCCAACAAGACCAGAATCACAGCAAACGGATTTCGTATGAGAAAGTTATGTCAGTTCAGGGTTCTGGTGCTAAAACGGGGCTCAAACAGGCTAACAGATCACAGGATTTTTCTCAAAAATACCCGTGTAGGGGCCTCACAAATCACTAATAGCTTGCTAATTATGCCCAAAATTATCCCAAAGACTTGGAAATATTAACCCTAAAATTTTGGCCGAAAAGCCTGTCAATCGCGATCGACAGGTCTGTCAATCGCGATTGACAGAGGTGTCCGTCGGGGCTGTCAATCGCGATTGATGGTGTTAATCGCCAAAATTCAGTCGATTGTGATCGACGGTGTCAATCGCGACTGACAGGGGTATCGGTCCTGGCTGTCGATCGCGATTGACTGTGTCAATTGCAATTGACAGGGTCCTACGTGGCAGTCAGTCGGTCGTGGGGTCTGTCGGTCGCGATCGACAGGCCTCTCGATCGCGATTGACAGGGTCTGTTGGTCGCGATTGACAGGGTCTGTCGATCGCGATTGACAGATGTTGTCCGACGATCGTGGCTGTCGATCGCGATCGATGGTGTCGATCGCGATTGATAGAGAAACACAGAATTTTTCAATTGTTTTTAGTGATTTAGAATGTGCTCATCATGTAGATTATGGTGGTGCACTTTGTTTTACCAAATGGGCGTTTTTTCTATCGATCGCGATTGACAGAGGTCGGTGACACACAGACAGTTTCTGAGTTTTCCGTACCTGCACAGCGTGTTGGAGGGGATGATACTACTGGATCCTGCAAGAAAGCTCAACAAGCATGCAAAAACAAGGCACACAATATTGCTCTCTCACACAAGTGGAATGAGGGAAATGAGGTGGAGAAGGTGATATGATCAAAAACTGAAATTTTAGCGATGATGGAGAGGGCGGTGGGAGGTGGTGATGATGATGATGGTGAGGTAAGAAAGAGAAAAATAAGAAAAGTAACGAGATTACCTACAACGCCAACAGCTCAAATCTATGTTTTACCATCACACGCTCATCCTCAAAGCTCGATCTCTTGGTCTTTGCTTCTTCATATGATCCTGGTGCTTCAATTGAAAAGTCTCTGGCAAGATAAACATAGTGTTTAGTAACAAGACATGTATCATACCCATATCTGATAGGTTTTTTGCTCTCCCTTTGTGATCTTCTGATTGATTGATTTGAAGATTCAGGTATGTCTTTAAGTTTCTTCATCTTGACTTTGCCTTTGGACTTCCATGCCTTGAATTCTTCAAGATTGATAATGTCCTCATCATCTGAAGTGGTGTCTTCATTCTGAGTAGGTTTCTCCTTAGCAAGACTTGGAAACTCCTCCTCCAAGTCATAGGGTAGTTTAAACTTCCTCCATTCATTCTCATACCAAGAATCATTTTCATCAAAGACAACATCTCTACTAACCATGAATCCTTTATTTGAAGGGTTGTAGAACCTGTATCCCTTCTGATTTAGATCATATCCAATAAAGATGCACTTCTCTGCCTTAGAGTCTAGCTTACCTCTTATCTGAGAAGGAATGTGTACATATGCTACACATCCAAATATCCTAGAATGATCAAGTGAGGGTCTCTTCCCATGCCATGCTTCATAAGGGGTCATCCCATCAAGGGATTTTGATGGAAATATGTTTATGAGATAAGTGGTAGTAGAAACACTCTTTGCCCATAAGTAGTTAGGTAACTTTTTTTCATTCAACATTGACCTAGTTGTTTCAACAATCAATCTATTTCTTCTCTCAGTTACCCCATTCTGTTCAGGAGTATACCTTGTGGTGATTTCTCTCTTGATTCCTCTGTCGTGCAAGAATGCTTCAAACTCATTGGAGAAGTACTCACCTCCTCCATCTGACCTTAGCCTCTTTAGATTCTTTCTTGTTTGATTCTCAACAAGTGCAAGATACTTTTTAAAACAATTGCACACTTCATCTTTGTGCTTCATAAAGTACAATACAGTCCACCTGCTATAATCATCAATAAAAGATACATAGTACCTTGATCCTGAGATTGAGGAGTCTTTGCTTGGTCCCCATACATCTGTATGGACAAGCTCTAGGTAGTCCTCATGCATGTAGGCTTTCCTTGAGAAGGGTAACCTAAGACTTTCCAAACTGACAAGCACCACATTTATATATCATGTGTTGTTTGGAAACATTGGGTATTCCAATTACACATTGATCCCTGCATATTTGTTTCAAGGTTCTTTCTCCTACATGCCCTACTCTTATGCCACATCTCAAGCTCAGAAAGTGATTGATCTTTACAACTGTAGAGTGCAATATTCTTTGTATCTTCTAGCTCAAAAGTAAAAAGTCTACGTGTTTTTTCTCATTTAGCAATTCTCTTGAACCCTTGCTTGGGATCCTCCACAAATGCTCCAAATTGGTTGAACCTAACCTACAAAACTTTTTCCATAATTTGTCCAATACTCATCAAGTTCTTTGTAATGGTTGGTACATATCGTATCCTACTCAACAAGTTTTGATTTCCATCACAAGTCTTAACATTTCCAACTTTAACTACTGAGTGCTTGGTGTCATCACCTGTCTGTACTTGGTGCTTACCTCTTGGTTCTTCAAGGTCAGAGAGTAGAGCTACATTGCCAGCCACATGATTTGAGCATCCTGAGTCAATGTAGAAGAGATGGTCATCATTTGTACCTGGTTTTGAAGTCATGTTCATAATCGGAAGAGAACCATCTTGCTTTTCTGTATAGTTGTTGTAGTCCTTTCTGGTTTTGAATCCTCCTTGGTAGTTGCCATTGTTGTTGTAGTTGTTGTTGTATCCTTGGTGATGGTTGAATCTTCCTCTTGACTGTGTGAATCCACCTCTTTGATATCCTCTTCCTCTCTGATTCTTTTAGTTCATGAAACACTCATCTGTAGTATGATTTGATAAACCAAAAATGTTGCATGGTGAGGAGTTATAGGATCTCCCCCTACCTTGCTTACCTCCTCTGTCCCTTCCTCTTCATGATCTACCCCTCCCTGCATAGTTGGCTTGGGAGGTAATGCCTTCATCCTCTATCTTCTTATTCTTGCCTTTATCTTTAGACTTACTTTTATTAGTGTATAGGGCAGAAGAGCTATTACCTTTGGATGAGTCTCCATTCTTGTTGAGCTTGGCTTCATGAGTGAACAATTGCCCCATGAGAGTGGTAAGGTCTAGAATTTGCATGTCCATGCATGGGTCCATGGCAGTGGTGAAGCTTTCCCATTTGTCATCAACTTTAATCCCATTGATCACTTACCTTACTATCTGCTCTTCTTCAATCTCTTCTCCTATGCTTGCTAACTGATCTGCTATATCTTTAATCTTGGTCACATACTCTGAAATAGCCTGCTTAGGTTGCTTCCTTAGTATAGTGAATTCAATCCACAATTAGTTTTTTCTAGCCCTTGTGTTGGAAGAGAAATAGGATGAGAAGGTTTCCCAAGTCTCTTAGGATGTCTTACAGTTTCTAATATGTGGCAAAAGAAAATCAAAGATGGAGTTGAGTAAGTAAGACCTTGCTAATGCATCCTTGGCACACCATGTGTTGAGCTTTTCATGTTCTTCGTTTGTTAGTAGTCCTCTGGTTTTGAATGAGGGCAATTCCTCATCTCCTGAGATGTATCCATAAAGACTCCTTCCTTGTAGGTACGTCTTCATCCTTAGAGACCATGCCTGATAGTTGTTCCTGTCCAATTTATCAGTAAATGAAGGAAAACCATCTCCCATTTTACCTTAACTTACTCTGATACCACTGTTGGGAATGATAGATGGACACTTCAAGAGAATGAGTAGGTACTGCCAAATCTTGCTTTGTACCAGCCCTTTGATGCTTCAGAGTTGATAAGTGGACCTTCTTAGCTTTCCAATGACACCATAAAATGGTCTTTGCACTTTGGAAATGATGTATGAAAAGATAGAATCAAAACAGATAACTTTGAACTTCAAGCCTTCAAGAAAACCTTCTGTTTTTTACTTGATACCTGCTGTATCTTTTTCTTAGTATGACCAGCATAGTAGGAACTCGAAAAATTCCTTTTCGAGATATCTAATTGTCTTAGCAAGCTAACTATTCCAAGTGGAATTACTTAAAATGATTAACTATGCTCAGAGAAATCAATTTAGCAAGTAAGCCTTTGGCCCTGATATTGTAGGACTGTTGTAGACTTCGACCAGTGATCACCTCGAAGAACTTTTCTCTGAAATGGCTGAATAGAAATCCTTTAAATTTTGATAGCTTGCAGAAGACTTTGAGCTGGTTCCAACAAGCTATAGATTTTTTAATTTGGTCAAGAAATGAGTGAGATATCATCTCCACAGTTGACTGACTTTGAGAGACTATGATAGAGAACTCAAAAATGAACAATGTAGATATATGTATTAATGAACAATGTTGTACAATGCCATAGACATGAAGATCATTGCCTAATGGTGTAGAAAGGTATGGGCTGGAGTATAGACCCCACACGTACTCATGAATGATCCTCAGGAGCTCGGAAAGTGCCTTGCATACCCGCGACTTTTTGATGATCACTTTTATAGTAGTTGAGTTCAAAGTTTGAATTTGAATTCAAACTTTGGCTCTCTATAATCATGCTCCTACATCCTAGGAGATATTACATCAATCAAATCTAACTTTTCCACGAGTTCTTTTAGGTAGGTGTTTACAAAGATTCCAAGTCAAATGTGACTTTTACAAAGATTAAATGGGTAATTATCTTCTAGCATTGGTTCCCATGCTTCTCCATATGTGTATGGTCTTTAAGCTAAATGTGTAGGCTTGTGAATTACACCAACAAGTTTAAACATATTAAATTTCAAAATGCTTTATACGTGTGCTCTTCATTTATTATGTGCATCCTCATATGATGCATGTGAGAGGATCATGAACAAAGGTGACTATGTTCAAATGATTGCATCCTGGCTTTTCAAATTTTCTAAGAGCTATGTACACCAAACAAGCCACCAAGAGATGGACAAGCAAATGAAATGGCTTGTCTACATATCTAATTTGGTTAAAAATGCTTCTCTGATTGATGTTGTCCAAAGGTGGCTTCTTTTCAAGCACAACTTCTTTGGTGAGCATGTATCAAATAAGGTGAGATTGAAGGAAGAATGTTTTTCAATAGAATTCCATAAAGCTTAAAGAAATATTTTTGTAAATAAGAATGTATATAACTGATGTTTTTGCTTTGATTTGAAGAGACAAACGGGAATGAAATCAATAAATGGAAGATAACGACTCAGAATGAAATAAGAAGAGGAGATTGGAGGCGAGGAGCTAAAGTAGCTTCTGACTTCATACTGGTGAGATGTTATCACTTTATATTTTTCTTTTCTCTTGTATATGTGTATGCATGTATATATGTCCATATGAAAAACTATATGAATTAAGCATATGAAATGTAAAGAAATGCACAATTAAGAAAACTAAGTAGACCAAAAATCTCATACCACTAATAAGATTACATGTGATGTATAAGGATTGGGATTATATGAGTAAGATTAGAAGACAAACTAGAACTTTCAAGAACAAGGCCTAGGAAAGTGAAAGGAAGACCTAAACTAAGTATCTGTATATACTAGTGTTTATGAGCACTTGATGAGTGAAACATTTCAACTTGTACTTTTGATCTCTTATCTGATCTGACCTTCAGACAGATTACATCTTGAGAAAAGAATTCTTATACCAGCTAGCTATCTATGTGTATGTGTATGTGTATGTGTTGTTGGGTGCTACGATGAGCTAGTAGGTGGGTGGAACTACCTTGCTCAGGTGATCAGGGCCACAAGATGATGCTAGTTCTTGCATGTTGTTACGCACTCATATGGGTTGATAGGTAGGTGGAGTCACTCTGACTCGGTGGTCAGAGCCACGAGCTGACATTGATTTCGTATGAGGTTCACATTGTGCATCGTGCGCTATGTCGAGTCGGTAGATGGGTGGGCTAAACCTGGGCGTGTGGTCAGGTCCACGAGTCGCATCCGATTTTGGCATAGGCCGATGTGTGTAGAAAAAGAATAAATAAATAAAAGTATAAACAAAAACATGAAGGCTAAGCTGGGACAAATAATTAAAATAAAGAAAAATAGAATAAAAATAAGAGAAAAATAAGAAAAGGTCGGATGGGGGTTTGGATGATGGGAGATCAATAGGGAAGCCAAATGGAATTTCATAAATCAAGTTAGTAAGGACTGGTATGTGCATATGCTTTGGATGGGCTACTAGATCTAATGGATCGAGTTAACGAGAGAGCTAAGAAGTTTTTGGTTCACTCACTTGATTTCTAGTCTGAGTGCATTAGTGTATTCTGATATGTTGTATGGGATGCTTGTGTCTACTTTCTTCTCTTAACTTATGTCAAGACTAATGCATTTTCGGATTTCAAGCATCCAATTAAATTTTCCTTTAAGTTCTGTTTTTCTTGCCATGACTACTTGATGGTGGATTGTATTTATTGATATATATGCAAGTTGGCACATCCGGAAGATGCACAGGTTTAGAGGGGGTGGATGTGGTCGAGATGTCAAACCCAAGCCACAATCCAATTAAATGCAATTAAAAAGTTCAATGGAAGGTAATCATAACTCAATTGAATTCAATGAGTGTGTCAATCTTGCATGTAAAATAAGAAAGCAACAATCGATTGAGATGGATGATATCAACTCCTTCATGCTTGGTGATCTCTATCTATAGAGTATTTTCTATTGCATGTTGATATGTGGTGCATTTCAGCTACTTTGATGTTCATTAATTGTAAGTAATCGTAAACTGATATTTTGAATGATCATATGTACCTGAAAAATAAAGAAAAATGGTTAGAGCAAGTGTGTATATGTGATATATGTGTGTGTACATACCGCTGCACGTATTTCTTTGTTCATATGATCCTAGGGTTTTGTGTGTATAAGTGTGGGCACGAGACTTTGTGACCAAAGAATGTATAATGATTTGTGTCTGTGCATGTTTTTATATGTGTATGAGTTTGTATGTATATAGAGCTGCAAGTGTATTTTTTGTGTGCATATGAACCTATAAATGTGTGTGTCAAAACTTTTAAATAAAAACTAAAAATAACATAGCAATATAAAATAAAAGTGAAAAATAATAGATAAGAAAAAAGGAATGTGTGCGATTGTAAGCATTTACGTGCGTGAATATATGAATATATGGGGCACATGGCACGGGATGGGAAACCTTTGGTAGTGTCGACGCGTTACAGATTGGAACATTGCAGAAGTACAGAACAAGGGAAATGTCTGGCCAATTCGGAAGTGATGGGGCATTCCGTTAGCAGCAGGGAATCGCATTCTCTTTTGGGAAATACTGATTGGTTCACCACAGGGAACACACATACTCTGCTCCTTCGCCAAGGGAAAATAAGGAGAGGCAGAGGACACATGAGGAAGGAAAATGGGTATGGAGCACATCAAGAAAAAGGATCAGCAGAAGAAGGCCGCGGTCTGACAGGAGGGAGGAGGATTGCTACGATGGGTCAACTCCTTCTCCAATTTGTGCTATAGGCAGATGAGTACAAAAGGATGTGCTAAAGATAAGGAGCTCGGATGCTGGGCATAATCAAGGGGAGACTACAGAGCAAGGATAGACCTTCGCTGCTGCTCTTCATGTAGATGGAGAGATGACTTAGACCTGCGGTAGCTATGGACAAGAGAAGCGCATGAGGAGGCATGGAGTTGCAAAGGCGCTTGTAGGCAAATCTACATGGAAAGAAGATCTTCATTTAAATTCACTTCTTGTGGAGGTGGAGATTGTTGGAGAAAAGCTGAATTATCGTAATGACTTGGCGACTTCAAGAATAGGGACATTGTGAAGAGCTAAGAATTCAATTAAAGTAGATGTCGAAGAATTTCAAAGATCTACATTACTTCGCTGGTCTTGGTGTCTGACAGATGCTTCCTGTATGAAGAGAATGAGTTTGATAGGAGGGACTGAACATCTATGTTAGCTGTTGCAATCTTATGATGATTTCTCATTGACAAAGAAAAGGCCTGATGAAGAATGTTTTACACAGTATATGTTGGCAACCAGTTATCTTTGGGAAGTTGACACTCATTTTGACAAAATAAGCTTCTTAGCCCAATACTATTCATTTGCATATAATTCTACAAAAATAATGACGAGAGTGTAGTGAAGGATTATGCGATTTGTATGGAAGAAGAGATTCAAACTGTTTTGCCAAGATACACATACAACTCAAAGCCAAACGCTGAGTTCCTTGGCCCTGAAGCATATATTGAAGAGCATGGAAGATGAAAATTTGCTGAAGTTGCTACGCGCTCAACAAATATGAATCAAATAGATTTTGTCAGATAAGTTGTTTCAAAGTTTGTAGTATTTTGAGAATTTTTCTGCAGAAACTGTACTTGAAATTATCGCTTATTGGTCTTTGGAATTCATAGAATACTTCTCTGATTTGTTTCAAATCATAGAGTTATATGGTTTGTTTCTTTTAGGAACATGGGCATATAATGTGATCCGTACACTACTGTGATGCTCGGTATTGGATTAAAAAAATACTGTCAATTTTATTTTTTTAATCCATGGAAGTGGAATTACTTCCGTTTCACACCATCCAGTGCGATTAATGATCTAATATGTTAACAAACTTATGCGCAGCATCGTTGTAATGTAATGAAATTTTTTCGCTTGGGTTCAACTGCAAGTACGAAGTTAGTCATGAAGAATTTTCAAGAGAGACATTTTGTGTTTTGTTATGCGAGCTGCCATTCGAAGATCGAATTCTTTTTTTTCTCTCTTTTTTTATAGTACATATAATTGCAGTTCTTGACTACAAACAAAACCGAAAGAAATCGAATAAAGTTAAAGGATTGAAAATTTGAATCCCCACACAGGGAGCAAAGTGGATTAAATGTTTAATATGAAAAAACAAATGTATTACCTAAGTTCGTTTCCTTTCATTTTGATCTAAGGGAGGTCAAGAACATCTGTTCTTTGAACTGATACGCAATGCTTTCCTTTTGCCTTTCATTGACGAAATCAAGTCAAAGTCATCCTCTTACGTTCATCATAGGAAGGATCAACATATAGTAATCATAGGTCGCCTACATTGAACGAAATTGTGATGTGAAATATGCACAATTTTCGAAGCAAAACTTGATACGTCTTGATTGAACAAGGGTTCAATACTGATTGTTATATGTACTACATGATAGATACTTATTTTCGATGTCATCGTCATTAGCACGAAAATATCTCCTCCTCTAAATTCTTGGAGACAAATCTAAACTTCAAATTGCATATTCATACTTCTCTGATCTTTAAAGAATAATCTCTCTTGAAGGTATTTTCAAGAAAAGTTTAATCTTCACCTTAGTTATAGAGCGACTATTAGCATGAAACCTTGGTCTCTAGTTCTCTATGTCTCCCTCCTTTCTGCGAACCTTGCGACAACGCAACATCCATGAAGCACATTTTTATGTTTCTTGTTCCACTGCTGATGTGCTAAGTGAATTTGATCAATGATCCAGTGGGGTAAATTGAGTGTGAGATTTTCTGTCTCAACCAAGTACAAGCTAAACCAAATTGTTTTTGGTAGCATGGTGAATCATTCTTGTGTCGAGACGGCAAAGTGCAACATTATTGTGCATAAATGGAGGGCAATGGTTGGTGTCATGGCTACCATATCTTTGAGTTTGTTGAGATCTTTGTGCTTCATTCTTCCCCGAATCAATGTTTCTTTCTCTGTGGGGATGTGCATAGCCTTCATATGCAAGGCCTGCCATACTAAGTTGAGGGTAAGTTTGAACCTTTTTAGTTCATGGCCTGGTGCTAATGAGGGGAGCACAAAGGTACTATCTCCTCCTTTAGCTCTATTAGGGGTGATAGTGCTGATCAAGTAGGAACAGCGCAAAAAATCAGGTTTAGGTATTTGTGCTCTAAGTAGCTGTCTAGGCCAGCTTTGGTCCATACTAATCTCATCACTTTTGCATTATGATCATTTTTGAACTCACGAGTAAAGAAATGGTACCTTCCCCACTTTCTATTAAATTCTATTTCAGCTTCCCAGAAGTATGTGCCCTCTCCTAGTGGACATGTGATGTCATTGAACCAATGTGCATGTTTGCCAACTTGTGATGTGTGCCCCTGTGGAGGGTCCTAAATAGGAAGGACATGCGCAGCCCTGAGTTCCTGAGGCCTCTCGGTTAGTTGTGGCTCGAGGAGAAGAGTTTCAATGTCCACTATTTGGGTGTTGGATCCCGCCTGGAAGCTGGTTCCTGTTGCTTCTACCATGTTACTTCTTGCTTGTCAATTTTGTGAGAATATAGAAGCACATGTTAACATTGTAGTGGACAAGATATGATAGTTTGTCCCCGTTACAACATTAACATGAGGCACCATGACAAGTTAGTGAGTCAATTGGTGCTCCGTGATTGTGTGTGTAGTTAGTGAATGAGTAACCCTATGAGCTAAGTGAAACGATGCAGTGTGAGGATGATGTAGTTAGTAGGTGGAGGTGAATTTACAAATTGGGGTCGGGGGGTTTATTACAAGCTTTTTGTCGCCAAATGTAATGCGTGGTTTTACAATGTGATCATTGGTGGGCTATGGAAGACTTTCCAAGAGTAACGACTTGAAAATGAGGCTTTTTAGGGACCCATTTACAAGTGATCCTATTTGTGCCAGTTGGATCATGTGTGTGTGAATGGAGATTTGTCTCGTGAAGCTTAAGGGTGGCTACTTGAGCGCGCAAGCAAGCCTTAGGCACCCAAATGTATCTTGATTATGGGTGGGCCTTCATCGACTGCTTAGGTACCTAGATGAATGTCACTTTTGTGGGAAAATCCTTGAAAGATTTCTTATTAGTGTCTTGTCATGGTTTACTAGCATGAAGTTTAGTCAGAGGCTTTAAGTTGGTTGCAACAGGATGCTCGCTTTTCCGTATCGACACTTGTTTTGTTGGCTGCGGCACCTTGCTTCAAACTCTCCTATGGCTTTGAGCATAGGCTGCCTGCTTCCTCTACAATCGGTACTCCTTCAGTTTCCATGTATTGATCACTTTTGGAAAAGAAGGGAGTTCCATCTTATCTCTACCTTCATGGTTGAAAACATCATCCCTCTGCATCACAGAGTTTTGGACAAGAACAACATCTTTAGCTTCATGTGTACTCCTGGAAGGACGAGGAGTTGCCGCCTTTCCTATTTCCTTGAGTGCTTGAGTTTCTAACTTGATGGTAATGCGATTTCCACCTACATAGACCTGAAGAAGTCCACTTTTGAGGTTCACGTTGACTGCATGATCAAATATCCAGTCTTGACCCAAGACAAGAGGTTTAGTGAGATCCTCATCTTGAAACACTAGTACCTCAACTGTCATTAGAACATCTTGATTGTAGAGGGGTAGTTCCTCCTCATCCATGCAAGGGGTTTCCACACCTCCCAATCCTATAAGGTATGTTTCTATAGGATTCATACTTAATTTCAACTCTTGATAGTAAGAAAATCTAATAGCACTAGTGGTTACACCTGAGTCAATCAAGGACGGTACAGCTCTTGCACTATATCCTTGTCCTATTTCTATGGTCACAAAAGGACGTAGATCAGTTATTCTATGGGAAATTACACCTGAGACCTCACACATAGCCATATGATACCTTGGAGCTGCATAGGCATGTGTCCTAAGCTGAGCTCTACCCTGTCTTTTTAATTTGATTTTTCGGATGCATTCCAAGGCTTCTGCCTGCGCTTCTTCTTGAATTTGTTTTTCCTCTTCTTTGCGTTTCTTGGCTATATTGAGTCGGTTAAGCTTTTCCTCCATGAGAGGTTCTTGGTATAATTTGACTCGGCATCCACTAATATAACTTGTCAGGATATCGCCTTCTAAGGTGGCTAGATAGAGTGCCCAATTTGTTGATATTCTATTAATAATCATGGGTCCATAGCCATGCTTCTCTAGCTTTTTTGTGTGTTGTTTCAGGGTATATACCAAAACTAAATCTCTGGCTTTCAAGCCTTTATCCTTCACATGGGCATCGAAGTATGCCTTCTATATTTTCTTCGCTCCATATATCCCTACGGTAGCTCTCAGTCTCGTTTCACCTAGTCATTGAAGATCAAAGATCCTAGAAGAGAGCTCATGCCCTCTCCACTCATGCTCCTGTGCTATTTTTAGTGTAGGTATCAAGAAGTCCAATGGAAGCACTACATTTTTGCCAAATACCATCTGAAAGGGGGTGGCTTGGAGTACCGTTTTATAGGCAACTCTATTTGCCCAAATAGCATGATGTAGTTGTTTGTCCCAATCAGAGCGTTTATTACTCACTAATTTGGTCAGCACATTGCATAGAATCTTATTGGTACTTTCGGCTTGCCCATTAGCTTGTGGATGATAGGGGGCAGACTTCTTGTGTATCATCAAGAACTCTTGAAGAATACTTTTGTGAGAAAGTGGAGAATGACATGCCTGGGACTCACCTCCCAAGCTATTTATAGCCCTTGCCTAGTCACCATCTAGAGTTCTCTCTAAGGTGCCTCTACTCATCTAGCCATCATGAGTAGGTCCTCGTATGAACTCTTTGGCTTTTGGCCTTGGCTATCCCCCAAGCAAGGAACTTCTCGTTCCTCCAAGCATGTACATCTCTGGAATATAACACTCTCTCCCCCTTCTAAAGATCATTGTCCTCAATGATATAGAAGGATCTATAAACTTGGGAATCAAAATTTGTGATGCCAAATAATAAGAGTAGAGTGTACTAGATGTCTAGAATACTAGATAATAAAATAGTGGACAACTTGTCTGTCTGCTTCCTATCTAGCATTTCCATCCATATAAATGAAACTGAAGAAAGTCTCAGCATGATCCAAACTATGAATCCAATATGATAATCTATCAACTATGGACCAAGATATCAATATGTAAATGATCCAAACTATGGACCTAGATCTCAATCTATCACATCCAAACTATGGACTAGGATCTCAATCAATCACATCCAAACTATGGACTAAGATCTCAATCGATCACATCCAAACTATGGACTAAAATCTCAATCGGTCACATCCAAAATATGGATGAAAATGTCGATCTATCATATATAATACTCCCAACTATGGATCTCGATCTATCATATGTAATAATCCAAATTATGGATCAAAATATCTCTTGTATAAAGTAAATTGCAATCCACTCTGTGGAAATAATTCCATTATGCCAAGTGAAGGCATGCTAAAAAGGTATAGCAACTAGTGGAACTACCACCACCTTCTCAATACTAACACGCAAGATGTTCCAATTGGATGAAACTTGCTTTATCTCTGACCACTATCTCATCATCACTATGATCAAATCATTCCCAACTAGGAATGAGGTGTTTGTAGTAACCAATTGTAATAATCTAGCACTCCTAGATTATGGTCCACAAAATATACTGAAAAATGGTAAGTAGATGTGTGCACACTCATAGTCGACTAGGCTAAGCATCTAGCTCACCTCATACACACTATGTATGAACCATGGCCTATTCTCAGGCATATCAAATAAAGTAGTATGTACTTTGTGAATTTCTTCTCAATGCAATTGCCTATTCAACGTTCTTATATGCAAACCTTGCCTTTCCGCTTCTAGGCCACTTGCCTGCGGACTTGCCTTGTTTGCGATCATATGCAGATTGACTGTTTCAACTTCCCCTCTGTTGTCTAATAATAAGATGATGCCAGAAGATCATATAAATGAACTCCAAATCATTTAAAAAATACAATCTCAGAGACTTCTCTCCCATACCATCTGTCTTACACCTAGGTAGAATACAAAGTTTGATGTCCTATACCACCAAACTTTATACCTCAGATAGATGCATGTATGCGATTAAAGTCGACAACGTCTCTAAAAAAAAAACAAGAATAGATCAGTGATTACTCACAACCATGTTGGCATACAAGTCAGATGAAGAGCATACTAGCGCAACAGAGGAGTCATGCACAATACGGCAACAAGGCCCAATCATTTTTTCCATGGACCATTTACAACTCAAGTGATTTTAATCACTACATAAACATGGTAAATTCCATTTTTGGTAGAATAGACTCCATTTTGTGCAAGCCGAGGAGTCCTCGAGCTTGAGGAGTATTAGAACTAGCTACATATCAATTTTCATAATTTTTAGACTCTGTTTGAGCCCTCAAATAGGCTCTAGAACCTAATTTTTAACTAGGCCGGACACTAGGTCTGGACAAGACCAAAGCTAGTTAGAAAACTATAACAAGAGCTAGAGAGCTCATTTTTGAGGTTAGATTGTTTGTGAATTGAGCATATGTAAGAGAATTTTTGACTAATGCAAAGAACTCCATTGTTCCTCTCCTTGTTCTTGCCTTGTGTGCGCGTGTGTGTGTATGTGTGTGCATGCTTGTGTGCTTCTCACTCACACACTTGTGCCTTCACTTGCTCATAGTCTTCATACTAGTCCTCACGTCTCCACGGATTGACAATTATGAGGTAAATCTTCTCACGTTGGTACTCACCATTGTGCTAGAGTGACACCAAATTTGGCACCGTTGCCGGGGAGAGAGCTTCGAGGACGAGCGTGTGATGGTAAGATGTCGAGTTGAGACATTGGAGTTATAGGTAATATCCTTCCTTCTCTTTATTTTTCTTCATTTTTTCCTTACTTTCGCATCACCATCATCACCATCATCATCCCCACCATCTCCCACCTCCATCTCCATCTCCACAAAAAATTTCAATTTTTTGGTCATATTACACTCCCCACCTCATTTCCCTCATTTCATTGTGAGAGAGAGCGAGAGAGAGCTTGCATGCTATCTGTTTTTGGTGTGTTTTTGAGCTTTTGTTGCAGGAACTAGCTGTACCACCTTCTCCAGCAGTGTGCGCAGGTACGACAGTCTCTGCACAGGTCCCGGGACGACGACCTCTGTCTGTCCCGACAGACAGAAAAACTTAATATTTTGTGAATGCGTGTTTGGCACGGTACCTACACCATTAGAGCACTCCAAATCACTAGAAGTTTCTAAAAAATTTGCGTTTATTCAGTCTATCGCGATAGACACCGTCTATCGCGACAGACACCGTCTATCGCGACAGACAGAGACCCACGATAGACCCAGTCTATCGTGACAGATACCTGTCTATCGCGACAGACCCACTCGGAAAGCTCTAAGAATAATGCGTTGATTTTCAGATAGGATATTTGGAAGTTGACACACTAAGGGGTAGGAACACCAAGGGAGCTCTAGAGGAAATTTTTAGCAATACAAAAGGGGGAACAAGGGTCATTAAAAAAGTGTCTGAAATAAATTGTCTGTCAATTGAAGGATCAACTTGAAGCTAAACTTGGGATTCTTACAGGATCATTGAGAGCTCTTGGAGAAAGCAAAGTAAGTGCCAAGGAGAACAAGCTCGGGAACGTGCTTCCTGGGTAGACCAGCATCGCCAGGAGGAGCGACTTGAGGTTGGAACATCACTTAACCCCCTCAGTCTATTCTTAGCATAGGCTAAGTGCGAGTAGTTGTTCTGATTGACTAGGGGTACAATAGGAACACTCAAGTTTGAAGAGCCCTTAATTTCTCAAGTGCAAGGGTAGGCAAAATTGTAGTCAAGGGATAACTTAAAGGAAAAGAACTTAAACTAAGCGGACGTAGAACATCAAGTACGACCCACGAAAGTGCTCCTGATGACGCTTAAACAAGAAAACACATCCAAAGGAACTTAAAAGGAACAAGTGACTGGTACCAAAGAATCAACAACGTACAAAGGGCATATGAACCTTAGGTCAGGTAGACACCTAGGGAGAGACAGACAAAGTCTTAGATCTTCAGAGGCTAGTGTCAATCATACTGCGAGGTCTTGGGCCCAGCAGTTGAGCCATCATTCGTATTACCCTAGTTCTGAGACTAACGAGTTTGAGATGTCCCACGGTATGGAGAGACCTACAGGAAGTTCTGGGGTGCCATATTTACATAGGGTGGAAGGCCCTTACAAGATGCAACTCGAGTACCTTAGGACCAACCGATTAGGTGCTAGCATCTATGAGGACGGCCTAGGAAGAGCGGTGGTCCATATTAAAAACCCTGACCAATCCATTGGACTAGAGCGCCCAGCTGTTAAGTTTGAAAATGGAGCATACTTGGACAAGGAAGGGACAATATATGTAGTCACCAGTCATCCCGATAGGACATATGAATTTGGGAATGTGGTCCCAGAAACGGACTTAGGTGACCTAGAGCAAGGAAACATGGGCGAAGAACCTAGAACCCCCCGAGGCAAATCTATTCTCACAAGGATTATCACACCAGAGTGGATTCCCCAAGATAATAAGAGCATAGATCTCCTCTTGAACCGAGAGACGGATGAAGCCTTTTGGAGATATAGACCTAGTCAACCGAGTGAGGTAGGAACAATCATGATATATGAGTTCAAAGATCCTGATATTCCAGGAAGAGTGACCTACTTAGATCACTCTTCAGAGAGGATCTTTGGGGTTACAGAAAATGATAGGCATGCTTACACTTGGAAAGGAGAATTTATCTTCCCCCAACCAAGATCGAATGTGTCCTTTGGTCGCCAAGGAGCTAGAACATCTCAAGCTCAGGGGACTCAAAGAGAAAGGAGTCGAGAGAGACCTGAGGTAAGCTTTTCCAACTCTTGGGGAAGAGAAAGAACGAGAATGGACACGAATAGAGGGGAACCTGAGGGACATAGAGCCCCAGGGAACCGAAGAAATGCCGATGATTTCCCTTTGCCAAGACCAAGAGAGCACACGAGGACCTTGAGACCGACCCAGCTAGTTAAGTCCATGAAAAACTACTTCGATGGCACTGGAGACCCCTACGATCATGTAGCCGAGTTTAAGCAAGTCTTGAGAGATGAACAAGTTGAAGACCTGTTCACACAGTACAATGCCTTTGGTTTAACCCTTAGGAACACCGCCCTGACAAGGTTTCAGCCACTAAACGAGAGGCAGTTTAGAAGCATAGATCAACTTTTAGAGGCATTCAATATCGAATTCTCTAAAAGTGGCATAAGGCATAATACTTCCTCATTGATATACAGCTTCAAGCAGACCCCGCAAGAGACTGTGAGACTTGCAGGAAGAAGATTTAGGCAATATCTTGAGCGATGTCCTGGTCTTGAGTTACCCACAGCCGCTAAGCAAGTGGCTTTATTCTTGGATGGATTGCTAAGTACCAAATTGAGATCATATGTGTACTTGAAGGACCCCCGGACTATAGAAGAATGTGTACGCATGTGCATCGATATTGAGGATAACCTAGGGGAGGAGTTAGAGCTATCCAAAATCTACAAAGATTCAGATAGTACCTCTAGCCTCTCTTCCTCACAATCCACATCAATTGAGGAACTAGCGGAAAAAGTAGCTCAAAAACTAGGCGTCTCTAGTAAACAAATTCCTAGATTTGCCCCAGTAAAGAGGTGCTATACTTGTGGTGGTGACCATATGGCAAACGCATGTCCCATCACGGCTCAACCCCAAGTGAACCCTAGCAGCCAATATTGCACCATAGAGCGAAGGTACACAAATCACTCAGCACAGGACTGCCCATACAATAAGCAAGCGGTTAGGCAAACCTACCCTCAGCCATACCCTCAACAAGGCAGATACCAGAGTCAATATTCACCACAACAGTATATTAGGCCTCAGCAAAATTACCAACCGCAATATCAGGCCCAACTGAGACCCCAGCCAGTGCTAGCACAGCAACCACCTGCTCCTACTAATGTGATTCCGGTCAAGTATGCTGCTGCAGAAGAAAACCTGAATAGAGCGATAGTCCCAGTAACACCATTAATCTCAGAAAGTGATCCCAGTGACCATAGCTTTGATTCTACACATGTTGATAGTCCCTAGGCTTACTACATGCAGTCTCCTGAACATGGTGAGTCTTACTACAGTCAGGAACCGAGTGAACCTATTTGGGAGCCTGAATATGCTAATGTCATGTACACAAACCCCAACTCTAGACCTCAACCTAGGCAGATACGACCCCTTTTCCTAGAGGACCTTGCTTCAGATGCCAGGGTGATCACCTCATACGTGATTGCCCCATACCTGCACCTACACAACCCCAATCAGTGACGATCCAAGGCTTTTGCCAGGAGTGCGGAAAGGAACATCTCTTACGAGATTGTCCCAAGAATCCCAGCAATATGCCAAAAATCACTCTGATTAATGTTATTGGGTTAGTGGTCAATTCCACAGGAAGTGTCACTTCCACTACACCAGTGCAGGTAATCACTAGAGCTCAAGCATTGCAGCAAAACCAAGGGGTAAGCCAGGAAAAGAGCCCAGACGCTAGCGATACTGAGAGCCAAAATAAGAAGAGAACAAGAGCTTGGAGAGATAGCCGTGAACGTATGAAAAGGCAATGGGAAAAGAAGATGAGTGAACTTGAGGAAAGTCTACGAGAAACCAAGGCCAAAATCATAGAGATCACATCTCAACCGCACTCTCACACATTCCCACCGCTACCATCCCCATCACCCTCCATCCCTCCACCCTCTAATACACTCCACGTAACCCACCCACCACCCCGAGCAGGATCAGTATTAGCTGATCCCACTCCTGAAGACATAGACATGATGCTTAAAGCATATCAGGCCAGAATCCAAGAAGGGCCAAATGTGACAGATCATGATAAGTGCTACCCTAGAGCTGACCTAGAGATAGAAAGAACCAAGCTTTACGCGAAAATGGTCGCATTGGCTCAGACTATGTTTGAAGCCAGTCGCCTTTTCAATTACGCGGGCTCAGCCAAGACGCAATTACACTTGGATGGACTTCTAGAGAAGTTAGAGGGCATAATTGCAAGATCTGCCAAGGAAGAAAAAAATCAAGAAAGAGATAAAGCAAGCAAAAACATGACCCATCCCCCACCGAAAGCTTATGTGCCCAATTCCACTGAACCAGACAACCCCCCCTCCCTAGAAAGAATAGAGAATCTAATTGCACAATCACAAAAGGAACCCGCCCCTCAACACCATGACAAGGCTAGTGAAAGAGCAGGTCTTCCTACCCAGAAAGCCTATGTGCCTAAAGCTTATGGGCCTAACTCCACTGAACCAGACACATCTTCTTCTATGAATCAATACACACCAAAATTCTTGCGAGAGATTCAAGAAGAGAAATGGGCTAAAGAGAGTGAAGTCCCTCCTCCCATTGAACTTGTGGATGACACACATGATCAATTCCCACAAGACCTTCCTTCCATTTATGGAGAGCAGGAGAGTGCCCAATCTCAAGAAAGATTAGACTTCGAGTCTAATTCTTTACAAGAACTACCCCATTTCACAGGCCCATGGGAAGCAAAGTCCACCTGTATGAGAGCACCTACAGTCATGGTAAGAAATGAAGATTCAGTCATACCTAGGAACACAGAGGTAGTGAAGAACACCAAAGTGCAGTGCAATCTCACTTTGGAAGAGCTGCTTAAGGTTAGACCAGAAGTGTGGAAACATGTAGCCAATCAAGTGCCCGAGATAGCAAAACCTCGTTCCCAGGTAGGATCCCAGAGAACAGTGCCAGAAATACCCTTAGACAAGATAGGAGACATGAGTGAGGGCGAAGACGGAAACACATATCTCCCCATCACTCATCAGGGATACACAACCAAGGCCATCTTGGACTCAGGTGCAGGAGTTGCAATTGTTACCACTTCCTTATGGAAACGATGGGGCAAGCCAGCTCTCAGGCCAACGAGAATGAAATTGCAGATGGCTGACGGGCACATAGAAAGACCCTTAGGACTACTCGAGGGGATAACTCTCACTACTTGTGGTGTAGAGTTTGAGCACACATTTGCTATCTGTGACTTTAGCAAAAATCAAGCCTATGAGATGATTTTGGGAAGACCATTTATGCGGCAGTTGCAAGTGGTACAGGATTGGGGAACCAATTCCTTGTATTTGCAGCACTTAGGTGTTACAACCAAAGTCAATCTCAAGGATTACTCTCATAGAGATGTCCCTCCTATCCAATGGAACCCCATCCATAGAGCCAAAGATGATACGGAATCGGTGCATTCCCTAGGATCAGGATCCTCATGGGTGCATGAAAACACTCACTTATGGATGTGTAAGGTAGCAGTAGAAGAAGAGAAGAGAGAAAAAGCCAGGGAGATAGGTGCAAAACAAACCCATAGATCAATCCAAGACCCAGCCTATGCACCTGTAGTTTTTCCAGACGAAGAATTCGAACCTCACGGCTGGGCAGAAATTCTAGCAACCATGGATGTAGCCATCAATGAAGAACAATGGACACCTCACTGTGATGAGGATGGCTATGACATTTCAGTCTTCTCCATAGAGCCGATCATGGGAGAGGCAGTTTTAGAAGAGTGTGAACCTAACCCTGATGCATTTGAGGATGCGAGTGACTCTGATCTAGAGTCAATCATTATGGACCCACCTTTTGCATCAAATGAAGAATACTTATATGAAGTAGAATTTCAACCCCAGAAGCACGGAGAGCTTACAAAGGATGTAAGGCTAGCCACACATGTAACCCATAAGGAAGAAGGAAAGAAAAGAAAGAAGAGAGAAGTCACACCAGAAGAGGAAGAATCTTTGTTTGAGGTCCCGGAAAATTTTAAGAAGTATGAGATAGATGACAGGAGAGTCATGATTAGAATGCCTCAACGAGAGGCGCAATCGGGAGAGGCCTATGATAACAAAGAAACCACCAAGAAAATAGTGGTAGCCATAGAAGAAGGAGAAGAGAGGTGCACTTACATAGGACATGACCTCACTGAGGAAGAAGAGCATGAGCTAATAGCCTTGCTAAGAGAATACAGAGATCTATTTGCTTGGAGTTACAAGGATTTGAAAAGAGTGGACCCGGACATATGCTCACATACGATTCCCATGACTATAGAGGCCAGACCCTCAAAACAAAAGCCATACACATACAATGACAACTATGCTGCCAAGATCAAAGAAGAGATAGACTGCTTGATTGAAGCTGGATTTATCTATGAAATTGAGCACACTGAATGGGTATCCCCCATTGTGGGGGTGCCCAAGAAGAACGGCAAATTACGAGTATGCATTAACTTGAAGAAGGTTAACGCAGCCACGATCAGGGATAATTACCTGCTTCCTATCACTGAGCACCTATTAGAAAGGGTGGCAGGCAAGGAAGTGTACAGCTTCCTAGATGGGTTCTCTGGCTACAATCAAGTGGCCATTGCACCAGAAGATCAGCATAAAACGGCTTTTGCCATAGAGTGGGGTATATTCGCTTTTAGGGTAATGCCATTCGGGCTTACCAATGCTCCCGCAACCTTCCAAAGGCTGATGTGTCATGTATTTAAGGAGTTCCTGAGGAAGAACTTAGAAGTCTATGTTGATGATCTTTGTGCTCATTCCAACATTAGACAACCCCATATTCCTGAACTCAGACAAATATTTGACAAATGTAGAGAATATCAAGTCTGCCTAAACCCAGAAAAATGTGTTTTTATGGTCAGGCAAGGCAAAATTCTAGGACACATAGTGTCAAAGAATGGCATATCTACGGATGAAGAGAAAGTAAGAGCTATAGCTGAATTACCTAGGCCAAAAATTATCAAGGAAGTACAAGCTTTCATGGGGCATTGTGGTTATTACCGACGATTTATACACATGTATGCCATCATTGCAAAGCCTCTGTACGGACTTCTGACAAACTTTGAGTGGACTGAGGAATGTGAGAATTCCTTCAATGAGCTTAAACGGCGATTATGTTCAGCACCAATCTTAACCACACCGGATTGGAATAAGCCTTTCCATGTTCATGTGGATGCATCAAATTATGCCATTGGATGTGTGCTTGCACAACCTACTGGTGAAGGTAATATGGATCTTCCAATTGCCTATGCTAGTAGACAATTGAATGCAGCTGAACGAAATTATACCACTACTGAGAGAGAAGGCTTAGGCATGGTATATGCAGTTAAGAAATTTAGACACTATTTGCTTGCAAATAAGTTTAAATTTTTTACTGATCATCAGGTATTGCTATACCTCGTAAACAAGCCATGCAATACAGGAAGATTAGTAAGATGGTTTCTCTTGCTAATGGAATATGATTTTGAGGTTGCGGTAAGGAAAGGGAAGACTCATTTGAGAGCAGATCACCTTTCTAGGCTCACATCGGGAGAAGCCCCACAAGGAGTGTCAGATGACCTTCCTGATGCTTACTTGTTTAATTTGGAAGTGGTGCCGCAGTGGGCTAAGCCATTGGTACCAGTGTTGACATACGGACCTAACCACCCAGTAATAAACACACAGGATAGAGAGGTAGTAAAAGCCCAAAAGTATCACATCATGGCAGGAAGTATGTACAAGCACACAGATCAAGGGATCTTGGCTTGTTGTGTGGAAGAGGATGAGTACGCTAAATGGTTGCAATTAGCAATGTAGGTGCGTTGGAGCAACACTACTCAAAGCAACGAACCTTACAGACACTAAGGAGACTCGGAGTGCATTGGCCAACTTTGGAAGCTGATGTCCAAAAGTTGTGCAAGGAATGCCCAATCTGTTGCACTAAACCACCTGTGGAACATGCCGCTCTTTATCAAGTGTCCATAGTGCCAGATTGGAGTGAACCACTAGTATCCTTCCTGAGGACAAAAACATTCCCTCCAGACATGACTCTGGCTCGGGAAAGAAGTCTAGAACAAGAAGCCCTAGATTACTCACTCATTGGTGATAATCTATACAAACGTGGTAAAGATGGTTACCTGAGACTTTGTGTTCATGAGAGTGAATATGTAAAGATTTTGGAAACTACTCACCAAGGTGTAGCAGGAGGACACTTTGGACCAGATCGGGTGATCAAGGCAATACTATTTGCGGGCTTCTGGTGGCCGACCCTTCACATGGATGCACATACCTATGTGAAACGGTGTGATGTTTGTCAGAGAACTCAGTACCCTATACGCAAGGATGAGATGCCACTGAAGCCTATGATGGGCGGACGTGCGTTCTCTAAATGGGGAATAGACTTTGTTGGTCCTATTAATCCCCCAGCTAAGGGTTCACATGCTGAATATATCATCGTGGCCACAAACTATCTAACAAAGTGGGTAGAGGTAAAAGCCACAACGAAGAACGATGCTCAAACAACAGCTAAGTTCTTATTTGAGAATGTGTTCACTAGATACGGGCTACCTATAGAGCTAGTTAGTGATAGAGGCACTCACTTCTTGAATGAAGTTATTGAAAATCTGCTCCAAGAATTCTTGGTAGTGCATAAGAAGTCTGCCCCCTATCACCCTCAAGCAAATGGCCAGGCTGAGAGCACCAACAAGATCTTATGCAATGTACTGACGAAATTAGTGAACAATAAACGCTCTGATTGGGATAAACAGCTACACCATGCTGTTTGGGCATACCGAGTCGCCTACAAAACGGTACTCCAAGCCACCCCCTTTCAGATGGTGTTTGGCCAAAACGTAGTGCTACCATTGGACTTCCTAATACCTACACTGAAAGTAGCACAAGAACACGAATGGACGGGTCATGAACTATCCTCTAGACTTTTTGACCTTGAACGATTAGGAGAAACAAGACTGAGGGCAACTGCAGGAATATATGCAGCTAAGAAACGACAGAAAGCATATTTTGACACCCACGTTAAGGATAAAGGTTTGAAGGCAGGCGACCTAGTACTAGTCTACACTTTGAAACAACATGCGAGGAAACTAGAGAAAAGAGGCCACGGACCCATGATCATTAATAGAATCTCAACAAGTGGGGCAGTACAACTAGCCACATTAGAAGGCGATGTTCTCCCGAGCTACATAAGCGGATGCAGGGTCAAGTTATATCAGGAACCTCTCACAGAGGAAATGCTAAGCCGAATCAATACTGCTAAGAAACACAAAGAAGAAGAAAAGCGAATTCGAGAAGAGGCCCAAGCAGAAGCTTTAGAACGCATCCAAAGAATGAAGTTGAGAAGACAGGGTAGAGAGCAACCTAGGACGGATGCCTATGCAGATCAAGGATATCATGTGGCTATGTGTGAAGTTTCACGTATCAGCTCTCATAGGATAATTGATTGACGTCCTTTTATAACCTTAGATATAGGACAAGGAAAAAGCGCAAGGACTGTAAGAGCCTTGATTGACTCAGGTGCAGCCACTAGTGCTGTTCAATTGTCTTACTGTCAAGAGTTGAAATTAACTGTCAATCCTATAGAAGCATATCTCATAGGATTGGGAGGTGTGGAAACCCCTTGCCTGGGCGAGGTGGATCTTCCCATCTCCATTCAAGACGAAGTGATGACAGTCAAAGTACTAGTATGTCAAGATGAGGACCTCACTGAGCCTCTTGTCTTGGGTCAGGATTGGATCTATGATCATGCAGTCAACCTCAACCTAAAAAGTGGACTTCTTCAGGTATGGGTAGATCATAGCCGAATTACAGTTGAATTGGAAAATGAGGCACTCAAGGAACTAGGCAAGGCACAAACTCCTGGTCCTTCCAGGGGCGCACATGAAGTTGACAATGCTATTTTTGTCCAAAACTGTATAATGCAGAAAGAGGCTAATCTCAACAACGGAGCCAGGGAGAGGACGGAACTCCCTTCTTTTCCAAAGAGCAGAAGGTTGCAACAACCCACGGCAGATCAAATGCAGAAGAAGGAGAACACTACCGATACTAAATGCCAAAAAAAGGAGCAAACCAGATTGTTTCAGCCATGGAAGCAAGTATGGAGGCGAAAAGGCGAATACCCTGTTCAGACCAGGCCGACCCCACGGCCAAAACCTCTTATTAGTAGTCAACAACATGACACTAATGAGAAGTCCTTCATTAATTCTTCTGCGAAGGTGAAGTCTATTTGGGTACCCAAGAAGTCAATGAAGGCCAGCCCACAATCACGACAAATCTGGGTGCCTAAGGCTTGCTTGCGGGCTCAAATAGCTACACCAAGGCCGCAACCGGTACAACATGTTTCACTCACTCGAACATCTGAGGCCCAGTCTTACGCATCACGCACGGACACATATTCTTCCATGAGCACTAGTAGAATCACTTGTAAATGGGTCCCTAAAAAGCCTCATCTTCAAGCAGATACCCCTATCAAACTCTTTAGAGTCTCCACAAAATCAAGATCAAAGCCCATCCACTGCATTTGGCAACCTAAAACTTGCAATAAATCCCCGGACCCCAGTTGTAAATCCATGCCCACCTACTAACTACGTCACTCTCACACTACATCATTCCACTTAGTTCTTAGGTCCAACCAATTCCTAACTACACACACAAGCATCGAGCACTTATTAACCTACTAATCTCTCCCGAACCTCATGATAATGTTGTAATGGGGACAAAAACGGTTCTAACTTGTCCTTTACAATGTTAACACATGTTTCTATATTCTCACAGAATCAGAAGGCAAGAAGTAACATGGCAGAAGCGACAGGTCCGAGCTCACAAGTAGGAATACTTACTGCAGGAATCGATGTGGATAGTCTACCTGTGGATGTGCCACCAACTGAACGACCTGTGGAGCTGCAACACCTTTAGCAGATCCCGGTACCGGATCCACCCACAAGGATCACAGAAAGAGTCCATGCCAATTCTCATTGGTTCAATGGCATGCCAGGTCCATTAGGAGAGGCCAAATATATATGGGAGTCTAAGTGCGAGTATGACAGATCATGGGTTCGATTCCAATTTTTCTCCAAGGAGTTTGAGACTCTACAGAACATCGAGGATCTCCAGACCATATGGCAACGTGCAGGGCTAGCAGAATACTTTGAAGCACCACTACCTAAACCGGATCTCCTCCAATGCTATTATTTGGTCTCCACATTACAAGCTAATGAAGAAAAGGACAAACCAGGATCATTTGTTCTTCCTTCCTTGCTGGGCAACAACGAGTTAAAGAGGTTTGAACTTACTATGGAGTTGGTGAGCGCTGCTTTGAATATGCACGGCACACATGTACCTTCTGAGAAGGATGCTCTCGTTCCTACTAACATGAAGGATAGGAAACTACTGAAGCTTAAAGACATGGCAACACTCACACCAAACGTGTCCATCCCTCTCCGTATGTGCATGCAACATTTTGCTTTCCCCGGCCAAGACCGCTTCACACAACCACACAAAAGAATCTGGTTTGCTCTCTACTTAGCGGAGGTAGGTGCGTTACCAATTAAGCTGCCGGTATGGATTATAGATCAATTGTATGAAGCAAATAAAAGGTCTTCTAGGAAATTAGTGGTGAACGGTTGCTGTGCAATCACACGTATTATTTACCGGTGCCTAGCATACGATGTTCCCATTGAACGTGCCTTAACTTGGGCACAATTACAAATGTTTAAGAAGCTCAAGATGTCCACACATCAATCCAAGCGCATGAGGGGTGCGATCCCTTGTGTCTAGACAAGGGAAGTTCTGACTACTCCTGAAGTATCGCCACAAAGGGAGACCACTGTACCTCCCTTTACCATTAGGATACCCAGGTCTGGATCTGAAACTATGACACAAGCTACCCCTTCAGCTCCTCCTGCTCCATCTGAATTTGAATTTGCTACAACTGGAGATGCTGAAGGAATGGATCCTTAGGACTTCGAAGCATTCTTACAAAGTACACAACTCTCTGATGTAGAGTATTATTCAGATGCAGAAGAACAAGGCACATCTTCACAAAGAAAAAGAAAATCTACAGATGGCCGCCATGTGCATTGGAGTGACGCCCAGCAAGGTCAACAACAAGGACACCTAGAAGAAGAAGGAGCATATGAAGAGGAGACCACTGAAGCCCCAGCCTATACAGCAGAACTCCGAAGGCTGTATCAAACTATGGAACGAGTGCGATCGCAACAACTGCTCACCGAACAGAGCAGTAGAGTACTCATGACTCAGCTGTTGGAAGAAGCAGGAGTTGACTCAGAATATAGTGAAGGTCTCTTATTGATGGCAGAAACATATGGGGTAGTAGAAGCAGTGCGGACCGCCATTAGGAGGTGTCCAATTCAATATGATCCACGGAGATTCTAGACACGACCATGCTCAGGTAAGAATATCCAGATCCCCATTACAACGGTAGAAGGGCCAATTATTACATCCTAACCCATCAGGACAACCTCCCAAGCAACAGAAACTGCTAGCCTGAGGAATCCACCGAGCCACTACCACCCACAACCCCACCATCGCCTCCTAGAGCAGAAACCGTGGAAATCACCTCGACCACTCAACCCACCGAACCAACCTTCATCTTCCGTACTCCCATCTCTAGTTCAACCCTATTCTCCACCTCTGATAACCCAATCTATGAAGCAACCCCCACCACTACACAATCCACCGAATCGCTCATAGAGCCTGTCCTAGGACAACCATCCCCCATGCCCTCAGCCATAGGTCATCCTGACCCTAGATCCATATTCATGGGTTTCCCTGCTACCACGCAACCCTTCATGCCCTCCTCAACTCTACAACCTCAACCCCCAACCTCCATCTCTCCACTTCTCCAATCCCTCCATAACTTCGTTGCTAGAACTTTTCAACCCAGGTCTTAACCATTCCCTTTATTTTCAGCTCCCCACCCCACTTCTCATCTATTCACCACTTTCACACACACACCACCTACCATTCCAATGTATATGGTAGACCCCACACTCGCACCCACTCCTGAAAGTATGGACATTTCACCACCCATGGCACCTCCCCCTCCCCCCACGCTTCCACCTCCTCCCATTCCCCCTCCACCAATTTCACCCACACACACGTCTTCAATAGACACATCATTCACTCTTCCCCTTCCCCAATTCCCTTCCCATGCATCTTCCATTGTAAACACCACCCCCTCATCTATAGGAAATGCATTGGACACCATGCTAGCTTGTATATCAAACTTAAGGACAGATTACAATCAGCTCCAGCAACAGAATGAACGCCTACAAGAGCACTCGGAGACACTACAACCCAGACTTGCTGCACTAGTGGAGGAAAATGCTTGCCTCCACACACAATTCCAAACTCTCCAAGAGGCTCATAGCATATTGGAGGTACAGTTACAGAACGCAGATCAGGAAGCAATACAAGTGGTAGAAGGTCATCTACGGACACAGCTGGAACGCAATTCAAAGCTTCAACGAAATATGGCCCTACTCAAGCGACATCTTGCTGCCGCTCATGAAGAGAATCGACGCCTGCAATTACAAAATCAGGAGAACCTAGAAGCAGCTATCAAAAGCACACCTGGGGCACCCATCAGCCCATCAAAGTTTCAAGCAGTGACCCCCGACAATATCAAGATCATATTGGAAGATTATGCCATGCTGCTTGAAGCACATGACCTGCTATCAGAGGAACTGGGTCAACTGAAGCAGAAACACCAAAAAGAAACAACAGCAGCCTCTCAAACCACCTCCTCCGCGGCTTCACTTCTCACAGACTCAGAGGCCTTAAAAGATCTCCAGAAACAGGTCACCGAATTGCAAGCACGTCTACTACAATATGAGAGACCACCTTCCCCTCCAGAGGCTCCCACCGACGAAGAAGTAGTACAAATTCCTGTGGAACAGACATTTGAAGAAGAATACGACCCACAACCCTTCCCAGGAGGCCAACAAACGGAAGAAGCTCAGGACACATTCGAGGCACCACGGCCTCCATGGCTACGTCAAGTGGAGGAAATCGAGAGTTCTCACGAAGAGCGCACAATAGTGCAAAATCAGGCCATGAGGGTCATAGAGGAAACTGTGCTACAATCTGCTTACTTCAAGAACCTGTCATCAAGACGCCTTATCCTCTCATCTGAACTCCAATACAGGCCCTATTATATTATCCTGGCTGATTATAATGCAGAAATATAGAGAGTCACGGGTCAGATTTCTACCTTTGCTACCCAATTTCAACCCGAAGACCTTCCTCTAGAGGCGCAAAAAGGCAAAATTCGTCAACCCACCTGGCGGCAGAAACTTCTAGAGACATATCCAGAAATGCTACGCACATGGAACAACACGCCTTTACATCTCCTATACTATCCATGCTATGATCCAGTTCCACGCCGCAGGTCTTGGAAGGCATTCAATATCAAAGTGCAGAACAACGCGCAATGCAAGGAATGGATAAACTACCCGTACATTGCGCCACCACAGGGACCACCGTCCGTAGCATACATGATGGGAACAATTCGCCATTGGATGCCGCGATTGAAGCCCATGCCAGATGTAGCAGCTCAAATGATGCTTAAAATTTTAGATATGATGCAGGTAGTCCTGAAAACTTTTAGAAATGCAGCCGCACCACAGGTATGTCTCCCGGGGTTTACCAATGGAAATTATGATCTGGTGTATGACATGAGCACCACCCCTAGTATTCGTGTGGCTAACGCCTGGCATGCACGCATCAAATACCTCCCTGCATGTTACAAACAGACCTTCGAAGAAATGTTCAGATCAGGTTTCTAGGAGTATCACTCGGAGATCTTCGCACCGAAGCCAACACACCTGCTCCATCTCTTTGCTTGTGAACAAGCAATGTACTCTGAGTACTACACCACCCCGCAACCAAAGGTCCCTGGCGCAATAAATTGGGATGCATTGGAAGCTGATCTAGCAAGAGGCTTAAGGATAGGAGAACACGAACTTGCCACCAATGTCATCCAATACTATATCGACCACCCGATAGAACAGAGGTCTGTCAGGGGCGACAGACGCTAGGAAGGGGGGCATGTTGACATACAAGTCAGATGAAGAGCATACTAGCGCAACGGAGGAGTCATGCACAATACGGCAACAAGGCCCAATCATTTTTTCCATGGACCATTTACAACTCAAGTGATTTTAATCACTACACAAACATTGTAAATTCCGTTTTTGGTAGAATAGACTCCATTTTGTGCAAGCCGAGGAGTCCTCAAGCTTGAGGAGTATTAGAACTAGCTACATATCAATTTTCATAATTTTTAGACTCTGTTTGAGCCCTCAAATAGGCTGTAGAACCTAATTTTTAACTAGGCTGGACACTAGGTCTGGACAAGACCAAAGCTAGTTAGAAAACTATAACAAGAGCTAGAGAGCTCATTTTTGAGGTTAGATTGTTTGTGAATTGAGCTTATGTAAGAGACTTTTTGACTAATGCAAAGAACTCCATTGTTCCTCTCCTTGTTCTTGCCTTGTGTGCACGTGTGTGTGTATGTGTGTGCATGCTTGTGTGCTTCTCACTCACACACTTGTGCCTTCACTTGCTCATAGTCTTCATACTAGTCCTCACGTCTCCACGGATTGACAATTATGAGGTGAATCTTCTCACGTTGGTACTCACCATTGTGCTAGAGTGACAAACCATAAATAATGTAATGAAATCATGAAGTGTTCCTGAAGTGTTTCCTTCCCTCTATGGAAAGAATAGAGTCATTTCTATGACTCTATCACTCATAACTATCTCGAACATAAACTCATCTTGAGTTGAGAAATGAGAAACTATATAATAAATCAACTCAACTAGAGTGGCAAAGGATGTGGCTTGCATCAAATATCAACTCATGCGACTTGAATCAAATATTAAATCACAATAAATTGAAATTTATACAACTTTTATGAATCCAATGAAATGAGAACAACTACTAAAGTTCTCCTATTCCATGCTCTCATGGCATTATGTATATTTCTAAAAATTTTGACAAAGTATCCTTTGTCTTAGTAAGAATGTTCACCATAAACAAATGCTCAAAAAACAAGTATCTAGGGCATAGCTAGCCCATGGTGATCATAAATAACCAGTGAAAAGTCTTTTCCTTTCAACAAGTGAAAAGTCTTTTCCTTTCAATAATGCCTCCTGCATTAACAATTTCCAACAGTAGCATATTAAATCTTAATTTTAACTAACCTTTACTCATCCAAAATCTATGAAATTTTCTACCTTTTGTGGCTTTTCTCAAGCTTTCATTAGCCACAAACATCACTTGATTTGGATATTTTCTCAGAGTTTTATGACCATTTTACTAGAAGGGTCGAACACTTGACGACCAACTTTGAAAATGTATAGGGTCATCTTCTTGAAGCCCTTACACTGATCAAACAAACTCCAAATTTGATTTTCTTTGTGCCCAAATCTAGATCCCTTTATCTAGTTTGTTCTCACAAAATTTCAAGTCAAAATGAAATGAAATACTCATTCAAAAGTATAATTCTATCTATGCTACATCTATGCTTAGGTGAGCCTAGAAACAATGCTGCTGCAACTTTAAAATGTATTCCAACTATGAAGCTAAATTCCAAAATCCTTGAATTTTGGGTATATCATAGGGTCTATACCGAAGTAGCTTCTCCAACAAAGATTTTTGAAATTAGAGTTTCCAATATGAAAATATCATGTGCTTATCAGACACATGTACCACTCTTTGGAAAATCCTCACCAGAGATTGGTCTGAGAAGAATAGGTCATTTGACCTACCACTTGTTGATATATTTAGGTAGTTATGTGTGTGAACACTCTAGGATCTCCGAGGCACTTCTTTCCCTCTTTAGGAGGTTCTTTTCCCCCAGCTTGTATATACGCCTATTGCCCTAATTGGCTACTTATCTTTGTACATTCTCTAGTAATACACTCAGTCTTCTGTGTTGTGCTCCAAGCTTCTTCTTCTTCTTTGTGTTGTTTGTGTGCTTCCACAAACGTCTAACTCCAACAATCCGCATCAGAGCAGGTCGCCACTTCATCTAGGGTGTGGTCTACACCTCTCCAGTTGTAGTCTCAGATTCGCACGAAATTTGGTAAGCATACTCAGGGCATTTCAGAGACAAAAAACGGCTTCACTTTGTGGTGCCATAATCGTGATCTGAGCTTGTTTCGACCTTCGAACGCACTATCACAACGCTTGTCCAGGCTATTTCGTCTTTTTGTGCCAAAGGTATATACCTGTTTTGGTTTGCCAATATAAGCGTCTCGAAGTCTACTACAGGTTTAGCAGAACTCGTCTGGGCAGTTCCGTTCAACTTTTTGAGATACAATCAATTTTCTGAATCAACGTATTTTAGTCACCTGCCATGGCTGAAAGCAGTGATATATTCCGTATGTTGGCTGTTGAGGATAAGTTGGATGGTACCAACTACCCATTATGGGCTTATATGGTGCGACATGTATTGGTTGCAAAAGGACTGTGGAACATTCTGTAGGGTCTTGAAAGACGTCTTGTTACACCTATGACTACAGGTACTGCAAATACAGGTGCTAGAGCTGATGGAGATAGTGTCGAAGATGATATTGTGCAGATTCTTGTTCGTGCTACTGTTTTTGTTGCACCTACTGCAGAGCAGATTCATTGGGATGGCAGAGATGCTTAGGCATATGCATTGATAGCTTTGTCTGTCAAACCTGCCATTATTCCTCGTATTCACTCTTGCCGAATAACTAAGGACTCTTGGGATACACTTACCACATTGTACCAAGCTAGGAATGAGGCTTGTGTTGCTTACCTCCGAAAACAGTTGGAGAGTGAGCACATGAATGACGGTGATTCTATGGACAGTTTCCTAAGAAAGATCAAAGACTTGAAGGAACAATTGATTTCTGCTGATGAGGTTATACCAGATAGCTCACTTGTGTACACCGTTCTGAATGGTCTTCCTGATTCATATCAGAGTTTTGCTTCTACTCTTCGGTTGATGATGAAAGGCAATCCAAATGCCTTGTCAGTTTTAGTCTCTGTTCTGTTGTAGGAAGATTACTCCAGGCAGAACAGGTCCATTATGTGTGTTGCAGATCAAGCTTTTCTGGCTAGTCAGAAGGGCAAAGAAAAATGGAGTTCTTCTATTAGTAAGTAGAAATCTGCAAATGATGCACATTCGAAGAACAAAGACAAAGATGAGAAAAAATCAAAAAAGCAAAAATTGTTTTGTAAGTATTGTAAAGGGAATGATCATATCATAAAGAACTGTCCAAAACTGGTTGCAAAAGAGGCAAAGAAGAAAGAGGTTGGAATGGTTGTTGTAGAAGCCTCTACACCAAAAACGGAGTCTGCTAATCTTGTGCAGGAAGAAGAATGGGTGTTCACTACTGTTTGCAATTTTGACCCATCTTCTCATGAGTAGTGCATGTCTGTAGTAGACTCAGATGTTTCGTACTTTGACAGTGGGGAGACCAAACATATTACCTTGTAGTGTAGTTTTTTCTCTTCACTCGAGCCTGCCCCTACAGGGAATACTGTTACATGCATCAACAACTCCTCTTATCCTGTTATGGGAGTTGGTAAGATCATTTTGACTACTACTGATGGTAGTTCTTTCACTTTGTCAGATGCTTTATTTGTGCCACGAATCAAGAAGAATCTGTTATCAGTTTTTGCATTAGCCAAGATTGGCTTGGTTGTGAAATTTGTTGATGACAGATGTACAGTTCATGATCTCTCAAATGGTGATGTTATTATTGCTTCTGGCATTTTATGTCATGGCTGTATAAGCTCATAGACTATGAAAGATCTGTTAATGATTCGGCATGTGTAGTTCATGATTCTCAGGCTATGTCAGATGCAAAACTTTGGCATGCACGCTTTGGTCATCTGAATTTTGCTAGTTTGCTACGCCTACAGAAATCTAAAATGGTGTGCTCTTTGCCCAAACTTGAGGCACCTGGAAAACATGTTTGTGAAGGTTGTACTTTGGGCAAAATGCAGCGTTCGTTCTTTCCAAAAGATGGTTCAGTTCGGGCTACACAGAAATTGCAACTTGTACATAGTGATGTTTGTGGTCCTATGCAGAGACCCTCTTTTGGAAATTATCTTTACTTCGTGATTTTCATTGATGATTTTTCCAGGCATGCATGGGTATATCCACTCAAAGCAAAGTCCGAAGTGTTCATGTGCTTCAAAGAGTTTTTGGTTTTGGCTGAAAATCTGTCACCATGTAAAATGGGCACCCTCCATTCTGATCGAGGGGGGGAATATATGTCTTCTTATTTTAATGCATTTCTGGCTGAATGTGGGATAAAACACCAGTGTACAGTGTCCTATACACCTCAACAAAATGGAGTTGCTAAAAGAAAGAGCAGGTCACTCATGGAGATGGCGAGGTGTATGGTCAAGAGTCAGGCTTTACCACATAGTTTTTGGCTTGAGGTTGTCATGTGTGCAGCATATGTACTTAATAGGTGTCCCACTAAAACGCTGAAGTCTATTCACTCCATATGAGGCTTGGCATGATTGCAAGCCATCTGTTGCTCATCTACGTGTTTTTGGTTGTTTGGCATATGCATTAGTGCCTCAACAACATCACAAAAAATTGGATGATAAGGCAGTAAAATGTATTTCTGTTGGGTACAGTTCTGAAAGTAAAGACTATCGTCTATATCATCCATAGACTAAACGCCTTCTCGTTAGCCGTGATGTTGTTTTTGTGGAAGATGCTTTTCAGCCATTGCTTTCATGTACTAAGGAGACATCTGTTAGCTCCAAAGACATGTATGATACTTTGATGCCTCTTTTTACAGGTGGACAGTCTAGTGCTAGTCCTAATGAGGCAACTTCTCAACCTTTGTAGGTTTCGTATGATGATGCAGATCATTCCATTTCTGATGCAGATTTACATGATGCACTTGTTGATGAGAGAGCTGATATTGAGCAGGCAAAAACTATGCCAAAATGGCTGGTGCAGACTTTGCAATACAACAAATTAGATGCACCTTTGTTGGAAGCAGCCAGAGGCACAGATGCCACGGAAGCATGTAAAGACGGAGCAGGGAGCCAGGCGGATCAATTTTCCAAACAAATATAATTCTTATTAATTCTTCAAACATTCAACAGTGATTGTTATCACTAACTGTAACATATGTAGCATAGAAAACCCCATTTTGTAATCCATAGCTCCATTTTGTGCAAGCCGAGGAGTCCTTGAGCTTGAGGAGCTTAGGTAGAATGCTCGTACCAATTTTCGTTATTTTTAGACATCGTTTACCCTTCCAAATAGCCCCTAGGACCTATTTTTTAACTAGGCCGGTCACTAGATGTGAAACCGGTCAAAACTAGTCTAGAAACTATAAAAAGAGCTAGAGAGCTCATTTTTGAGGTTGGTTCATGTTGGCTAGTGTGAGCTTAGAGCTAGTTTGAGCTTGTAAGAGCATTCTTGAGTAATAGAGCTAATTTCCCACCTTCCATTGTGTCTTGCTTGTCTCTTCATTGTGTGTGTGTATGTGTGTGTGCATCTTTGTGCTTCTCACCTTCACTCTCACATCATCTCACGTTCACGATCTTCATATCACTCCTACCTCTCCCACGGATTGACATTAAGGAGGTGAAGCTTCTTAACGTGGTACTTACCATTGTGCTAGAGCAACACCAAATTTGGCGCCGTTGCCGGGGATCGAGTCTAGGACGAATGTGTGATGGTAAGAGTATAGCAAGAAGTGGCGTTGGAAGGTAAAAATTTCAGTTTTTGTTGTTGTATTTACTTAGTTTTTAGTGTTTTTCACCTTCCCCATACTCCATCTTCATCATCGCATCATCATCTTCATCTCCAAAAAAATCAGAAAATTCACCATATCCACCCATTCGCCTCATTTCCCCTCATTTGTGCATGCGAGAGAGCGAGAGAGAACTTTTGTGCTTGTGTGTGCTTGTGTTTTCTTGAGTTTTCTTGCAGGTACAGAGCTCCAGTGCATCAGGAAAGCTTGGAAAAGGTAAAAAATGTACTTTCTGTCAGAAATTTCCGAGTGTGGCGGACCATCGCGATGGTCTGCAACTTTCGGATTTTGAGGTAGGCGACCACACCACGAGGTAGGCGATCCCTGCGCATGCACGGAACCACAGCTGCATTTTGAAAATTCGTTGTTTGGTGGACCATCGCGATTGGCTCAGACCATCGCGATTGTGTCGCACCATCGCGATAGGCTCACGCCATCGCGACGGCTCGGCCGGACCATCGCGACGGTTCACTTTTTCGGACCATCGCGACGGTTCACTTGAGCCATCGCGACGGTCCACTTGGACCATCGCGATTGTCCAATTGACCCCGCACCATCGCGATTGGCTTAGGCCATCGCCACGACAGTGCCACGTGTCTCGATAGACCATCGCGACGGTTCATTTTTTGGACCATCGCGACAGCCCAAAATCGTACCATCGCGATTGGCTTAAGCCATCGCGTCGCGGACCATCGCGACGGTTCACTTCGGACCATCGCGATTGTCCACCTTTGACCGTTGACCCGCGCCATCGCGATTGTCCGCCCGATCACGCCATCGCGACGGTTCATTTTTTGGACCATCGCGACAGTTCGACCTCACGCCATCGCGATCGTTCACTTCGAGCCATCGCGACGGTTCACCTTTTCGGGCCATCGCGATTGTCCAAATCCCACGCCATCGCGACGGTTCACCTTTTCGGGCCATCGCGATTGTCCAAATCCCACGCCATCGCGACGGTTCGCCCGGACCATCGCGATTGCCCCAGACCATCGCGATTGTCCACCCCCATCGCAATTTTTGGGCTCCAATTTTGACCAATTTTGAGGGTATTTTTGAAAAATTTTTGGACCATTAGACTCATAGGAGACCCCTTAGCTCATATTTGAAGGAAAATTTGATTGTCAGTTTTTACCCCCCAAGGCCTGAACGCGTATAACTTTTTCATCCGAAGTCCGTTTTTTGAGCTTAATAGCTCGTTAGAAAGCTCGCGACGAGTACTACGTGACCTCAACTGTTTTTTTCTTAAAGGATACATCTATTTTTAGATAACCTATTTTGAGGTTCACCTAGTTGGGACTAGGAAGCCAGGGGGCAAGTATTAAAAAATATTTGGGCAAAAAGGAAGGGACTTAAAAGGTGTACATGCTCAAGTGCTTGATCATTCAATTGTGAATTGGTCTAATATTGGCAATTTTTCAGGTTTAGCAAGGGCAATCAAGGGCAAGCAAGCAAGGCAGTGAAGACAGCAGAGCTTGGGAAGCATGGCTTCTTGGGCAACAGGGCATCAGAGCAACCAGAAAAGCCGACTCGAGGTTGGAAGATTACTCAACCCCCTCAGTCAATTCTTAGCTTAGGCTAAACGGTAGTTGTGAATTAACGACGATAGGAACACCTCAAGTTCAAGATACCTAATTCTTTCAAGTTTAAGACTTAAAGTAAAGGTGTGTGTGACGAAAACCTAAAGAGAAGAACATAAGTCTGACGGAACGAGAACTCAAAACTATAACGGAAAGTCGAATTCCTGACGCATATATTAAGACAAGAATCCAAAGAAAAATTAAAAAGAATCAAGAATTAATCACAAAGAACCATTGACGATCTAAGTGTGTAATTGAGTGAGCAAGGAAGGAAATTAATGAACCTTAGATCGGGCAAACATATAGGTAAGTCGGACTGAAGAAGCCTTAGATCATCAGAGGCTAGCGTAAGAACCACTGCTCGATCGTGGGCTCAGCAATTGAACAGTAGTTATCCCTACGAGTTGAGCTCAGAATCAAGTGAATCAGAAATGGCATTTAGCACAGACAAACCAGAAGGAGGATCTCATGTGGCATATTTAGAAAAACCTGAAGGACCCTATAGAACGCAACTAGAGTTTCTCCGAACCAACCGATTAGGTGCTCGCATCTATGAGGATGGTTTGCAGAGGCAAGTGGTGCAACTGCACAACCCTGATCAACCCATTGGATTGGAAAAACCAGTGGTGAAATTCGAGAGAGACGCTTACATAGACAAAGAAGGAACCATGTACATCCTAAGTACGCAGCCAAACGATACTAATGAGTTTGGCGCAATCCAATTAGAGACGGAAGCGAAATCTCAAGGGAAAGAACCGTTAGAAGAACCTAGAACACCTAGAGGGAAATCTGTATTAACAAGAGTACTCATCCCAGAGTGGATCCCTCAAGATAACAGGAGCACCGAGTTGTTTGTAAATAAAGAGACAGATGAAGCCTTTTGGAGGTACAGAAAGGAACACCCTGGTGAGATAGGCATCATTACAATTTATGAATTCAAGGACCCAGATACACCTGGAAAGGTTGTATACCTGGATGAGACTTCAGAAAGAGTCTTTGTGGTGCCTGAGCGCGCTAAAAACACATACACATGGAGAGGTGAATTGATATTCCCTCCATCTAGAACGAACATAAATGCAAGTCAACAAGGGGCAGGAACCTCCTCAGCCCATGGAAATCAAAGAGAAGGAACTAAAGAGAGACCGGAAGTAAGCTTTAATCACCCCATAGGGAGAGATAGAACAACCTCGAACACTAATAGAATGGATAGACAAAGAGATCATGGAATACTAGGTGGTAGAGATGATTTTCCTCTACCTAGACCACGCGAACACGCAAGAGTATTGAGACCCACTCAATTAGTAAAATCAATGAAGAATTACTTTGATGGGACAGGAGATCCCTATGACCATGTCGCAGAATTCAAGCAAGTACTAAGAGCAGAACAAGTTGAGGACATGTTCACGCAATACAATGCATTTGGACTAACGTTAAAGAATACCGCTTTAACTTGGTTCCAACCTTTGCAACAAAGGCAATTTAGAGACATCCATCACTTTTTAGAGTCATTCATCACGGAATTCTCTAAAAGTGGGATTAGACATGACACGTCTTCGTTGATTCATAGCTTTAAACAAACCCCTCAAGAAACAGTAAGACTGGCAAGTCGTAGATTCAGACAATATGTCGAACGATGTCCAATGCAAGAGCTACCCTCACAAGCCAAACAAGTATCACTGTTCCTAGATGGCTTGTTGAGCGCTAAACTACGCTCTTATGTGTACCTAAAAGAACCCAGAACGTTAGAGGAGTGTGTAAGAATATGTATAGACATCGAGGATAACCTAGGAGAGGAATTAGAACTCTCAAAGGTCTATAAGGACTCAGATTGTTCTTCTCTAGCATCCACAAAATTGTCTAATTCGATAGAGGACCTAGCAGAAAAAGTGGCCCAAAAACTAGGAGTTTCTAGTAAACAGGTGCCCAAGCTACCAACTAATGTACGTTGTTACACTTGTGGTGGAAATCATTTGGCAAATGTGTGCCCCAATGCACCTCAACCTCACGTCAACCCTAGTGGCCAATATTGCACAATTGAGAGAAGATACACGAATCATACGGCTCAGGACTGCCCATACAACAAACAAACCGTGAGACAGGACTACCCGCAAACATACCAGCAGCCAGGTAGGTATCAAGGCCAATACAATGCTCAACCTTATTACTATAGGCCTCCTCAGAACTACCCATACCAGGCTCAACAGAGACCTCAACCCGTCTTAGCTCAGCAGCCACCCCCACCAGCGAATGTCATCTCAGTCAAATACACTGCTGCAGAAGAGAACCTAAGTAGGGCCTTAGTGCCTTCTTCACCTTTGATCACAGAAAGTGACCCGAACTCAAACAGTTTTGACTCTACGCATGTAACTAGTCCACCCGCTTATTACATGGAGTCACCAGAACATGTGGAGACATATCATTATGATAGTCCTCCATTGGAACCTAGTTGGGAGCCAGACTATGCTAATGTGATGTACACAAACCCAAACCCACGGCCCCAATTGAGACAACAGAGACCACAGGGCCCTAGAGGACCATGCTTTAGGTGCCAAGGAGATCACTTCATAAAGGATTGTCCACATCCCCCAATAGCAAGGCAATCACAGTACTATAGCATCCAAGGCTTTTGTGCCGATTGTGGCAAAGAGCACATAATCAAAGATTGTCCTAAGAACCCAGTTAATGCTTCGAATGTGACACCGATCAACGTGATAGGTATTGTAAACAACGCAGATGGATCCAACCCTACATACGTGCCTATCCAAGCTATAACCAGAGCCCAGGCGCTCTTACAAAACCAACAGCTTAATCAAGAGAAAGTAGCCGGAACTAGTGAAGTTGCAGAATCGAGTAGTAAAAAGACGAAATCTTGGAAAGATTCTAGAGAAAGAATAAAGAGAAAGTGGAGTAAAAAGATAAGTGAGTTGGAAGGAAGTCTAAAAGAGTCGAGAGCCAAAATACAAGAACTGGCCTCACAAGAATTAAATCAGGAAAATCCAGCTCAGAAATCAGGATCAGTTTTAGCGGAACCCATACCAGAAGACCTAGACATGATGTTTCGTGCATATCAGGCTAGAATAAAAGAGGGACCTCAAGTCACGGAAATGAGTAAAAACTACCCTCGAGCTGATCTAGAAATTGAGAGAACTAAACTTTGCATGAAAATGGTAGAGTTAGCACAAGCTTTGTTTGAAGCCTCTAGATATCTTAATTGGAATAACATGGCAAAACCGTAACTACACTTTCAAGGACTAATGGAGAGGCTAGAACACTTAATAGAAAGCAAAGAGAAAAAGGATAAGTCTAGGAACCCTATTATCCCAGAGACACAGGAAAGGAATGCACCATCCCTGTCTCAAGTACCCAACACAGAAAGTCAAGACAACTTGTCTTCCATACATAGGTACTCACATGAATTTTTGAGGGAAATCCAAGAAGAGAAATGGAGAAAAGAACAAGGAACTCATCCTCCTATTCAAGAAATAGACGACTTGCAGGAACAATTTCCCCAAGACATCCCCTCTATATATGATGATGTAGAGGTGGAACAACTGAGTGAACCCACAGGATTTGAATCTAATTCTTTACAAGAATTACCTCAGTTCACAGGACCTTGGGAAGCAAAGTCTATTAGTATGAGAGCACCCACGATAATAGTGAGGAATGAAGAATCAGTGATCCCTAGGAACACGGAAGTGATCAAGAACACGAAAATACAGTGTAATCTCACCCTGGAGGAATTGTTAAAGGTAAAACCAGAATTGTGGAAGCACGTAGCAAATCAATTCCCTGAGCTAGCTACCACACCCTCTCAAATAGGATCACATAAGAAGGTACCTGAGATACCCGTGGAAAAGATTGGAGACGTAAGCGAAGGAGAGGAAGGTAACACATATCTTCCAATAACCCATCAGGGCTACACCACGAAAGCCATCTTAGATTCGGGAGCCGGAGTAGCCATAGCTACCACCGCTTTATGGAAACGTTGGGGTAAGCCAGCACTCAGACCCACCAGGATGAAGCTACAAATGGCTGATGGACACATAGAAAAACCATTAGGCTTACTAGAAGGCATATCTCTCACCACTTGTGGTGTGGAGTTTGAGCATACCTTTGCCATTTGTGACTTTGCGAAAAATCGTGCTTATGAGATGATATTGGGACGACCATTCATGCGTCAGCTGCAAATTGTACAAGATTGGGGAACTAATTCTTTGTACTTGCAACATTTAGGAGTGACTACCAAAGTCAATCTTAAAGACTATTCACATAGAGATGTACCCCCAATACAATGGAATACCATCCATAAAACACCAGTAGAGACGGAATCCGTGCACTCAGTAGAATCAGATCCTTCTTGGTTGCATGAGGATACCCATTTATGGATGTGTAAAGTAGCCAAACAAGAGGAAGCAAGATTAGAAGCCAGGACCTTAGGTGCAGAACAACATCCACGAACCCTTCAAGATCCAGCCTACGCACCTGTAGTATTCCCAGACGAAGAATTTGAACCCCATGGTTGGGCAGAGATTCTAGCAACCATGGATGTAGCCATCAATGAAGAACAATGGACACCCCACTGTGACGAGGATGGCTATGACATTTCAGTTTTCACGATAGAGCCAATCATGTGCGATGCAGTTTTAGAAGAATGTGAAGCTAGCACTGATGCATTTAAGGATGCGAGCGATTTTGATTTAGAATCAATTATCATGGACCCACCCTTTGCATCAGAGGAAGAATATTTCTACGAAGTAGAGACTCACACTCAGAGACACGAGGAAATTACGAACGAGGTAAGGTTAGCCACTCAAGTGACTGATAAGAGTGAAGGCAAGAAGAGAAAGAAGAAAGAAACCATGTCAGAAAAAGAAGAATCTTTATTTGAAGTACCCGAGAATTTCAAGAAATATGAAATTGAGGATAGAAGAATCATGGTACGAATGCCCAATAGAAAGGCGAATGACGGACAAGTATATGATAACCGAGAGAAAACCAAGAAAGTAATAGTTGCCATAGAAGGAGAAGAAGAAAATTGCACATACATAGGGCATGATTTGACGAAGGAAGAAGAAGAAGAATTAGTTACCTTATTGCGCGAATATAGAGATGTTTTTGCTTGGAGTTACAAAGATTTAAAGGGAGTAGATCCAGATATATGTTCTCATAGAATCCCTATGACTCCAGATGCAAAACCGACAAAACAGAAACCTTACACGTACAATGATAATTACGCTGCGAAGATTAAAGAGGAGATAGATCGATTGATAGAAGCAGGATTCATTTACGAAATTGAGCACACCGAATGGGTATCCCCCATTGTGGTTGTGCCCAAGAAGAATGGAAAATTGTGTGTGTGTATTAACCTTAAAAAAGTTAATGCCGCAACGATTAGAGATAGTTATCCTCTTCCTATCACGGAACATCTATTGGAAAGAGTTGCGGGCAAGGAAGTTTACAGCTTTCTTGATGGGTTCTCAGGCTATAATCAAGTAGCCATTGCTCCAGAAGACCAACACAAGATGGCTTCCGCCACTGAATGGGGCATATTTGCATTTCGTGTAATGCCATTTGGCTTAACAAATGCACCCGCTACTTTCCAGCGACTCATGTGTCATGTTTTTAAGGAATTCTTACGCAAGAGCTTGGAAGTTTATGTCGATGACTTATGTGCTCATTCGAATGTAAGACAGACACATATTCCAGAGTTAAGACAAATATTTGACAAATGTCGAGAATATCAGGTTTGTTTGAACCCAGAAAAATGCGTTTTCATGGTCAGACAAGGCAAAATTCTAGGACACATTGTGTAGCTCAATGATGAGTAGCACCTCCTTTAATGTCAATCCGGGAAGACGTGAGGATGGTATGAAGACCTCGAGCAAGTGGCGGCACAAGTGCGTGAGTGAGAAGCACAGAAGCATGCACACACATACACACACACGCGCACACAAGGTAAGACAAAGAGTGAGAATCAATGGAGCTTTTAGATTACTTTCAAAATGCTCTTACAAGTTCGTTTCAATTACAATCTAACCTGAAAAATGAGCTCTCTAGCTCTTTTTATAGTTTTTGACTAGCTTTTGGCCCTGTCCAGACCTAGTGTCCGGCCTAGTTAAAAATTAGGTACCAGGGCTTATTTGAGGGCTCAAACGAAGTCTAAAAATTATGAAATTTGGTACGATGGTACTTCTAATACTCCTCAAGCTCGAGGACTCCTCGGCTTGCACAAAATGGAGTCTAATCTACCAAAAACGGGATTTACAATGTTTGTGTAGTGATTAAAATCACTTGGGTTGTACATAATCTATGGGAAAAAATGATCTGGCCTTGTTGCCGTATTGTGCATGACTCCTTTGTTGCTTTGTATGCCAACACTCCCCCCTTCCTAGCGTCTGTCGCCCCTGACAGACCTTTGTTCGCGCGGGTGGTCGATGTAATATTGGATGACATTGGTGGCCAGTTCATGTTCTCCTATCCTTAAGCCTCTTGCTAGATCGGCTTCCAATGCCTCCCAATTTATTGCACCGGGGGTTTCTGGTTGCGGGGTGGTGTAGTACTCTGAATACATTGCTTGTTCACAAGCAAACAGTTGAAGCAGATGTGTCGGCTTTGGTGCGAAAATCTCCGAGTGGTACTCCCAGAAACCTGATCTGAACATTTCTTCGAAGGTCTGTTTGTAGCAGGCGGGGAGGTACTTGATGCGTGCATGCCAAGCGTAAGCCACACGGATACTGGGGGTGGTGCTCATGTCATACACCAAGTCGTAATTTCCATTGCTAAACCCCGGGAGACGTACCTGTGGTGCGGCTGCATTTCTAAAGGTCTTCAGCACTACTTGCATCATATCTAAGATTTTAAGCATCATTTGCGCTGCTACATCTTGCATGGGCTTCAAGCGCGGCATCCAGTGGCGAATGGTCCCCATCATATATGCTACCGATGGTGGTCCTTGTGGGGGCGCGATGTACGGGTAGTTCAGCCATTCCTTGCATTGCGCATTGTTCTGTACCTTGATATTAAATGCCTTCCACGACCTGCGGCGGGGGACTGGACCGTAGCATGGGTTGTACAGGAGGTGCAGCGGCGCGCTGTTCCATGTGCGGAGCATTTCTGGATAAGTCTCTAAAAGTTTCTGCCGCCATGTTGGTTGACGAATCTTGCCTTTTCGCACCTCTGGAGGAAGGTCTTCGGGTTGAAATTGGGTCGCAAAAGTAGGAATCTGACCCGTGACTCTTTGTATTTCTGCATTATAATCAGCCAAGATAATATAATATGGCCTGTACTGGAGTTCCGATGAGAGAATCAGGCGTCTCGATGACAAGTTCTTGAAGTAATCTGATTGTAAAACAGTCTCTTCTATGACCCTCATGGCCTGATTTTGCACTACGATGCGCTCTTCATGCGAGGTCCCTGTTTCCTCCACTTGTCGTAACCATGGCGGCCGTGGTGCCTCGAACGTGTCCTGCGCTTCTTCTGTTTGTTGGCCTCCTGGGAATGGTTGCGGATCATATTCTTCATCAAACGTTTGTTCCACAGGAATTTGCACAACTTCTTCGTCCGTGGGAGCCTCCGGAGGGGAAGATGGCCTCTCATATTGTAGTAGGCGTGTTTGCAATTCCGTTACCTGTTTCTGGAGATCTTTTATGGCCTCTGCGTCGGAGAGAAGCGAAGCCGCAGAGGGGGTGGTTGGAGGGGCAGCTGTTGGGCCTTGTTGGTGTTCCTGCTTCAGTTGTCCTAGCTCCTCCGATAGCTTATCATGTGCTTCGAGCAGCATGGCATAATCTTCCAATATAATCTTGATATTATCGGGGGTCACTGCTTGAAACTTGGATGGGCTGATGGGTGCCCCCGGTGTGCTCTCAATAGCTGCCTCCAGGTTCTCTTGATTTTGTATTTGCAGACGTCTGTTCTCTTCCTGAGCAGCCGCAAGATGGCGTTTAAGTAGCGCCATATTTCGCTGAAGTTTTGAGTTGCGTTCCAGCTGTGTTCGTAGGTGACCTTCTACCACCTGCACTGCTTCCTGATCTACGTTCTGTAGCTGTACCTCCAATATATTATGGGCGTCTTGGAGGGTTTGGAATTGTGTGTGGAGGCGAGCGTTCTCCTCTTCTAGTATCGCAAGGCGGAGCTGTAGTGTCGCTGAGTGCTCTTGCAGGCGTGCGTTTTGTTGCTGGAGCTGAATGTAATCTGTTCTTAAATTTGATATACAAGCCAACATGGTGTCCAATGCATTACCTATTGATGAGTGGGGGGTGTTTACCGTGGAAGATGCATGGGAAGGGAATTGGGGAAGGGAGACAGTGAATGATGTGTCTACGAAAGTTGTGTGTGTGGGCGAAATTGGTGGAGGGGGAATGGGAGGGGGTAAAACCGTGGGTGGAGGTGCCGTGGGTGGTGAAATGTCCATCCCTTCAGGAGTGGGTGTTAGTGTGGGGCCTGCCATATACACTGGTATGGTAGGTGGTGTGTGTGTGGAAGTGGTGAATAGATGTGAAGTGGGGTGGGGAGCTGAAAAGACAGGGAATGGTTGAGGGCCTGGTTGAAAAGCCCTAGCAAAGATGTCCTGGAGGGATTGTAGAAATGGAGAGAGGGATATCGGGGGTTGGGGTCGTAAATTTGAGGAGGGCTGAAAGGGTTGCGTGGTAGCAGGGAAGCCCATGAATGTGGATCTAGGGTCAGGATGACCCGTGGCTGAGGGCGTTGGGGATGGTTGCCCTAGGGCAGGCTCTAGGAGGGGTTCAGCGGATTGTGTAGTGTCGGGGTTTGCTTCGAAGATTGGATTATCAGTGGTAGAGAATAGGGTGGCACTAGAGATGGGAGTACGGAAGATGAAGGTTGGGTCAGTGGGTTGAGTGGTAGATGGGATTTCTACTGTCTCTGTTCTAGGAGGTGATGGTGGGGGAGTAGGTGGTAGTGGTTCGGTGGACTCCTCATGGGTGGCTGGGTGCTGTTGGCTAGCTGTCTGGGAGGTTGTTCTGATAGTTTCAGGTGTAGTAGTCGGCTCTTCTGCAACTGTAACGGGAATTTGTATATTTTTACCTGAGCGAGGTCGTGTCTGGAACCTTCGTGGGTCATATTGAACTGAAGGCCTCTGAATGGCAGTGCGCACAGCTTCTACAACTCCATATGTTTCTGCCATCAATAAGAGACCTTCCCTGTACTCTGAGTCAACTCCCGCTTCTTCCAACAACTGAGTCATAAGTACTCTGCTGCTCTGTTCAGTGAGTAATTGCTACGATCGTACTCTTTCCATAATCTGATACAGCCTTCGGAGTTCTGCTGTATATGCTGGGGCTTCAGTGGTCTCTTCTTCATACGCTTCTTCTTCTTCCGGGTGTCCGTGTTGTTGACTTTGCTGAGCGTCACTCCAATGGACATGTCTACCGTCTGTAGACTTTCTTCTTCTTCGTGAGGATGTGCCCTGCTCCTCTGCCTCTGAATAAAACTCCACATCAGAGAATTGTGTGCTTTGTAGGAATGCTTCGAAATCCTGGGGGTCCAGTCCTTCAGCCTCTCCAGTGGCAGCAAATTCGAATTCAGGTGTGACAGGAGGAGCCGATGGGGTAGGTTGTGTCGTAGTGTCGGATTCCGACCTGGGTATCCTAATGGTAAAGGGAGGTACCGTGCCCTCTCTTAATGGTGATGCCTCAGGAGTAGTCAGGACTTCCCTTGTCTGGACACAAGGGATCGCGCCCCTCATGCGCTTGGACTGATGTGTGGATGTCTTGAGCCTTTTAAACATTTGTAATTGTGCCCAAGTTAAGGCGCGCTCAATGGGGACATCATATGCCAAGCATCGATAAATGATGCGTGTGAGTGCACAGCATCCGTTCACCACTAATTTTCTAGATGCCCGTTTGTTTGCTTCATACAACTGATCTATAATCCACACTGGTAGCTTAATAGGTAACGCACCTGCTTCCGCCAAGTAGAGAGCAAACCAGATCTTCTTGTGTGGTTGCGTGAATCGGTCTTGACCGGGGAAGGCGAAATGTTGCATGCACATGCGGAGAGGGATGGACACATTTGGGGTGAGTGCTGCCATGTCTTTCAGCTTCACTACTTTCCTGTCCTTCATGTTGGTGGGAACGAGAGCATTCTTTTCTGAGGGCACATGCGTGCCATGCATATTTAAAGCATCGCTTACCAACTCCACAGTGAGTTCAAACCTCTTCAACTCGTTGTTGCCCAGCAATGAGGGGAGAACAAATGATCCGGGTTGGTCCTTATCTTCATTAGCTTGTAATGTGGAGACCAAATAGTAACATCGGAGGAGATCGGGTTTAGGTAGTGGGGCTTCAAAATATTCCGCCAATCCTGCTCGTTGCCATATGGTCTGTAGATCTTCGGTGTTCTGTAAAGTCTCGAACTCCTTGGAGAAAAATTGGAATCGCACCCATGATCTGTCATACTCGCATTTAGACTCCCAGATATACTTGGCCTCACCTAATGGACCGGGCATGCCATTGAACCAATGAGAATTGGCATGAACTCTTTCCGTGATGCCTGTAGGTGGATCTGGCACCGGGAGTTGCTGGAGGTGTTGCATCTCCACTGGTCGTTCAGTCGGGGGCACATCCACGGGTAGGCTATCCACATCAATTCCTGCAGTAAGTATCCCTACTTGTGAGCCCGAACCTGTCGCTTCTGCCATTTTTCTTCTTGCCTTCTGATTCTGTGAGAATATAGAATCATGTGTTAACATCGTAATGGACAGAATAAATCCGTTGTTGTCCCCGTTACAACATTAACATGTGGTAGATGGTGAGTTAGTGGTTAGTAAGTGCACGAAGACAGTGAGTGTAGTTAACGTTTGTGTATTCCTAGGAGACTAATGCCGTTAGTAAGTGGGGTGAATTTACAAATCAGGGTCGGGGGGTTTATTACAGATCTTAGACTGCCAAATGCAGTGGATGGGCTTTGCTTTCGGTTTCGTAGAGACTCCAGAGTGCTGTGTCGGTGTCGCTGTTTGGGAATGGGGCCTTTTAGGGACCCACTTATAAGTGATTACATGCATACTCATGGGTCTTCGTGTGTTCCTAAGTGTTGAGCACGAGGGAATTCTGGTGGTACTCGTAGATGGGTTATGCTGCATAGGTTGCGGCCTTGGCTTAACTACTTGTGCCCTCAAGCAAGCCTTAGGCACCCAAATTTGTCTAGATTGTGGGCTTGCCTTCATCGACTTCTTGGGCACCCAAATAGATTTTACTTTAGCAGAAGAATTTCTGAAAGACTCCTTATTAGTGTCGTGTTGTTGGTTACTAATAAGAGGCTTTGCCCGCGTAGTTGACGGTGGTGCACCCGGTCGTTCGCCTTTCCGCACCCATACCTGGTTTATTTGCTGGGACATTCCGCTGCGCAGATATTTTTGATCTCGGACATAAGTAGTACTCTGCTTCTTCTGCTTGTGATCCGCCTTTGGTTGCTGCCTCCTTCTGGCCTTTGGAAAAGAAGGGAGATCCGTTGCATCCCTGACTCCTTTTTTGCAAATGTCATTCCTCTGCAACACAGGGTTTTGAACAAGAACAGTATGGTCATCTTCATGTGTACCCCTGGAAGGACCAGGAGTCTGTGCCTTTCCTAGTTCCTTGAGTGCTCCATTGTCTAATTCTACTGTAACTCGACTATGATTGACCCAAACCTGGAGAAGTCCACTTCTTAGGTTTAGATTGACTGCTTGGTCATAGATCCAATCCTGACCCAAGACGAGAGGTTCAGTGAGATCCTCATCTTGGCACACTAGTACTTTAACGGTCATTGCCTCATCGTGGATGTAGAGGGGAAGTTTTACCTCGCCCATGCAAGGGGTTTCCACGCCTCCCAATCCTATGAGATATGCTTCCACAGGATGGACAGTTAACTGTAACTCTTGACAGTAAGACAACTTAACAGCGCTAGTGGCAGCACCTGAGTCAATCAAGGCTCTTACGGTCCTTGCACTCTTTCCTTGTCCTATATCTATGGTTATGAAAGGACGTCTATCAATTATCCTATGCGAGCTTGTTCCTGCAACTTCACACATGGCCATAGGAAATCCTTGGTCTGCATAGTCATTCGCTCCCGGCTGATCTCTACCTTGCCTTCGTAATTTCATCCTTCTGATGCGTTCTAAAGCTTCAGCTTGAGCTTCTTCTCGAACTCGCTTTTCTTCCTCTTTGCGTTTCTTAGCAGTGTTGAGTCGACTGAGCATTTCCTCCGTGAGGGGTTCCTGATACAACTTGACTCTGCAACCGCTAATATAGTTTGGGAGAACATCACCCTCTAATGTGGCCAATTGTACTGCTCCGCTCGTGGAGATCCTATTGATGATCATAGGTCCGTAGCCTCTCTTTTCTAGCTTCCTCGCGTGTTGTTTTAGTGTATAGACTAAGACTAGATCTCCTGCTTTCAAGCCTTTATCCTTCACGTGGGCATCAAAGTATGCCTTCTGTCTCTTCTTGGCTGCGTATATCCCTGCAGCGGCTCTCAGTCTTGTTTCTCCTAATCGTTCAAGGTCAAAGATCCTAGAGGAGAGCTCATGACCTGTCCATTCGTGCTCTTGTGCTACTCTCAATGTAGGGATCAGGAAGTCCAAGGGTAGCACAGCATTTTGGCCAAATACCATCTGAAAGGGAGTGGCTTGGAGTACCGTTTTGTAGGCAACTCGGTATGCCCAAACAGCATGGTGTAGCTGTTTGTCCCAATCAGAGCGTTTAGTGTTCACTAATTTCGTCAGTACATTGCATAAAATCTTATTAGTGCTCTCAGCTTGTCCATTAGCTTGAGGGTGATAAGGGGCAGACTTCTTGTGTATTACCAAGAATTCTTGGAGTAGATTTTCAATAACTTCATTCAAGAAATGAGTGCCTCTATCACTTACAAGCTCTATAGGTAGTCCATACCTCGTGAATACATTCTCAAACAAAAATTTGGCAGTTGTTTGAGCATCGTTCTTGGTTGTAGCCTTTACCTCTACCCACTTGGTGAGATAATCTGTTGCAACAATGATGTATTCCGCATGAGAACCTTTAGCTGGGGGATTAATAGGACCTACGAAGTCTATTCCCCACTTAGAGAATGCACGTCCACCCATCATAGGTTTCAGTGGCATCTCATCTTTGCGTATAGGATACTGAGTCCTTTGACAGACATCACACCGTTTTACATAGGTATGTGCATCCATGTGAAGGGTAGGCCACCAAAAACCCGCAAATAGAATTGCTTTGATCACCCGATCTGGTCCAAAGTGTCCTCCTGCTACACCTTGGTGGGCAGTTTCCAAGATCTTAAGATATTCACTCTCATGGACACACAGTCTCAGGTAACCATCCTTACCGCGTTTGTATAGATTATCACCAATGAGTGAGTAATCCTGGGCTTCTTGTTCTAAACTCCTTTTCCTAGCTAGAGTCATGTCTGGAGGGAATGTGTTTGTCCTCAAGAATGATACTAGAGGTTCACTCCAATCTGGCACAATGGATACTTGATAGAGAGTGGCATGTTCCACAGGTGGTTTAGTGCAACAGATTGGGCATTCCTTGCACAACTTTTGGACATCAGCTTCCATAGTGGGCCAATGCACTCCGAGTCTCTTTAGAGTCTGTAAAGTTCGTTGCTTTGAATGGTGTTGCTCTAACGCACCTACATGTGCTAATTGCAACCATTTAGCGTACTCATCCTCTTCCACACAACAAGCCAAGATCCCTTGATCTGTGTGCTTGTACATGCTTCCTGCCATGATGTGGTATTTTTGGGCTTTTACAACCTCTCTATTCCGTGTGTTTACCACTGGATGGTTAGGCCCGTATGTCAATACTGGTACCAGTGGCTTAGCCCACTGCGGTATAACTTCCAAATTAAACAAGTAAGCATCAGGAAGGTCATCTGACACTCCTTGTGGGGCTTCTCCCGATGTGAGTCTAGAGAGGTGATCTGCTCTCAAATGAGTCCTACCTTTTCTTACCACAACCTCAAAGTCATATTCCATTAGCAAGAGAAACCATCTCACTAATCTTCCTGTATTGCATGGCTTGTTTACTAGGTACAACAATGCCTGATGATCAGTAAAAAATTTAAACTTATTTGCAAGCAAATAGTGTCTAAATTTCTTGACTGCATAAACCATGCCTAAGCCTTCTCTCTCTGTAGTGGTGTAATTCCGTTCAGCCGCATTCAATTGTCTACTGGCATAGGCAATTGGAAGATCCATATTACCTTCACCAGTAGGTTGTGCAAGCACACATCCAATAGCATAATTGGATGCATCAACATGAACATGGAATGGCTTATTCCAATCTGGTGTGGTCAAGATTGGTGCTGAACATAATCTTCGTTTAAGCTCTTGGAAGAAGTTCTCACATTCATCCGTCCACTCAAAGTTTGTCAGAAGTCCGTACATGGGCTTTGCAATGACAGCATACATGTGTATAAATCGTCGATAATAACCACAGTGCCCCATGAAAGCTTGTAACAGCGAGTCGTAACAAACGAGAACTATGTCGTAAAAAGAGAACACTTACGTCAAAAATTACATGTTTTCACCTCATTTTTGGAATTCCTTTACACCAGTATACATATATTACAAAAATGAGGTGAAAACAAGTAATTTTTGACGTTTTTTGTCATTTTCTCAAAAAAAAATGAGCTCAAAATGTAGTCAAAATTTCACTATATTAGGCATTGACGTGTCCCAAAATGTATATGATAAGACATTGACATGTCCAAAATCTATATGCTAAGACATTGAAATGTCTAAAATATATATAAGAATGTAGAAGTCAATAGTTTTTACACAAAAATAACATTTTAGACATATCTTTAATGGGTGGATATCTGATTGTTATTCAAAATTGCTACAAAACATGGTTTCATTAACCAAACTACTTTGAGGCATTTACATAAGCACTAAAAATGTCTGAGAGCTTCAATGCAACTCACAACTTTGTCGATCTATGTCTACACCCTCATCATCTGATGCACTTGATTCAGTCTCATACTGTTGAGAGCTCTCTTCTTCTTCTTCTATATCCACAAGAGCTCTATCTTCATCCACGTACATACCAAATTCTGCAGGATCATGCACAACTCTTCTTGTTTTCCTATGATTTCCTGTACCACATACATCTGGAAGCTTTTGTTTTATCATGTTGATGGTTGCTTTCCTCAAGTGACCAGTTTTTGTCAAGGAAAAATCATAAACAAGAATATCTACATCATCCATTTTAAGAGTGGATGTGCTTCGAATATTCTTTTTCCTTTTTGAACCTGTTCGTTTAGCATCACACACCATTTCTAAGTTATATTTACCTGTGAATGCATTACTACTTTTAGTGTAATACCAATGCACCACCAAAGCCTCTATTCTTCTCTGATCAATATCTTTAGTTATCTCTAAAACCTTTGCAATCCAAAATGGTCTGGTAGCCTCATCACCATCAGCAAGTACTGCAATAAGCGTTCCAACATTTATCTCTATTAAATTTCCTTGCCATCTTGCTTCTCCCTGTTTTGTCATCCTTGGGCCTACATAAATATTTCTTTCTGGTGGATGTATAAAACTTTGAAGTGCATCTGCATTACATGCTTGGGCCACATTCACGGATCTTTGTGTACAAAAATCCCATGTGAATGGAACATCAACTGGCCAGTGACCTGCAATTGTATACTGTATAATCTCTTCTTGATGATTGAAAAAGTCCTCCCACCAAGATACATCTTGATCTCCAGCATATTTTTTTGCACGCTCAATATGTCTCTTCTTTTCAATGAGTGCATGCATCCAGCTTTTACTTTGATCAACCACACTTCCACATCTTTCTGTATTGTTTTTATCTTCATATGGTGATTGTTCTGCACCATACACTGTTACAGTAGACAAATTAGGCACCTGCAATAAGAATCTGCATCCCTCTGTAGGCTCCCACCCAAGAGAAGATGAATACTGCTTTGCAAATAAAAGGGTTATTTCATCAACCCTCCTCATCAAGAATACATGGTTGAAACTAATATTGTGCAATGGAGCCAAAACCTTAGCACTGTTATCAAGGCCCATTGAGCAAAAGTGCTTAAAGTCATAAATCTGTGTGAGGTGTTGAACTTCTGGTTTTGGAGTATATGCTTCTGAAATCAGCTCAGATAAAATCGGAAGAGTAAAAGCATTGTTACGTGCCAACTTCTTAGAGAAAGTACTGAACATTTGATCAATGTGATCATGAGTGTGGCCAACCAGAAGAAAATTTACCTTAACCTTCTGAAATACCTGTTTTTCAACAAGCATGCTTAAATATCCAAAGACTGTAGAATTTTTATTCTCTCTTGGAGTATTATCTAGTTGCAAATATAGAGTTGGTGGCAAAAGACCCTTCCATGATTGCAAAACACGATGAATGACAGTAACTGTAAGGTTTGGATCATTATGCACATTCGGATATGTGAAGAAAACCTTGGACATTACAGTTCCATTGTATACCAAAGCGCCAACCAAATGCATTTGCACAAGGACTTCATCTCCAATGTCTTTAGGGATGCGATAAAAATGTGGCAAACAAGTTTTTTTTTGATCCATACCATCGATCAACAAACACATATAACGCTCCGGATTTCTAAGTGCCTTACTTCGATGATGAATTGCTTTCTTTCTCTCTAATGCTTGACTGTCACGATGGTTGTTAAGAAGGTTTTTAAAATTATGCTTTTCCTGTGGTGTTGTAGCCCCTTTTGCCATGTTTTTCAAAGTGGCACAAACTGAACATTCACCCATTCTAACTTTACGAGGAATAGAAACATTGTTAAACTCCTCCTTCCATAATCGAGTAAAGTGACGATACAACACATACTTCTCATTTCTATTTTCCATGTCTTCTCTATATATTTGAAATACCTCTCGACGAGTAAAGTTATCTGACAAGTGCAACCTTCCAGTTGTAGGCATAACTTCACAATGCAAGCTAAAATAGTTCATCATCCAATTCATTGCATGACGTCCAACAGATCCTTTGGTCCCACCATGGAACGTATCCAAAATGAGATCCCCATTCAAAAACCCTTGTTGAACCCTATGTATTCTAAAATTTCCTACACCCATTGCAATTTTAAATGCAGCCCTACAGCATGGCATCCCTTGAGTAAAGAAATATTCAAAACCAACACGCGTTACTGACATGTTATCCTCAATCATTTGCATGCAAGAAACAAGGTATATATCTTGCCTTTCACTATCTAAATGGAGGAATTTTTCTCTTATGTGCTTTAGTTTCTTCATCCCTAAATTATACAAGCATTTCAAACCACAACAATGCTTCACAATATCCAATGCAATCTGTCTATCTGAAGTAAGAAATTTAAATCTTTTTCGACTTACTTCACGAGACCTTCTTTTAAATCGTAGATTGAGCTTGCTTTGCTTTTTCGTTGCTCCACATGCACTTGAGTCAGAAGGGAGATCAATGGTTGGATCAGATGGGAGATCAAGAGGTGCATTTGTATGAGCAGCATTGCACTGTGAATTGGATAACTTAAATGACTCAACAGAAAACATGGAATCATCAGCACGTTCTAAATCATAGGGATCATCACTTCTCTGGAAAGGCTCAACTGAGAACAATGAATCAATATGAGCAGAGGAAGCTGATGCCCAAGCATCCACTGAAAAGATTGAGCTCATCTTCACTGAGTTCACAGAAGACTGAAGATGAATGACCTTTTTAAATAAGTAGAAATCCGAGATCAAGTGAAGATATCACATCAAATGTCACATCAAGAAGATATGAAATCAAAAGCTTATTAAAGTACATTAAATAACATAAAACATCAAATTACATCAAATCACTTAATTACTCAAATATACACTAATAAGGGAACCAAAGATTTGATTCACTTTTGATTCAAATGAGAAACACAGTTGATTTCTAACTTCATATGAGTCATTCAGTCTAAGCATTGTGAATGAATCAAAATATATCAAAGTTGTGTTCCAATAGGAATATATAATAAAATTGTTTGGATGAAATTTTACAAGAAGAAATTTTACAACTGGAATATATCCAAGTTGAGTTCCAACTGGAATATGCTATGCCATTGAACACTATACAAGAAGAAATTATACATTTGGTTAAGATTTCAAGGATTAGGTTTTATTGTGGTCTTGGCTAGATATCAAAGAGGTAGATGAAAGTATATTGAAAAAGAATTATGTGTAAAAGAGGCACACAGAAAGTATATTCATACATTGATTTTCCATTTCAACAATGTGTTACAAGATAAATGTGAATATGAACTAAAGTGTGGAGGATAACACTATAAAGATGTCATTAATCTCACAACTTAGACCTAATTTTCTCCCAAGCAACAGACTCTAAGAAAAAACATCTACATGAGATTAGAAATCCTCATGTACATACCATACTGTTTCCATTGAAGTTTAATTTCCATGCAAATGTATATAAATAGTTGCAAGGTTCTGTACTAGAATGTTTATTCATAGTGATTTTCCATTTCAACAGTGAGTTATAAGATAAATGTGAATATGAACTAAAGTGTGGAGGGTAATACTATGAAGATGTCATTAGTCTCCCACATTTAACACAACTTTGACTTGATTTTCTCCCAAGAAAGAGATTCTTAGAAACAAATCTCTACATGAGTTGAGACATCCTCATGGACATACCATACTCTTGCCATTGAACTGTAATTTCTATGCAAATGTATATAAATAGTTGTAAGGGTCTATGAATATTTCATTAAAGTGGCTCTGAAACAGCCTATTTGTGTGGGTGCTATTCCCTGGTTAGATAAGTTGACAGATTTAGTTAGCAAGTGGACTCATTCAGTTAGATCCAGTTAGTTTCTGGTTCAAGTTACCCAATTGCCTATAAATACCAGAGGAGGAGATCATTCGCATTTTCAAAATCCACGAGCAAGAGAGAGCAGCAGAGCACAGACAGCCATGGAGCACAGAGGTCAGCATACCAGCAAGCCAAGCCTGATGGAGAAGAAGAATGTTGGCAAAAGTACCAAGAGGTAGACAAAATCATAACTAAAAAAAAGATTCCAAAAAGATTCCCTCTGTATGTCTGTGTAAATTTCTCATTTCTAGGTCTTTATTTTTCTTGCCTCTCAAAATATGGATCCAAAGCATGTACAGGTCGATGCCTGGCATCGACTTTAAGGTGTAAGTCGATGCCAGGCATCGACTTAGGATTGCAAGTCGATGCCAGGAATCGACTTGCAGGAGCAAGTCGATGCCAGGCATCGACTTGGGGCTGCAAGTCGATGCCAGGCATCGACTTGCACCCACAAGTCGATGCCAGGCATCGACTTGCAGGAGCAAGTCGATGCCAGGCATCGACTTGGGGCTGCAAGTCGATGCCAGGCATCGACTTGCAGCCCCAAGTCGATGCCTGGCATCGACTTGCTCCTGCAAGTCGATGCCTGGCATCGACTTGTGGGTGCAAGTCGATGCCTGGCATCGACTTGCAGCCCCAAGTCGATGCCAGGCATCGACTTGGTCCCAAAAAACGATGCCAAGCATCGACTTGCCAGCATCATCATGCACTGAAAAGTCGATGCCAGGCATCGACTTTTGGGTGCAAAATCGATGCTTGGCATCGGCTTTTGGGCCCAAATCGATGCTTGGCATCGACTTTTGTGCCCAAGTCGATGCCAGGCATCGACTTTGTGTTCAAGTCGATGCCAGGCATCGACTTGGCCCAAAAGTCGATGCCAGGCATCGACTTGGGCCCAAAAATGGATGCCACTCATCGACTCTTGCACCCCCAACTCGATGCCTAGCATCGACTTTCACCCTCAAGTCGATGCCTGGCATCGACTTGCACACAAAGTCGATGCCTGGCATCGAAATGCACTTAAACATCGATGCCTGGCATCGACCTGAAGCTCAAAATCCATGCCTTGCATGGACATGGGCTGATATTTCTTATTGCTTGATATTTCCAATTGCTTTCAGGGATGCGGAGTACAAGGATGAAAGGCCCATTAAGAAGCTCAGAGTCACCATGGGCTCTGCTGACCAGCAACGTGACAAAGGCAGTGGTCACCAAGCAAAGGCAAAGAAAATTATTGCACCATTATCCTCTGAGAAGGCCAGCAACCCACTAGGAATATCCTCAGGTGGACAGAGTAGCATTAAAATTCCTGTGGAGGATCCAAATATGAAGGAAAGGTCGAGGGAGACAGAGGTCATGAAGACAGATCGTCCACTTCGGGACATGACAAATCTCGAATGGTGCCTTCAGTACGTGGAAGAGAAGAATGCAGTCCTCCTTGTGTTCGCAGGGGCCTATGGCAGAGGAAAGATCACGACAACACAAGGTTTTCAGTATGGCCTTGTTTACAAATTGGATTATGAAGATGAAGATTCTGACAACCTGCTTTTCTTGGTGGAGACATCCAAGGGATTAAGAAATGTCATATGCAAGATGGAATTCTTGTGCCCAGAGTGCTGTGTTCCAGAGGAGCTAGCTCAGATATGTAGAGACTCAGTGAATTTCATCAAGGACCTGATGCCATGGATACAGGGCAATATCATGCCAACACAGCACAAGAAGACAACCCCTGTAAAGGCAAGGGGTAAGCAGAGTGTGCAGAAAAAGCCCCAAAAGAAAAAGAAGATAATTGCAGAAGAGGACTTTTCTGACTCAAGCTCTAGCTCTGGGGACATTATTGTTGCACCTGGTGGAGAGCTTGCATCTGGTGTGCTTGGCACTGAGCAGAATAAGATGAGGGAGGACATAGCTAGAAGAAAAATTGTGAAGAAGGGGCAGTTGTTCCACCTGCCTATTAATATTATCCACAGGCCACCAGTGGATCCAGTCACAGGGAGGAGGCCCCTTGAGATCAGGGAGCCACATAATTTGCATGTCCAAAATCTTAAGAAGAAAATGAAAATTAATCCTCATGCTACTGTTGTGCCATTCCTTGTAATGGTGGATCCCCATGAGTGCAGCTGTGTGGAGGATTTCAATGAGAATTTGTTTGAGGAGTACACTTATTATGTGATTGGAGGTTCACACTCTGCAGAGGCTCGTCGACAGTTAGTGAAGGAGCACCCTACTACATTTTTCTTTAGGTATGCAGAGTGTAAGATATATGCTGGTCTTACAACTGAGGAAGCCAAGCTTCTTGCTTGGGATCACAACAACGATAATGACTACAGGCAGAAAATGTCCTCCATAGAGAGAATTCGGTTCTTCCACCATGAATACGAAGATTGTCTTGTGAAGGAAGCTGGGAGAATACATCCCAATCTACGAAAGCAATGCCTTATTGAGGTTGGAATTGCATTGGATGAGAATAGAAAGTCAGATGCTTTGAGGAAATATGACCCATGGTTTCAACTGGCATTCAGATCAGGTGAGATCTGGGAACTTCAGGATAGAATCTTCACAATGTGGGAGCACAAGGAGGTCAAGGGCCAGAAGCAACGAAAGTCGAGGCCAGACCCACAAATTGATCTGAGGGGAAAGGGAAGGAAAGTTGACCTTTCAATTGAGGAGGCTCCTGAGGACATGAAGCTGACCCCATGGAGGGCCCTTCAAGGAATCAAGGATGATACATTGATCATATCAACTTTGTCAAGGGTAATCTTGAAGGAGTTGAGCCTCGAGGAGATGGTGACTGAGCTCAATAAGTATGTATGTTATTCTCAGATCCTTTTTCCCTCCTCCCATGCTTCTTGTCTAACCTAGTCTCTTTTATATTTATGTGTCTGTAGTCATAAAGTGTACATGAAGATTCAGGAGGTGATGATGAAGAGGCTGGGTTGCTTTTCTTGGACAGAGGTCCAAGCAGACTATCCAACCACATCATCCTACAAAGCCTTATCAGAATATTTCATCCTGTTTCGTGATTGGGTAGATTCTCTTATCAGAATATTTCATACTAAACAATTTGATGCATTGCATGGCATCAACATGGGGGCATAAGTCGATGCCTGGCATCGACTTGGGGGCATAAGTCGATGCCTGGCATCGACTTGCAGCATAAGTCGATGCCTGGCATCGACTTGGGGGCATAAGTCGATGCCTGGCATCGACTTGCAGCATAAGTTGATGCCTGGCATCGACTTGGGGGCATAAGTCGATGCGTGGCATCGACTTGCAGCATAAGTCGATGCCTGGCATCGACCTGCAACAAAAGTCGATGCCTGGCATCGACTTCGTGGCAAAAGTCGATGCCAGGCATCGACTTAGGTCCCTAGGTCGATGCCAAGCATCAATTTTTAGTAGAAGGTCGATGCCTAGCATCTACCCCAACAAGAAATCGATGCCATACATCCGTTCTTTATGTAACACTGAGTCACAACAAAGGAGAACAAAGACATGTTCTCTTTTTCTTTTTACCTAAATACCATTATATGAAGCAAAAAAGTGGGCATTTTACAATATCTAGAAAGCATCACGAGTCTTGCTTGTAAATATTGTCTTTAGAAGCTTGATCTCAGATCCCAAGTAGTCAAGATAGATATACTAAAATTCTTGCGGCCATGAAAACTAGTTGTTGAGCATGACCAAGAATCCCACATCATGATCTTGGACAATAGATTAGAGTTGAAAAGGTACATGTAAGAATTCGCGAAGCTCCTTCATTACATCTATAACCTCAATAAGCACAGAAGATAGCTAATTAAGAGTTACTCGAAAGTTAGAGAACATGTGTTGTAAAAATCAGAGCATTTTAACAAGGCAATTAAGATCATCCCCTTTGTATGGTTAAGATCCCCATTGAATGCCTGGCCATATTAACGGAATATGAAATACACTTCACAAAAGCATTCCCAAGAGAAGATAATATTCAACAAAATTATACTAAGAAACATTCACACATGATAAGAGAAATGCTCAAGATAAATCAAGCTGAACACGAAGTGGAAGCAGAACTCCAAATTATATTTCCATTAAAATGATATTTTACATTTCATGTGTTTTACAAGAGTTATGTGAATCTACAATAGAAGCTGATCATAGCTTTCCTCAGGCTCAAGGGTATTGGTATCCTCTGGCACATTAGAACACCTATCTTGCCTCTCTTGCTCCAAGATTGGCTCTTCAAGGTCAGCCATGTCCCCAGGTTCATCTGCAAGTGGGGGAACAGGCTCCCTTGAAGCTGCTTGGAATCTCTCCGTATCTGCAATGTGCTTCCTTCCAACCTCTTGGTCTTCATCTGGGCATTCATTCAGCCCATTGATTCTCATTCTAATGAAGCTCACTTGAGCATCATCCTTCTCCACAGCTATGCAGTGCCTGAACATCTTTAAGGAGCAAGCCAGAGTCGTTCCTGAAACAGCAGAAAACCTATTAGAGGCTTCAATCAACAATGACTAATGAAAATTGTGAAAATTGAAATTACCTGTGCCCGAAAAAAGGTCTAGGACCCAGTCATCATCATTGGAAAATAGCTGAAGCAATCTCATTATGAGTTTTTGTGGCTTTTGATAAGGGTTAACCAATGTCATGTCCCCAGCTACATGACGAAGTTTCTTGGTAACGGCTGGGAACATGAGCACATTTGAGATCCCATTCTCATTGCAATGCTCCCTGACTCTCCTTTTGCTTACTTCATCATAATAGCCCACTGTAATGCATTCAGTGGCACTCACAAACCGATGCAAAGGAGTGTGATTTACGTTTGTCTTCACCCTGCAAAAAAGAACTATGAGTCACATAGGGCATCATGAAAGCCATGGAGATAGAAAGAAGATTACTTACCAAGTGAGGCACTCGACAGCATGACATCTTGCTTTCAAAGCAGTTGAAACAGAGAAAGACTGGTCTCTGCTATGGAAAATTACTATCCTCCAAAGAGGAGACATAGTTAACTCTGCAAAATCAGTGACCATCTTCCGAATCTGAGGGTGTTTGAAGGGTTCATCATCATTAACTGATCCTAACATCCTAAATCCATAGGGTATGTCCGCTATGAGAAGGGAGAAATGTTTTCTAGGCACAACAGAACAAATATTATTTACATCACTACAGAACACATTGTAATATACAGGCCTAAGGGGGTCTAGGGGATTGGAGAAACATTTAAGATCGGGTTCATCATCAAAATCCATCTCCTTCGCTTTCAGTCTAGATTTCTCATGCCTTGCTCTTTGAATGTGAGCAAGGAATGCAGGGGGGCAGTCATCTAGTACCTCTGTAGACTTACTTTTCCTTGGTTTCTGCAGAACAAATTGGAAAAACAATTAGAAGAGCTCTTCAGTACAGCAAACAGAACATAAAGAACGGATGTATGGCATCGATTTCTTGTTGGGGTAGATGCTAGGCATCGACCTTCTACTAAAACTCGATGCTTGGCATCGACCTAGGGACCTAAGTCGATGCCTGGCATCGACTTTTGCCACGAGGTCGATGCCAGGCATCGACTTTTGTTGCAGGTCGATGCCAGGCATCGACTTATGCTGCAAGTCGATGCCAGGCATCGACTTATGCTGCAAGTCGATGCCAGGCATCGACTTATGCCCCCAAGTCGATGCCAGGCCTCGACTTATGCTGCAAGTCGATGCCAGGCATCGACTTATGCCCCCAAGTCGATGCCAGGCATCGACTTATGCCCCCATGTTGATGCCATGCAATGCATCAAATTGTTTAGTATGAAATATTCTGATAAGAGAATCTACCCAATCACGAAACAGGATGAAATATTCTGATAAGGCTTTGTAGGATGATGTGGTTGGATAGTCTGCTTGGACCTCTGTCCAAGAAAAGCAACCCAGCCTCTTCATCATCACCTCCTGAATCTTCATGTACACTTTATGACTACAGACACATAAATATAAAAGAGACTAGGTTAGACAAGAAGCATGGGAGGAGGGAAAAAGGATCTGAGAATAACATACATACTTATTGAGCTCACTGACCATCTCCTCAAGGCTCAACTCCTTCGAGATTACCCTTGACAAAGTTGATATGATCAATGTATCATCCTTGATTCCTTGAAGGGCCCTCCATGGGGTCAGCTTCATGTCCTCAGGAGCCTCCTCAATTGAAAGGTCAACTTTCCTTCCCTTTCCCCTCAGATCAATTTGTGGGTCTGGCCTCGACTTTCGTTGCTTCTGGCCCTTGACCTCCTTATGCTCCCACATTGTGAAGATTCTATCCTGAAGATCCCAGATCTCACCTGATCTGAATGCCAGTTGAAACCATGGGTCATATTTCCTCAAAGCATCTGATTTTCTATTCTCATCCAATGCAATTCCAACCTCAATAAGGCATTGCTTTCGTAGATTGGGATGTATTCTCCCAGCTTCCTTCACAAGACAATCTTCGTATTCATGGTGGAAGAACCGAATTCTCTCTATGGAGGACATTTTCTGCCTGTAGTCATTATCGTTGTTGTGATCCCAAGCAAGAAGCTTGGCTTCCTCAGTTGTAAGACCAGCATATATCTTACACTCTGCATACCTAAAGAAAAATGTAGTAGGGTGCTCCTTCACTAACTGTCTACGAGCCTCTGCAGAGTGTGAACCTCCAATAACATAATAAGTGTACTCCTCAAACAAATTCTCATTGAAATCCTCCACACAGCTGCACTCATGCGGATCCACCATTACAAGGAATGGCACAACAGTAGCATGAGGATTAATTTTCATTTTCTTCTTAAGATTTTGGACATGCAAATTATGTGGCTCCCTGATCTCAAGGGGCCTCCTCCCTGTGACTGGATCAACTGGTGGCCTGTGGATAATATTAATAGGCAGGTGGAACAACTGCCCCTTCTTCACAATTTTTCTTCTAGCTATGTCCTCCCTCATCTTATTCTGCTCAGTGCCAAGCACACTAGATGCAAGCTCTCCACCAGGTGCAACAATAATGTCCCCAGAGCTAGAGCTTGAGTCAGAAAAGTCTTCTTCTGCAATTATCTTCTTTTTCTTTTGGGGCTTTTTCTGCACACTCTGCTTACCCCTTGCCTTTACAGGGGTCGTCTTCTTGTGCTGCATTGGCATGATATTGCCCTGTATCCATGGCATCAGGTCCTTGATGAAATTCACTGAGTCTCTGCACATCTGAGCTAGCTCCTCTGGAACACAGCACTCTGGGCACAAGAATTCCATCTTGCATATGACATTTCTTAATCCCTTGGATGTCTCCACCAAGAAAAGCAGGTTGTCAGAATCTTCATCTTCATAATCCAATTTGTAAACAAGGCCATACTGAAAACCTTGTGTTGTCGTGATCTTTCCTCTGCCATAGGCCCCTACGAACACAAGGAGGACTGCATTCTTCTCTTCCACGTACTGAAGGCACCATTCGAGATTTGTCATGTCCCGAAGTGGACGATCTGTCTTCATGACCTCTGTCTCCCTCGACCTTTCCTTCATACTTGGATCCTCCACAGGAATTTTAATGCTACTCTGTCCACCTGAGGATATTCCTAGTGGGTTGCTGGCCTTCTCAGAGGATAATGGTGCAATAATTTTCTTTGCCTTTGCTTGGTGACCACTGCCTTTGTCACGTTGCTGGTCAGCAGAGCCCATGGTGACTCTGAGCTTCTTAATGGGCCTTTCATCCTTGTACTCCGCATCCCTGAAAGCAATTGGAAATATCAAGCAATAAGAAATATCAGCCCATGTCCATGCAAGGCATGGATTTTCAGCTTCAGGTCGATGCCAGGCATCAATGTTTAAGTGCATGTCGATGCCAGGCATCGACTTTGTGTGCAAGTCGATGCCAGGCATCGACTTGAGGGCCCAAGTCGATGCCTGGCATCGACTTTTGGGCCAAGTCGATGCCTGGCATCGACTTTTACCCTCAAGTCGATGCCTGGCATCGACTTGAACACAAAGTCGATGCCTGGCATCGACTTGGGCACAAAAGTCGATGCCTGGCATCGACTTGGGCACAAAAGTTGATGCCAAGCATCGATTTGGGCCCAAAAGCCGATGCCAAGCATCGATTTTGCACCCAAAAGTCGATGCCTGGCATCGACTTTTCAGTGCATGATGATGCTGGCAAGTCGATGCTTGGCATCGTTTTTTGGGACCAAGTCGATGCCTGACATCGACTTGGGGCTGCAATTCGATGCCAGGCATCGACTTGCACCCACAAGTCGATGCCAGGCATCGACTTGCAGGAGCAAGTCGATGCCAGGCATCGACTTGGGGCTGCAAGTCGATGCCAGGCATCGACTTGCACCCACAAGTCGATGCCTGGCATCGACTTGCTCCTGCAAGTCGATGCCTGGCATCGACCTGTACATGCTTTGGATCCATATTTCGACAGGCAAGAAAAATAGAGACCTAGAAATGAGAAATTTACACAGACATACAGAGGGAATCTTTTTGGAATCTTTTTTTTAGTTATGATTTTGTCTACCTCTTGGTACTTTTGCCAACATTCTTCTTCTCCATCAGGCTTGGCTTGCTGGTATGCTGACCTCTGTGCTCCATGGCTGTCTGTGCTCTGCTGCTCTCTGTTGCTCGTGGATTTTGAAAATGCGAATGATCTCCTCCTCTGGTATTTATAGGCAATTGGGTAACTTGAACCAGAAACTAACTGGATCTAACTGAATGAGTCCACTTGCTAACTAAATCTGTCAACTTATCTAACCAGGGAATAGCACCCACACAAATAGGCTGTTTCAGAGCCACTTTAATGAAATATTCATAGACCCTTACAACTATTTATATACATTTGCATAGAAATTACATTTCAATGGCAAGAGTATGGTATGTCCATGAGGATGTCTCAACTCATGTAGAGATTTGTTTCTAAGAATCTCTTTCTTGGGAGAAAATCAAGTCAAAGTTGTGTTAAATGTGGGAGACTAATGACATCTTCATAGTATTACCCTCCACACTTTAGTTCATATTCACATTTATCTTGTAACTCACTCTTGAAATGGAAAATCACTTTGAATAAACATTCTAGTACAGAACCTTGCAACTATTTATATACATTTGCATGGAAATTAAACTTCAATGGCAACAGTATGGTATGTACATGAGGATTTCTAATCTCATGTAGATGTTTTTTCTTAGATTCTGTTGCTTGGGAGAAAATTAGGTCTAAGTTGTGAGATTAATGACATCTTTATAGTGTTATCCTCCACACTTTAGTTCATATTCACATTTATCTTGTAACACATTGTTGAAATGGAAAATCAATGTATGAATATACTTTCCTTGTGCCTCTTTTACACATAATTCTTTTTCAATATACTTTCATCTACCTCTTTGATATCTAGCCAAGACCACAATAAAACCTAATCCTTGAAATCTTAACCAAATGTAAAATTTCTTCTTGTATAGTGTTCAATGGCATAGCATATTCCAGTTGGAACTCAACTTGGATATATTCCAGTTGTAAAATTTCTTCTTGTAAAATTTCATCCAAACAATTTTATTATATATTCCTATTGGAACACAACTTTGATATATTTTGATTCATTCACAATGCTTAGACTGAATGACTCATATGAAGTTAGAAAAAGATCATTTGAATCAAAAGTGAATCAAATCTTTGGTTCCCTTATTAGTGTATATTTGAGTAATTAAGTGATTTGATGTAATTTGATGTTTTATGTTATTTAATGTACTTTAATAAGCTTTTGATTTCATATCTTCTTGATGTGACATTTGATGTGATATCTTCACTTGATCTCGGATTTCTACTTATTTAAAAAGGTCATTCATCTTCAGTCTTCTCTGAACTCAGTGAAGATGAGCTCAATCTTTTCAGTGGATGCTTGGGCATCAGCTTCCTCTGCTCATATTGATTCATTGTTCTCAGTTGAGCCTTTCCAGAGAAGTGATGATCCCTATGATTTAGAACGTGCTGATGATTCCATGTTTTCTGTTGAGTCATTTAAGTTATCCAATTCACAGTGCAATGCTGCTCATACAAATGCACCTCTTGATCTCCCATCTGATCCAACCATTGATCTCCCTTCTGATTCAAGTGCATGTGGAGCAACGAAAAAGCAAAGCAAGCTCAATCTACGATTTAAAAGAAGGTCTCGTGAAGTAAGTCGAAAAAGATTTAAATTTCTTACTTCAGATAGACAGATTGCATTGGATATTGTGAAGCATTGTTGTGGTTTGAAATGCTTGTATAATTTAGGGATGAAGAAACTAAAGCACATAAGAGAAAAATTCCTCCATTTAGATAGTGAAAGGCAAGATATATACCTTGTTTCTTGCATGCAAATGATTGAGGATAACATGTCAGTAACGCGTGTTGGTTTTGAATATTTCTTTACTCAAGGGATGCCATGCTGTAGGGCTGCATTTAAAATTGCAATGGGTGTAGGAAATTTTAGAATACATAGGGTTCAACAAGGGTTTTTGAATGGGGATCTCATTTTGGATACGTTCCATGTTGGGACCAAAGGATCTGTTGGACGTCATGCAATGAATTGGATGATGAACTATTTTAGCTTGCATTGTGAAGTTATGCCTACAACTGGAAGGTTGCACTTGTCAGATAACTTTACTCGTCGAGAGGTATTTCAAATATATAGAGAAGACATGGAAAATAGAAATGAGAAGTATGTGTTGTATCGTCACTTTACTCGATTATGGAAGGAAGAGTTTAACAATGTTTCTATTCCTCGTAAAGTTAGAATGGGTGAATGTTCAGTTTGCGCCACTTTGAAAAACATGGCAAAAGGGGCTACAACACCACAGGAAAAGCATAATTTTAAAAACCTTCTTAACAACCATCGTGAGAGTCAAGCATTAGAGAGAAAGAAAGCAATTCATCATCGAAGTAAGGCACTCAGAAATCCGGAGCGTTATATGTGTTTGTTGATCGATGGTATGGATCAGAAAAAAACTTGTTTGCCACATTTTTATCGCATCCCTAAGGACATTGGAGATGAAGTCCTTGTGCAAATGCATTTGGTTGGCGCTTTGGTATACAATGGAACTGTAATGTCCAAGGTTTTCTTCACATATCCGAATGTGCATAATGATCCAAACCTTACAGTTACTGTCATTCATCGTGTTTTGCAATCATGGAAGGGTCTTTTGCCACCAACTCTATATTTGCAACTAGATAATACTCCAAGAGAGAATAAAAATTCTACAGTCTTTGGATATTTAAGCATGCTTGTTGAAAAACAGGTATTTCAGAAGGTTAAGGTAAATTTTCTTCTGGTTGGCCACACTCATGATCACATTGATCAAATGTTCAGTACTTTCTCTAAGAAGTTGGCACGTAACAATGCTTTTACTCTTCCGATTTTATCTGAGCTCATTTCAGAAGCATATACTCCAAAACCAGAAGTTCAACACCTCACACAGATTTATGACTTTAAGCACTTTTGCTCAATGGGCCTTGATAACAGTGCTAAGGTTTTGGCTCCATTGCACAATATTAGTTTCAACCATGTATTCTTGATGAGGAGGGTTGATGAAATAACCCTTTTATTTGCAAAGCAGTATTCATCTTCTCTTGGGTGGGAGCCTAAAGAGGGATGCAGTTTCTTATTGCAGGTGCCTAATTTGTCTACTGTAACAGTGTATGGTGCAGAACAATCACCATATGAAGATAAAAACAATACAGAAAGATGTGGAAGTGTGGTTGATCAAAGTAAAAGCTGGATGCATGCACTCATTGAAAAGAAGAGACATATTGAGCGTGCAAAAAAATATGCTGGAGATCAAGATGTATCTTGGTGGGAGGACTTTTTCAATCATCAAGAAGAGATTATACAGTATACAATTGCAGGTCACTGGCCAGTTGATGTTCCATTCACATGGGATTTTTGTACACAAAGATCCGTGAATGTGGCCCAAGCATGTAATGCAGATGCACTTCAAAGTTTTATACATCCACCAGAAAGAAATATTTATGTAGGCCCAAGGATGACAAAACAGGCAGAAGCAAGATGGCAAGGAAATTTAATAGAGATAAATGTTGGAACGCTTATTGCAGTACTTGCTGATGGTGATGAGGCTACCAGACCATTTTGGATTGCAAAGGTTTTAGAGATAACTAAAGATATTGATCAGAGAAGAATAGAGGCTTTGGTGGTGCATTGGTATTACACTAAAAGTAGTAATGCATTCACAGGTAAATATAACTTAGAAATGGTGTGTGATGCTAAACGAATAGGTTCAAAAAGGAAAAAGAATATTCGAAGCACATCCACTCTTAAAATGGATGATGTAGATATTCTTGTTTATGATTTTTCCTTGATAAAAACTGGTCACTTGAGGAAAGCAACCATCAACATGATAAAACAAAAGCTTCCAGATGTATGTGGTACAGGAAATCATAGGAAAACAAGAAGAGTTGTGCATGATCCTGCAGAATTTGGTATGTACGTGGATGAAGATAGAGCTCTTGTGGATATAGAAGAAGAAGAAGAGAGCTCTCAACAGTATGAGACTGAATCAAGTGCATCAGATGATGAGGGTGTAGACATAGATCGACAAAGTTGTGAGTTGCATTGAAGCTCTCAGACATTTTTAGTGCTTATGTAAATGCCTCAAAGTAGTTTGGTTAATGAAACCATGTTTTGTAGCAATTTTGAATAACAATCAGATATCCACCCATTAAAGATATGTCTAAAATGTTATTTTTGTGTAAAAACTATTGACTTCCACATTCTTATATATATTTTAGACATGTCAATGTCTTAGCATATAGATTTTGGACATGTCAATGTCTTATCATATACATTTTGGGACACGTCAATGCCTAATATAGTGAAATTTTGACTACATTTTGAGCTCATTTTTTTTTGAGAAAATGACAAAAAACGTCAAAAATTACTTGTTTTCACCTCATTTTTGTAATATATGTATACTGGTGTAAAGGAATTCCAAAAATGAGGTGAAAACATGTAATTTTTGACGTAAGTGTTCTCTTTTTACGACATAGTTCTCGTTTGTTATGACTCGCTGTTATGTTCTGTTTGCTGTACTGAAGAGCTCTTCTAATTGTTTTTCCAATTTGTTCTGCAGAAACCAAGGAAAAGTAAGTCTACAGAGGTACTAGATGATTGCCCCCCTGCATTCCTTGCTCACATTCAAAGAGCAAGGCATGAGAAATCTAGACTGAAAGCGAAGGAGATGGATTTTGATGATGAACCCGATCTTAAATGTTTCTCCAATCCCCTAGACCCCCTTAGGCCTGTATATTACAATGTGTATTGTAGTGATGTAAATAATATTTGTTCTGTTGTGCCTAGAAAACATTTCTCCCTTCTCATAGCGGACATACCCTATGGATTTAGGATGTTAGGATCAGTTAATGATGATGAACCCTTCAAACACCCTCAGATTCGGAAGATGGTCACTGATTTTGCAGAGTTGACTATGTCTCCTCTTTGGAGGATAGTAATTTTCCATAGCAGAGACCAGTCTTTCTCTGTTTCAACTGCTCTGAAGGCAAGATGTCATGCTGTCGAGTGCCTCACTTGGTAAGTAATCTTCTTTCTATCTCCATGGCTTTCATGATGCCCTATGTGACTCATAGTTCTTTTTTGCAGGGTGAAGACAAACGTAAATCACACTCCTTTGCATAGGTTTGTGAGTGCCACTGAATGCATTACAGTGGGCTATTATGATGAAGTAAGCAAAAGGAGAGTCAGGGAGCATTGCAATGAGAATGGGATCTCAAATGTGCTCATGTTCCCAGCCGTTACCAAGAAACTTCGTCATGTAGCTGGGGACATGACATTGGTTAACCCTTATCAGAAGCCACAAAAACTCATAATGAGATTGCTTCAGCTATTTTCCAATGATGATGACTGGGTCCTAGACCTTTTTTCGGGCACAGGTAATTTCAATTTTCACAATTTTCATTAGTCATTGTTGATTGAAGCCTCTAATAGGTTTTCTGCTGTTTCAGGAACGACTCTGGCTTGCTCCTTAAAGATGTTCAGGCACTGCATAGCTGTGGAGAAGGATGATGCTCAAGTGAGCTTCATTAGAATGAGAATCAATGGGCTGAATGAATGCCCAGATGAAGACCAAGAGGTTGGAAGGAAACACATTGCAGATACGGAGAGATTCCAAGCAGCTTCAAGGGAGCCTGTTCCCCCACTTGCAGATGAACCTGGGGACATGGCTGACCTTGAAGAGCCAATCTTAGAGCAAGAGAGGCAAGATAGGTGTTCTAATGTGCCAGAGGATACCAATACCCATGAGCCTGAGGAAAGCTATGATCAGCTTCTATTGTAGATTCACATAACTCTTGTAAAACACATGAAATGTAAAATATCATTTTAATGGAAATATAATTTGGAGTTCTGCTTCCACTTCGTGTTCAGCTTGATTTATCTTGAGCATTTCTCTTATCATGTGTGAATGTTTCTTAGTATAATTTTGTTGAATATTATCTTCTCTTGGGAATGCTTTTGTGAAGTGTATTTCATATTCTGTTAATATGGCCAGGCATTCAATGGGGATCTTAACCATACAAAGGGGATGATCTTAATTGCCTTGTTAAAATGCTCTGATTTTTACAACACATGTTCTCTAACTTTCGAGTAACTCTTAATTAGCTATCTTCTGTGCTTGTTGAGGTTATAGATGTAATGAAGGAGCTTCGCGAATTCTTACATGTACCTTTTCAACTCTAATCTATTGTCCAAGATCATGATGTGGGATTCTTGGTCATGCTCAACAACTAGTTTTCATGGCAGCAAGAATTTTAGTATATCTATCTTGACTACTTGGGATCTGAGATCAAGCTTCTAAAGACAATATTTACAAGCAAGACTCGTGATGCTTTCTAGATATTGTAAAATGCCCACTTTTTTGCTTCATATAATGGTATTTAGGTAAAAAGAAAAAGAGAACATGTCTTTGTTCTCCTTTGTTGTGACTCAGTGTTTTGTACTTCCTTGACATTCTTTGGCCTAGGTAGCTCTGCTATGGCTCTCACTTTCTCTTCGTCAGTAGATATGCCATTCTTTGACACTATGTGTCCTAGAATCTTGCCTTGCCTGACCATAAAAACGCACTTTTCTGGGTTCAGGCAGACTTGATATTCTCTACATTTGTCAAAGATTTGTCTGAGTTCAGGAATATGAGTTTGTCTAACATTGGAATGAGCACAAAGATCATCAACATAGACTTCTAAACTCTTCCTCAGGAACTCCTTAAACACATGGCACATCAGCCTCTGGAAGGTGGCTGGTGCATTGGTAAGCCCAAATGGCATTACTCTAAAAGCAAAAATGCCCCATTCTGTGGCAAAGGCTGTCTTATGCTGATCCTCTGGAGCTATGGCTACTTGATTGTAGCCCGAAAATCCATCAAGGAAGCTGTACACTTCCTTGCCTGCCACCCTTTCTAAGAGATGTTCTGTGATGGGAAGCGGATAGTTATCTCGAACCGTGGCGGCATTAACCTTTTTCAAGTTAATGCACACCCGCAGTTTGCCATTCTTTTTGGGCACCACTACAATGGGGGATACCCATTCGGTGTGCTCAATTTCATAGATAAATCCAGCTTCGACCAGTCTATCTATCTCTTCCTTGATCTTAGCAGCGTAATTATCGTTATATGTATAAGGCTTTTGCTTAGAGGGTTTGGCATCTGAGGTCATGGGAATAGTGTGTGAGCATATGTCGAGGTCAACCCCTTTCAAATCCTTGTAACTCCAAGCGAATACATCTGTGTATTCTCTTAGCAAGGCAATCAATTCGTGCTCTTCTTCCTCTGTTAGGTCATGACCTATGTACGTACATCTCTCCTCTCCTTCTTCTAGGGCCACTACAATTTTCTTGGTAGTTTCTTTGTTATCATAGGCCTCTCCTGCTTGTGCCTCTCGTTTAGGCATTCTTATCATAACTCTCCTATCATCTATCTAATACTTCTTAAAATTTTCTGGGACCTCAAACAAAGATTCTCCCTCTTCTGGTAAGGCTTCTCTCTTCTTTCGTTTCTTTCCTTCTTCCTTAGGGATCACATGTGTTGCTAATCTTACGTCATTTGTCAGCTCTCCATGCCTCTGGGTTTGAAATTCTACCTCATGGAAGTATTCTTCATCTGATGCAAATGGTGGGTCCATAATGATTGACTCTAGATCGGAGTCACTTGCATCCTCAAATGCATCAGGGCTAGGTTCGCATTCTTCTAGAACTGCCTCTCCCATGATTGGCTCTATGGAGAAGACTGAAATATCATAGCCATCCTCATCACAGTGAGGTGTCCATTGTTCTTCGTTGATGGCTACGTCCATTGTTGCTAAGATTTCTGCCCAACCGTGAGGTTCAAATTCTTCGTCTGAAAAAACTACAGGTGCATAGGCTGGGTCTTGGATTGATCTATGGGTTTCTTTCGCGCCTACCTCTCTGGCTTTCTCTCTCTTCTCTTCTTCAACTGCTACCTTGCACATCCATAAGTGAGTATCTTCATGCATCCATGAGGATCCAGACCCTATGGAATGCACCGATTCTGTATCATCTTTGGCTCTATGGATGGGATTCCATTGGATAGGAGGGACATCTCTATGAGAATAATCCTTGAGATTGACTTTGGTCGTAACACCCAAGTGTTGCAAATACAAGGAGTTGGTTCCCCAATCCTGTACCACTTGCAATTGTCGCATAAATGGTCTTCCCAAAATCATCTCATAGGCATGATTTTTGCTGAAGTCACATATAGCAAAGCTATGTTCAAACTCGACACCACAAGTGGTGAGAGTTATTCCTTCTAGCAATCCTAAGGGTTTCTCAATATGACCATCGGCCATTTGCAATTTCATCCTCGTTGGCCTGAGTGCTGGCTTGCCCCAACGCTTCCATAAGGAGGTGGTGGCAATTGCAACTCCGGCACCTGAATCCAAAATCGCCTTGGTGGTGTATTCCTGGTAGGTGATGGGAAGATAGGTGTTCCCTTCTTCACCTTCACACATATCTCCTATCTTATCCAAGGGAATTTCTGGCACTGTCCTATGGGATCCTACCTGGGAACGAGGTTTTGCTATCTCTGGTACTTGTTTGGCTACATGTTTCCATAATTCAGGTCTAACCTTGAGTAGCTCTTCTAACTTGAGATTACACTGCACGTTAGTGTTCTTCACTACCTCTGTGTTCCTAGGTATGACTGAGTCGTCGTTCCTTACCATGACTGTGGGTGCTCTCATACATGTGGACTTTGCTTCCCATGGGCCTGTGAAGTGGGGTAGCTCTTGTATGGAATTAGACTCAAAGTCTAATCTCTCGTGAGACTGAACACTCTCATGCTCCCCGTAAATAGATGGGATGTCTTGTGGGAATTGGTCGTGTGCATCGTCCACAAGTTCAAAAGGAGGGGCGACCTCGCTTTCGTTATCCCATTTGTCTTCTTGAATCTCTCGTAGGAAGTCTGGTGCAAACCGATTCATAGAAGAAGAAGTGTCTGGCTCCGTAGAATTGGGCGCATAAGCAACCTGTGAAGGAGGGCTGATTCTATCGTTGACTCTCTCCTCGTTCTCGCAAATGACTGGAGCACAAGCTTCTTGGGGAGGATTACTTATTCTATTACTCTTAACATGCTCATACACTCCCTGAGAAGGAATGTAGGCAACCTGTGGAGGTACTTGAGCTTTCGAGGGAGGCTCATCTGCCTTTTGGGGGGGGAGATAAGCTTCTTGAGGAGGCCCACGGGCTTCCTGAAGAGGCTGGCTTATCCGTTCTCTTGCCCTTTCCTTTCTTTGGGGGGTAGGTTCCTTTTCTGGCTGTGCTATTGGCCTCTCTATTCTTTCTAAGGAGGGGAAGTTGTCCGGTTTAGGGGCATTGGCCACACACACTTCTGATTGGGAATGATTCCTGTTTTTGCTTGCTTTTTCTTGGTCTTGATTTTTTTCTTCCTTGTCAGATCTTGCAATTATCCTCTCTAACTTCTCTAGGAATCCATCCAAATGTAATTGCGTTTTGGCTGAGCCTGAGTAATTGAAAAGGCGGCTGGCTTCAAACATAGTCTGAGCCAAGGCGACCATTTTCGCGCATAATTTGGTTCTTTCTATCTCTAGGTCAGCTCTAGGATAGCACTTGTCATGATCCGTGACGTTTGGCCCTTCTTGGATTCTGGCCTGATATGCTTTAAGCATCATGTCTATGTCTTCGGGAGTGGGATCAGCTAATACCGATCCTGTTTGGGGTGGTGGGTGGGTTACGTGGGCTGTCTTAGAGGGTGGAGGGGTGGAGGGTGATGGGGATGGTAGCGGTGGTAATGTGTGAGAGTGCGGTTGAGATGTGATCTCTATGATTTTAGCCTTGGTTTCTCGTAGACTTTCCTCAAGTTCACTCATCTTCTTTGCCCATTGCCTTTTCATACGTTCGCGGCTATCTTTCCAAGCTCTTGTTCTCTTTTTATTTTGGCTCTCAGTATCGCTAGCATCTGGGCTCTTTTCCTGGCCTACCCCTTGGTTTTGCTGCAAAGCTTGAGCTCGAGTGACTACCTGTACTGGTGCAGTGGAAGTGACACTTCCTGAGGAGTCTACCACTAACCCAACAACGTTGATAGGGGTGATTTTAGGCATGCTATTGGGGTTCTTAGGGCAATCTCGTAAGAGATGCTCTTTTCCGCAGTCTTGGCAAAAGCCTTGGATAGTCACGGACTGAGTTTGTGTAGGCGGAGGTAAGGGACAATCACGAATGAGGTGATCACCTTGGCATCTGTAGCACGGTCCTCTTGGGAATGGAGGTCTGACTTGCCTAGATTGAGGCCTAGGATTGGGATTTGCATACATGACGTTCGTGTAATCTGACTCCCAACTAGGTTCATTTGGCTCTTCACCATAGTAGGACTCGCCATGTTCTGGAGACTGCATGTAGTAAGCCTGGGGGCTATCCACGTGGGTAGAATCAAAGCTATGATCACTTGGGTCATTTTCAGAGATCAAGGATGTTACAGGGACTATAGCTCTATTCAGGTTCTCTTCTGCAGCAGTATACTTTACCGGAATCACATTAGCTGGGGCTGGGGGTTGCTGTGCTAGCACAGGCTGAGGCCTTTGTTGGTTTTGATATTGAGGTTGGAAATTTTGTTGTGGTCTGCCATATGGTTGTGGAGGGTACTGGTTCTGGTATCTGCCTTGTTGGTAGGGCTGAGGGTAGGGTTGCCTAACCGCCTGCTTGTTGTATGGGCAATCTTGTGCGGTGTGGTTGGTGTATCTCCGTTCTATGGTGCAGTACTGGCTACTAGGGTTTACTTGGGGTTGAGCCATAATGGGACAGACGTTCGCCATGTGGTCACCACCACAAGTGTAGCACCTTTTCACAGGGGCAAACCTTGGGATTTGTTTGCTAGTTACACCTAATTTCTGCGCTACCTTTTCGGCAAGTTCCTCAATTGAGGTGGACTGCGTGGAAGATTGACTAGATGCACTATCTGAATCTTTGTAGATTTTGGACAGCTCTAGCTCTTCTCCTAGGTTATCTTCAATGTCAATGCATATTCGTACACACTCTTCTATAGTCCTAGGGTCTTTCAGATACACGTAGGATCTCAATTTTGGACTCAGCAGTCCATCAAGGAATAAGGCTACTTGTTTAGCAGATGTGGGTAGCTCCGAAATAGGGCACCTTTCAAGATATTGTCTAAATCTCCTTCCGGCCAATCTGACAGTCTCTTGGGGGGTCTGTTTGAAGCTGTGAATCAATGAGGATGTATTGTGTCTTATGCCACTCTTAGAGAACTCTACAATGAATGCCTCTAGGAGTTGATCTATGCTCCTGAACTGACGCTCATCTAATGGCTGAAACCATGTAAGTGCCGTGTTCCTAAGGGTTAGACCGAAGGCATTGTACTGCGTGAATAGATCTTCCACTTGTTCAGCTCTCAAGACTTGCTTGAACTCCGCCACATGATCATAGGGATCTCCTGTGCCGTCAAAGTAATTCTTCATGGACTTAACTAGCTGAGTGGGTCTCAAAGTTCTTGTGTGCTCTCTAGGTCTCGGCAGAGGGAATCCATCTACATTTCTTTGGTTCCTGTGGGCTCTATGCATCTCAGGTTCTACCCTATTCGTCTCTGTTCTCGTTCTTTCTCTGCCTACAGGGTTGGCGAAACTTACTTCTGGTCTATCCCTACTTCTGTCTCTTTGTGTACCATGAGCTTGGGAAGTTCCAGCCCCAGGGTGACCATAGGATACATTTGATCTTGGTTGGGGGAAGATAAATTCACCCTTCCAAGTGTAGGCATGCCTATCATTTTCTGTCACCACAAAGATCCGTTCTGAAGCATGATCTAAGTAGGTCACTCTGCCTGGGCTATCCGGATCCTTAAACTCATAGATCATGATGTTTCCTATGTCTGTTGGCTGATTAGACTTGTACCTCCAAAAGGCTTCATCAGTTTCTCGATTGAGGAGCAACAGTATGCTCTTGTTGTCTTGGGGGACCCATTCAGGCGTGATAATCCTAGTGAGAACTGATTTACCTCGAGGGGTTCTAGGTTCCACTCCCATGTTTCCTTGTTCCAAGTCACCTAAGTCCGCTTCTGAGATTATATTTCCAAATTCATCTGTCCTATCGGGATGACTGGTGACTACGTATATGGTTCCTTCCTTGTCCAGGTATGCACCGTTTTCAAACTTGACAGCTGGGTGCTCTAGTCCTATGGATTGGTCAGGGTTTTTAATCTGGACCACTGATCTTCCTAGGCCGTCCTCATAGATGCTCGCACCTAATCGGTTGGTCCTAAGGTATTCCAACTGTGTTTTGTAAGGGCCTTCTACCCTGTACAAGTAAGGCACACCTGAACTTCCCGTAGGTCTGTCCATGCCTTGAGACATCTCTGACTCACTGGTATCAGAGCTAGGGTAATGAGAGTGGCGACTCAACTGCTGGGCCCAAGACCTTGCAGTGTGATTGACACTAGCCTCTGAAGACCTAAGGCTTTGTCTCTCTCTTACTAGGTGTCGTCCTGATCTAAGGTTCATATGCCTGTCTAAGTAGCACAGTTCTTCGCCCAGAGTACAACCTCGTTGCTAGTTTCTTTATATCAGTCGCTTGGTTCTTTTTATGTTGATTATCGAGTTTATGGTCTTGTCTGAAATCACGTCGTCAGGAATATTTGAATGTTGTTTCGCACTTACAGTTGATCGTTCCACGTTAGGTTCTTTCCTTTATGTTGTCGACAGTACAGAGATTAAGTTTTTAGCTTGAACTTGAGTTTTTAGGTAGGCTTCAACTTGATAGTGGCCTATCGTCGCCCTGACTTACTCCTACTTCTAAACGTTCTTAGCCTAAGCTAGGAATTGACGAGGAGGAGTTGAGAATATTCCGACCTTTCTTGCCGAACCTTGCTCTTTAGTGCTCGAGAAGTTGATTCTCAAGCGTGCGCCACACCCTTGCTTGGATACTCTCAATTGCTTCTCAATAGGCCTGCATAAATCCCAAGATTAGCTCCAAATAGACCTTTCAATTGACAGACAATTTATTTCAGACACTTTTTTAATGGCCCTTGTTCCCCCTTTTGCATTGTTAGAAATTTACTCTAGAGCTCCCTTGGTGTTCCTACCCCTCAGTGTGTCAAATTCCAAATATCCTATCTGAAAATCAACACGTTATTCTTATAAAAAACAGTTGAGGGCGTGTAGTATATGTCACGAGCTTTCCGACAAGCCCTAGAGCTCAGAAAATGGATTTCGTATGAAAAAGTTATGACCGTTCAGGGTTTAGGGGGTTAACTAGACAACAGACCCTTTCGGGGGTTTTAATGCATTTTCTAAGGCCTTCGTAAGTAGATGAGTACATGAAAGTGCAAATATGCCCAAAATTTAGCCTAAATTTCCAAAAATTCACTCCTTAATTTTTTGCCGAAAATGCCTATCTATCGCGATAGACGGTGTCTGTCACGATAGACACAATCTATCGTGGGGGCTGTCTGTCGCGATAGACGGTGTCTGTCGCGATAGACGGTATCTGTCGCGGATTTCAGTCTGTCGCGATAGACGGTGTCTGTCGCGATAGACGGTATCTGTCGCGGATTTCTGTCTGTCGCGATAGACGGTGTCTGTCGCGATAGACAGTGTCTATCGTGGATTGCTGTCTGTCGCGATAAACGGTATCTGTCGCGGATTTCTGTCTGTCGCGATAGACGGTGTCTGTCGCGATAGACGCTGTCTGTCGTGGGTCTCTGTCTGTCGCGATAGACGGTGTCTGTCGCGGATTTCTGTCTGTCGCGATAGACGGTGTCTGTCGCGATAGACGGTGTCTGTCGCGATAGACTGAAAAAATGCAAATTTTTGAAAAACTTCTAGTGATCTAGAGTGCCCTCAAGGTGTAGGTTACAGTGATAAACATGCATTCACAAAATGTTAAGATTTTCTGTCTGTCGCGATAGACAGAGGCTGTCGTCCCGGGACCTGTGCAGAGCCTGTCGTACCTGCGCACACTGCTGGGGATGATGGTACAGCAAAAAACCTGCAAAATAGCTCAGAAAACATGCAAAAACAGCACATGCAAGTTCGCTCTCTCGCTCTCTCTCACAAGTGAAATGAGGGAAATGAGGTGGAGGTGGGGATATAGTCAAAAAACTGAAATTTTCGCGATGATGGAGATGGACGTGGGAGATGGTGATGATGATGATGGTGAAGAAAGTAAAAGAAAATCGATGAGAGTGAAGAAAATACCTACAACTCCAACGCGTCAACTCTACGTCTTACCATCACACGCTCGTCCTCAAAGCTCGATCCCCGGCAACGGCGCCAAAATTTGGTGTAGCTCAATGATGAGTAGCACCTCCTTTAATGTCAATCCGGGAAGACGTGAGGATGGTATGAAGACCTCGAGCAAGTGGCGGCACAAGTGCGTGAGTGAGAAGCACACAAGCATGCACACACATACACACACACGCGCACACAAGGTAAGACAAAGAGTGAGAATCAATGGAGCTTTTAGATTACTTTCAAAATGCTCTTACAAGTTCGTTTCAATTACAATCTAACCTGAAAAATGAGCTCTCTAGCTCTTTTTATAGTTTTTGACTAGCTTTTGGCCCTGTCCAGACCTAGTGTCAGGCCTAGTTAAAAATTAGGTACCAGGGCTTATTTGAGGGCTCAAACGAAGTCTAAAAATTATGAAATTTGGTACGATGGTACTTCTAATACTCCTCAAGCTCGAGGACTCCTCGGCTTGCACAAAATGGAGTCTAATCTACCAAAAACGGGATTTACAATGTTTGTGTAGTGATTAAAATCACTTGGGTTGTACATAATCTATGGGAAAAAATGATCTGGCCTTGTTGCCGTATTGTGCATGACTCCTTTGTTGCTTTGTATGCCAACACATTGTGTCAAAAAATGGAATCTCCACGGATGAGGAAAAGGTGAAGGTAATTGCAGAATTACCTAGACCAACTAATGTGAAAGAGGTACAGGCATTTATGGGCCATTGCGGTTATTATAGGAGATTCATACACATGTATGCAATCATAGCCAAGCCTTTGTACTCTCTTTTAACCAATTTTGAATGGACAGATGAATGTGAAAATTCATTCAATGAACTCAAACGACGCTTGTGCTCAGCACCTATATTGACTATCCCAGATTGGAGTAAGCCATTCCATGTACATGTGGATGCATCCAATTACGCCATAGGATGTGTGTTAGCACAACCCACGAATGAAGGTAACATAGATCTCCCCATAGCTTACGCGAGCAGACAATTGAACGCAGCAGAAAGAAATTACACCACGACGGAACGAGAAGGATTAGGGATGATCTACGCGGTAAAGAAGTTTAGGCACTACTTGTTGGCCAACAAGTTCAAGTTCTTTACAGATCATCAAGCCCTATTGTACTTAGTCAACAAACCATGTAACACAGGACGATTAATACGCTGGTTTCTATTACTCATGGAGTATGATTTTGAAGTCGTAGTCAGGAAAGGAAAGACACATCTTAGAGCCGACCACCTCTCAAGATTAACCTCAGGAGAAGCTCCTCAAGGAGTAGCGGATGAATTACCAGATGCATACTTGTTTAACCTTGAGATAGCACCAGAATGGGCTAAGCCTATAGTCCCTATTCTGACATACGGACCCAAGAATCCTAGGATAGAGATCAAAGAAGGAGAGATTACCAAATCTCAGAGATACCAAATAATGGCAGGAAGCATATATAAACAGGATAATCAAAAGATTCTTGCTTGTTGCGTAGATGAATCGGAACATGCGAACTGGTTGCAATTAGCACACATAGGTGCATTAAAGCAACATCATTCAAAACATAGAACACTACAGACTCTGCAAAGACTAGGAGTATATTGGCCTACGATGGAAGCAGATGTCTACAAGTTGTGCAAAGAATGCCAGGTGTGTTGTGAAAGACCACCAGTAGAGCATGCTACACTATATCATGTGTCTCTCACACCAGACTGGAGTGAACCTTTAGTGACTTACTTGAGGACGAACACATTCCCTCAAGGCATGACCTTAGCTCGACAACGCAGTCTAGAGCAGGAAGCTCAAGACTATTCCCTTATTGGCGATAATTTATACAAAAGAGGACGAGATGGATATTTAAGACAATGTGTTCATGAAAGCGATTATCTTAGCATACTAGAGACTGCACACCAAGGTGTTGCAGGAGGTCATTTTGGACCAGATAGGGTAATCAAAGCCATCCTCTTCGCAGGATTATGGTGGCCCACTCTTCACATGGATGCACATACCTATGTAAAGAGATGTGATGTGTGCCAAAGAACTCAGTTTCCTACTCGCAGAGATGAAATGCCATTGAAACCCATGATGGGCGGACGTGCATTTTCTAAGTGGGGTATAGACTTTGTAGGACCCATCAACCCCCCTGCAAAAGGTACACATGCGGAATACATTATTGTTGCCACAGATTATCTAACAAAATGGGTAGAGGCAAAAGCCACAAAAAAGAATGATGCTCACACGACTGCAAAATTCTTATTTGAAAATGTCTTTACAAGATATGGATTGCCTATAGAGTTAGTGAGCGATCGAGGCACTCACTTTCTAAACCAAGTCATTGAATATTTGTTACAGGATTTTATGGTGATTCACAAGTAATCTGCACCATATCATCCTCAGGCCAATGGTCAGGCTGAAAGTACTAACAAGATACTTTGTACCGTACTGACGAAACTCGTGAACAATAAACGTTCAGATTGGGACAAACAGCTACACCACGCTGTTTGGGCATATCGAGTGGCCTACAAGACCGTACTCAATGCAACTCCCTTTCAGATGGTTTTTGGTCAGAATGCAGTGCTTCCTTTGGACTTCTTGATACCGACACTTAAGGTTGCACAAGAACATCAGTGGACCGGCCATGAATTATCAGCGAGAATATTGGACTTGGAACGATTAGGAGAAACCAGGCTAAAGGCAGCAGCAGGAATATACGCAGCGAAGAAGCGACAGAAAGCATATTTTGATGCACATGTGAAAGATAAAGGCCTAAAAGAAGGAGATTTAGTTCTAGTGTATACACTGAAACAGCACGCACGGAAGTTAGAAAAGCGAGGTTATGGACCTATGATCATTAATAGACTTTCGACTAGTGGAGCAGTACAGTTAGCCACCTTAGAAGGAGATATAAGGCCTAATTACATTAGTGGCTGTAGAGTCAAGCTATATCAGGAACCTCTTACTGAGGATATGCTTAGACGACTCACATTGGCAAAGAAGCGTAAGGAGGAAGAAAATAGAATACAAGCGGAAGCTCAGGAAGAAGCCATAGAACGCATTAAGCGCATGAAGCTAAGAAGACAAGGACTAAGGAGAGAACATTATAATCATCTGGAAACATCACCCAGATATCCCATGGCCATGTGTCAAGTAAAGTCAACCACACATCCTAGCATAGTGGACAGGAGACCATTCATTACAGTTAGGCTAGAACACGGCAGCTATTGCCAAGAACTCAGGGCTCTAATTGACTCAGGTGCTGCGACTAGTGCGATTAGATGGTCCCACTATAAGGATTCAGGAATAGAAATGCGGCCAATTGAGGCATACCTCATAGGCCTAGGAGGCATGGAAACCCCTTGCATGGGTGAGGTGGACCTTCCTATCCTCATTAAGGATGTGACCATGACGGCAAAGCTACTAGTGTGCCACGATGACGACCTGATAGAACCCCTAATCCTTGGCCAAGATTGGCTATACGATCACTCAGTGGACCTAAATCTTAGACAAGGCTCCTTACAGATTGGAACCTTAGAGCAGAAGCGAGTGATACCGCTTGACTTCCCTAACGGCATTCCGCTTGACGGTTGTGACCCTAGACCCTATGAAACACATGCGACGGAAGACCGGAAGATCTTTGATAAGCTCAATCACGCTACGTCTACACCAACCCACTCGGGCTTGGCTATGGACACTTGTCAATCAGAAGGCCGACAGGAGATCTTCCCTGGGACTTCCTGCAAACTAGAAGAGACAGTTACCCAACTGCAAGGGCAGATGGACACAATCAGCGGTCAGGTGGGTTGCATCAGCGGCCAAATGAGCACGACACCCTGCGGTGCTCATCCTTCCAAACGTGTTGCGGACTGGCCTAGATTAAAGTTAAAGAATGCATCACTTCCTAATGGGCAGGTCACGCAAGTCTTGGATCTCCCTTCTTTTCCAAAGCAGAGCGTCCATCCGACCTCTCACCCTCAACCACGACAGAGTCAACCACGACGAAGGAACCCAGACCGACGGCAGTATCAGAAGACACAACAAGGAACGCATTCTAGACCACCCAAAGGAAGCGGCACCAGACAAATATGGGTGCCTAAAGGACAAAAAGCACTAAAGAACTCCAACCAAGCAGAGACCAACGAGCAAAAGGCAGTGCAGAAGCAGAATCAGTATCCACCATCCCCTCGACCTCCTTCTACAGATCCGAGCATTCGACAAATTTGGATCGCCAAGAAATACCTTACCCATAGACCCACAACCACGCAGATTTGGGTACCCAAACCATGTATCATAGCTCAATCCATAAGCCATGTAATATATAATCCTCACAAACCTTTCCATCCCTCGATACTACCACACCCGATACCACCTTTTGCCCCTCAGCAGAAACCCACCACCCATTCAAGAACTCTTAGGAAATGGATACCGAAGCGTGTCCAACCGTCTTCCCCTAACCCCATGTCTGACAAAACTACCCCCCCGACTAACATACAACCTTGTACTAAAATACTAACCATTAAACCTTGTAATAATTCACCCACCATCATCACATATCACTCATAATCTCATTGCATCAAGAAATGTATGCATGATCTGAAACGTGTAGGAGTCTAGAGACCTGCACTAGTGCTGCAAGAAACATTGCATCCATCACATCACAGCACTTGGCTACACGGGTTACGCATCAGTTATGGAAAGGGATTGCGGTCTCACTTTAATGAGATCATAATTAATTTCCATGCTAATGTGTTAATCTTTTGTAGCAGATCTTTCTCATTAGCGCATCCGTCACCATGCAAACCGACGAAGGAACATCAGGAGCAGGCCCCAGTGTTGCGGCAGTGCCCCTCAATGTGTTACGAGCAGAATCCCACCCGACTGCTCCACCGCCGGAATTCCAAGGATTTCCAGGGCCCATGCCTATCGACAACCCACCTATGGGCTACACTGAAAAGATACACCGGAACTCTCATTGGTTTCAGGGACTTGCAAGACCCCTTGCGGACGCGGACTTTATATTTGAATCCACTTTGACATTTGATGACCGCACGTGGGGAAAATACCAGTTCTTCTCCAGAGAATTTGAAGCCCTACAGAGCACCCAGGATTTAACTCACGTTTGGGCCAGAGCAGGCTTCACAGAGTACTTCAGTGATCCTCTGCCCAAACCGGACTTTTACAGGTGCTATTACTTAATCACTACCTTGCAGGCCTCCGAGAATAAGGATATCCCAGGAACCTTCATTTTGCCCTCTTTAGTGGATGATCCACCTTACAAGAGATTTTACCTCTCGAAGGATTTAATCAAAGCAGCCATCAAGATTCATGGAACCCACACACCCACAGATCGAGAGAGATTAATTCCAGATCCTATGAAACGTGGGGATGTCACTAAGTGGGAGGAGATATCAGCTATTACACCTGAGCTATCAAAGCCACTACGGATATGCATGCAACATTTCGCATTCCCCGCTCAGGACAGATTCACCATGCCACATAAAAGAATATGGTTTGGTTTGTACTTGGCATGTACGGGACCGCAGACTGTTGACCTGGCAAGCTAGATCATTGATCAAATGTATCTGGCGCAACACAGATGGGAACGCAAAAAAGTGCTTAATGGTTGTTGTGCACTCACAAGAATTGTGTATATGTGCTTGGCTTATGACTTGCCAATTGAGCGTGCCTTAACAGGAGAAGAACTGAAGGCATTCAAAGGAACGACGAAGAAAGCCAGGAAGCCCAGTAGAACACGGGCAGGTAAGCGCATGAGAGGCACCATTCCTTGCCTTCAAGTGCCAGAGTCACCATCACCACAACCTTCTCCAGAGCGATCACCAACAGAAGCCGCTCCTACTGTGCAGCCTATTCGCATCAGGTTGTCTAGACCAGTGGTCACGGAGGGTACTACTAGTGTCGCTACACCTCAGGCAGCTGCAACCACCGAACCCACCACCACTACAGCAGAAGCTCCCACCACTATTGGTGCGGAAGCCTTTTCCTTCCCAATACCACACATGGAGGCAGAACCCATAAACACAACGTTCGACTTTGAGATGCCGGATGCATTCTCGAACGAATTCCAGTTCTCAGAAGCTCAAATGTTCTCTCAGGAATATGAACGCCCTAGTTACCCGACCACACCGCGGGATCTGCCACAAGGACAAGCTGTGTCAAGCTCTGATGATGAACGAACCGCCACCGACGATGACGAAGGTGATGACGAAGCCAGCCAGGGCACGTATGATTCCCAAGGGCAAGGACAGACAGACGACCAAGGCCAACAAACCGAAGCACACGGCGACACCAGCACATATGAAGATGAGACTTTCGAAGCCGCAGCATACACGCTGGCCATCAAGAAGTTATATCGTACGATGGAGAAAGTCTGGGCAAGGAAGAAGTTAACTGAAGAGGAGAGCCAGGCATTAATTGAACAGGAACTCATCTCCGGAGGATTCGAAGATGCATACATCAAAGGGTTCAGAGAATTAGTTAAATCGGTCGGCTCCAATGAAGCACTCAGATACTTACAAAGAAAACAACTACCACAGTTTGACCCCCGCCGAGTACGACTACTTTCAAAGCCCGGAGAGTATATTCGCGTACCAACAGGAGCGTAGTCTTCAGCACAAGCCAGGGAGGCACGCCTCGTCCCCGAAAGATCATTGACCGCAAAACCCATGCTTGTAGATTCCCCACCACGTACTACCGTTGTACATACCACCACTATCTTCGAAATAACATCCACCCCATCGACTCCTCTATTACCTCATGTTTCACCAACCCATCCTGTATCCCCTGCACACCCACCTGCTCCTCCAACATCCACACCAGTCCAGGGCGACATAGCCACAACCTTTACCCCGCCAATTCACGCCACCATGCCCGCACCCACCCCACCGCATCTACCTGTCAATCCCTTCATCCCTTCATCCTTCCCATCCTTTCCCCCACTTTTAAGACAACCTTTCACCTTCCTAACCCCACTAACCTTCTCACCAGTTTCACCTCCTCAACCCATCGTAACCCCTATTTCCCCTTTTCACCAAGCTGCTCCAGCCATCCCCCCTGTAAATTACTCTACTTTTGTAAATCCCGTCTTCACACCTACACAACCACCCACTTACACACCGCTTTTCACAGTCACCGCACTTGACACGTCCAATGGCATGGACATATCACCATCCACTTCACCACCACCCACTCCACTCACAGCACCCTCATATTTAGGCACGTCACAATTTTCCACAATCACCACTGCATCCACCTTCCCAACCCCAATTCCCATCCCCGCTGCATCTATTTCCACTGCATCCTCAACTAGCACTCCATTACTATTATCACCCACCATAGACACGGCACTGCAACACATGTTCACGTGCATGACACAAGTCCGCGATGAGTTTGCATCACTTGGCACCAACTATCAACAGCTGCAGAGAACGATGAATGAACTACAAACGCAGCTTAATTCATTATCAATTGAGAATGCCTCACTGAACAACCGATACCAAGATTTACGAGAGGCCTATCACAAATTAGAACTAGAAAGTGAGGAGAAAACAAAAGAAGCCACTGCGGATTTGGACAACCTACTCCGAGCCCAAACGATTAGAAATGCAACGCTCACTAGAAATATGGGCTTACTAAGAAGACACTTAGCCGCAGCCCAGGAGGAGAACGTAAGACTCCAAGCGCAGAATAGAGAAAACTTGGAAGCGGCATTGGATCATCCAGAACAACCACTAAGTCCGAGCAGATTCAAGGCAATCCCATCCGAATCGATGCGGATGTTGCTAGATGACCATGTGCGATTGCTCGAGGACTATGATCGTATGAACGAAGAGCATCAAAAGTTAAAGGAAGATCACAAGCTACTACAACTCAGAGAACCGGCAACACGACAAGTACAAGTAGCAGCAGAATTACCAGCACCTGTGGACCCTGCCCCTGAAATTTTAGAGGAACTCAACGCACTCCGGGCCCAGGTAACAAATCTTGAAGCTAGAATTGCCGTCTCTGAAGCACCACCAAGGCCAGACTCCCCACCTGAGCTACCAGCTGAGGAAGAAACCGTCACTATCCCGGTGGAGGAGACATTTGAAGAGGCATATGAGCCGATACCCATCCCAGGCGGACGTGTCACGGCCGAAGGCCAGATGACCTATGAATTACCTACCCCCGCGTGGATGAAGACAGTTGAAGAACTCGGAACGACACATTCGGCCAGAGTAGAGGCACAGTTACATGCCATGGCCATGATTGAAGAGAGAATTTTACAGTCACCATTCTTTGCTCATTTGGCCCCGCGACGATACATATCTGGGCATGAGCTCCAATATAAACCGTACTTCATGTTAATGGCCGAATACCAGTTAGCCATCGAGAAGGAAACCGGCATGAAACCAACGCATGCAACTCAATTCGAGCCGGAGGACTTGCCACCAAGTGCGCAGAGAGGTGAAATCCATCAACCAGACTGGCGCAAAGATTTATTGCAAAACTATCCAGAGATGATGAGCACATGGGTGAAAGCGCCGTTGCACTTAAAATTTAACCCATGCTGGGGACCGGTACCACGACGCCGCTCTTGGACTGCATTCGCTATTAAGGTACAGAACAATAAGCAGTGCCAAGACTGGCTGAATTATCCCTATTTCAAGCCACCAATCGAGTTACCAACAGTAGGCTACATGATGGCGACGATCCGCCACTGGCTCCCTAGGTTAAAGCATATGAATGACATTGCCGCGCACATGACTGTCAAAATCTTTGACATGATGCAAATGATCTTTAAAGTCTTCCGACGTGTCAAGGCCCCCCATGTAAACACCCCGGGCTTTGAGCATGGCAACTTTGATTTAGTCTATGATATGAGCACAACGCCATCGCTACGGGTGTGTTATGCCTGGCACTGCAGAATCAAATACCTGCCGGCATGCTACAAGCAGACATTCGAAGAAATGTTCACCACCGGCTTTTGGGAGTACCATTCAGAGGTATTTATAAGCAGGCCCACACACTTATTGCAATTATTTGCCTGTGAACGAATGGTGTACTCCACACATTATCAGCTCCCACCACCAGACGAGCCGCAACCTATTGACTGGGAGAAACTCGAGGCTGATCTAGCCCGAGGCATTCGTATCTCAGAGCACACCCTCGCTCAAGACCTCCTACAGAACTACATCCGGCAGACCTCACAACAAGGTTCTGTCAGGGACGACAGAAGCGAGAGGGAGGGGGGTGTTGGAAGCAGCCAGAGGCACAAACGCCACGGAAGCATGTAAAGACGGAGCAGGGAGCCAGGCGGATCAATTTTCCAAACAAATATAATTCTTATTAATTCTTCAAACATTCAACAGTGATTGTTATCACTAACTGTAACATATGTAGCATAGAAAACCCCATTTTGTAATCCATAGCTCCATTTTGTGCAAGCCGAGGAGTCCTTGAGCTTGAGGAGCTTAGGTAGAATGCTCGTACCAATTTTCGTTATTTTTAGACATCGTTTACCCTTCCAAATAGCCCCTAGGACCTATTTTTTAACTAGGCCGGTCACTAGATGTGAAACCGGTCAAAACTAGTCTAGAAACTATAAAAAGAGCTAGAGAGCTCATTTTTGAGGTTGGTTCATGTTGGCTAGTGTGAGCTTAGAGCTAGTTTGAGCTTGTAAGAGCATTCTTGAGTAATAGAGCTAATTTCCCACCTTCCATTGTGTCTTGCTTGTCTCTTCATTGTGTGTGTGTATGTGTGTGTGCATCTTTGTGCTTCTCACCTTCACTCTCACATCATCTCACGTTCACGATCTTCATATCACTCCTACCTCTCCCACGGATTGACATTAAGGAGGTGAAGCTTCTTAACGTGGTACTTACCATTGTGCTAGAGCAACAACCTTTGTCATATCATACTCGTTCATGCTCTCATAGTGCCTACTTTGCATCAGATTGCTATGCTATGGCTGCATCTAGTCTCTCTGATGAGAATGAGCCTATTTCTTTTGATGAAGCACAAAATTCAGAAAATTGGATGGCTGCTATGCAATCTGAATATGATGCTATAATGAAGATTGGTACTTGGTCTTTATGTGACTTGCCTCCTAGAAAGAAATCCATTGGTACTAAGTGGGTATACAAGCTCAAGCATAAACTTGATGGTACAGTGGGCAGGTATAAGGCTAGGCTTGTTGCAAAGGGTTATGCACATGAAAGAGGCATTGATTTTGATGAGACCTTTGCACTCACAGGTCGTATGACTACTGTTCGGAGCATTTGTGCACTTGCAGCCCATCATGGTTGCAATGTACATCAGTTGGACATTGAAACTACATTTCTGAATGGTGACTTGCATGAAGAAGTGTATGTTTTTCAGCCCCGTGGCTTTTTGCAGAAAGGGCATGAAAACCAGGTATGCAGGTTAAAGAAGGCATTATATGGTTTAAAGCAAGCACGAGGTGCTTGGTATGAGAAGATACATGGCTATCTGATTGCACATGGTTTTGAGAGCAGTCCAACTGAGAGAACCTTATATGTTAAGCGTGCTAATGATGTGCTTCTAATCATTGTTGTCTATGTTGACGGCATGTTGCTCACTGGTCCTATTGAGAAGCATATTGCTGATTTTAAGGTTGATTTGCATGCTTCATTTGAGATGTGTGATTTGGGGCATGTGCATCACTATTCGGGCATTTACTTTATGCACGTTGATGGTGGAATGGCTTTGTGTCAAACGAAATATATTGACATATTATTGCAGCATTTTGGCCTTGAAGACGGTAAGCCTATTGCCACTCCTATGGAGACAAGTTTACGATTGAGTCTTCATGATGCTGGAGATGCATTTGATGTTGTTCTCTATCAGCAGGCTGTTGGATGCTTGATTTACTTATGCATTACTCGGCTAGATATTCAGTTTGCTGTCTCACAGATGAGCAGATTTATGCATTGTCCAGGAGTCAAGCATTGGCAGGCAGTTAAGCACATCTTTTGCTATTTGAGTGGTACTCGGCTACTTGGGTTGTTTTATCCCAAGTGGGGCATCACTACCGCCAGATTTGCATGCTTTTTCTGACTCTGATTGGGCTAGTTGCTATGACACTCGTGTGTCCACTAGTGGCTTTTGCTTCATGCTTGGTAGCTCATGTATATCTTGGTTGAGCAAGAAGCAGCCTACTCTGGCCACTTCTAGTTGTGAGGCTCAGTATAGGGCATCCTTCACAGCTACTATTGAGTGTGTGTGGCTCAGATGCCTTATGGCTGATTTGGGTGTTGGTCAGTCTTCTGCCACCACCATCTTCACTAATAGTCAGAGCGCATTGGCAGTTGCGAAGAACCCCGTGTTCCATGCCCGCACTAAGCACATTGAGGTGCATTATCATTATGTCAGGGAAAAGTTCTCTACTGGGGAGATCAGCTTGGCATATGTGCCCACACAGGAGAACATTGTAGACCTTTTCATAAAGGCTCTGTTTAGGGAGAAGTTTGAAGCTTTCCGCAAAGCTTTGGGCTTACTTCCTTTTGTGGAGTGATTTCCATATAGCTTGGCACTTCCTTATACATGAGTGTCAGCTCCTTGTTCATTGCATCACTCCTAGGGGGGGATCTCTTGATATGTTTAAGCAGTGATCTGTGTGAACACTCTAGGACCGCCGGGGCACTTTTTTCCCTCTTTAGGAGGTTTTTTTCCCCCGGCTTGTATATATGCCTATTTCCCTAATGGGCTACTTATCTTTGTACATTCTCTAGTAATACATTCAGTCTTGTGTGTTGTGCTCCAAGCTTCTTCTTCTTCTTTGTGTTGTTCACGTGCTTCCGCAAACGTCTAACTCCAACACCACTTAATATCCAATTTCTTCTAAAACTTAATAGCATATATCTACTACTATATAATTTTACGGTAATAATTTTCATAGTATTTGAACATTTAGATCTTCGATAATGACCAAAATACTAAGCCTCTATACCTGCAAAATGTTAAAACTTTTCAGAGGCTAACTTTTGCTCTTTCCTCTATATCTCCTAAATTGAGACACATTTGATCTTGAAATTTTATACACACCATTTGGACCTGTGTAGCTAATACTAGAAAAAAAACGACGCAATTTGAGTAAATGAGCTAAGAGAACCAATCACCTCTAGGTGACATGGTCTCTGATCATTTCATAAATTCTAGAGACTACACTTGGATGTTTAGAGATTCTTGGACCTATCAAATGCTCTCTTAAAATATTGAAACTTAATATGCACAAGGTTCATCTAATAACCTTTCATTTTCAACAAAAATCATTCCATTTGGATCTACCAATGAAGAGAAATTCCCTTTGCAACAGGCCTATGTCACTTGTTTCAGGCCTCTACCTCTACTAGTAGCACTTCTAGTGTAGAGGTCATTTGACCTACCTAAAAGTTTCCAAATTGTTGGAAAATTGGTCAACTCAAGGAAACTCCTAGGATCTACGTTCCCACCAAATTTCATTAAATTTGGGCATTCTCTCAAAGAGTAGCATCCAAATCTCTATGAGGTTGCTACCTCACTAACTATTTGCTCAATCATTTTTTTAAATCTAAAAATGATGAGACATGCTAATCATTATGATTAAACAAAATCATTCATTATCTTGGATGTATTATGAAATATATATATATATATATATATATATATATGTATATATATATATATATATATATATATATGTATATATATATATATATATATATATATATATATATATATATATATATATATATATATATATATATATATATATATATATATATATATATATATATATGCATACAATGATCATATAGATCAATGCAAATCAATTAACCATCCAACTCGTCTCATGGAAAAAAATCCACTCTTTACATAGTATCCACCTTTCAGTGAAAGTGAATATCTATGGATGTCATTCTATTTATTGTGCTTCTTGTAGATTCATTAATCTCATCACAACCAATCATATACAAGCACTTAATACTTGTATTGATGATCATTATCATAGCACTCTTGTGCGGACTCGAGATAAGCATCTATATCAAGTACATAGAAACAATTTATGTGATCATGCATTACTAGTAAAAAACACATCTTAGTTGTAACAGTAAGAGTTCTTGATGTATATACCTTGTCCTTTACTTTCTAAAGGCACAATTAGCCTATGCATGATAACTCTATCACATACCTCATGCTCACCCTAACTCATCATGGTGATACATAAAAGTGATCTTCTATAAAGAGAAAATGCATAATGCATTTCAACTTTCTAGCAATCATATCATCTATGTAAGCATGCATTCACTCATGCATCTTCTTCTCTACTTCAATCAATTTATATGCTTTTAGCTATGCAGACATAAGACTTCCTCTCTCACACAACACAACATCACTCTAGTTCTCACATGGCATATAAGACCATGTGGCTACAAAATTTTTGGCAGCAATTCGCCAGGAAAATGAAGCCTGAGAAAAAAAAAATTAATAAGCTTTACAATGATAGGCATCAGCCTAGTGGTTGGTAAACCACTCTCTTTACTCCAGAAACTTGCAAATAAGAAATTTTGCCAAAATGTGTTGTTGGGCACTACATGCCCTCATAATAATGTCTTTTTTTGCCTTCGATACTTACCAAAGATTCTAAAACACGCAAACAAGATCTGTGCATGCTTTTATGAATCAACATAAGTTATTGTAACTTCATGTGCATAGATAACTTCCTGTAAAAACTAACTTTCATGCACATTCCCATGTTATTTTCATAACATCGGAAGAAAATACAATGCAAAATTATAAACTTTGATGCGAGAGGTATTCAAATGAATATATTTGAGAGAAACACTATGATGCAAAGGTATGAAAGATAGTCCATTCCTATAAAAAATGGATCAAAATATTATTAGAAACTCATAATTATCATAATTGGACACTCAGATCACTCAAAAAGAGTTTCTCACTAGTCAATAGCCATATAAACACTTGTGTAGAGATGGCTTCCAATGGTCAAAATATGGATTAAAACCAATCAAAAGAAAGATCTTGAAGTGTAGATTTTATACCAAGTTTAATTTCTTGATTTGGAGCTTCCATTAGGAAGTTATGGCCGAAACTATGAAGCTAGGTAAGTGGGCAGCATACCTCCTTGAAGAGATATGCAGAGAATTAAATGCCCTCTACATGTGGTTTTTAACTATCCAATCATAGGTTCCAGCCATTAATTGGAAAGCCCATGGAGTCTACTTTCTATACCAAGTGGAGTCATCCAATGTGGATATCATATGAGAGAGTTACAGCCATTTAAGTGAAGATAAGTATGCCAATCTTTCTCTTTCTCTTCTCTTTCTTTCTACTTCCTCTTTCTTCCTTCTTCATTCTCTTCTTCTCTCTCTATCTCTTTCTCTCTTTCTTTCTTCACATTTCTCTCTTCTCCTCTCCTCCTCTCTCTCTACTTTTCTTTCTCATTTCTATCACCATCACTTTCTCAATCATTTTTTTTTCTCTTTCTCTATCTCTCTAGTTTTCTCTCTTTCTCTTCGTTTATTTTCTTCTGTCTTTTTGTTTCTTTCTCTTTGTCTTTCTCTTTCTTTCTCTTTGTCTTTCTCTCTTTACTTCTTCTCTTTTTCTCTCTCTATCTCTTTCTTTTTTTTTTCTATCTCTCTCTTTTCTCCTTCTTCTATTTCTCTTTCTTTTTATCTCTACTTCTTCTCTTTCTCTCTTTCTTTCTCTTCTTCTTCTCTTCTTTTCTTTATTTCTTTCTCTTACCTTTTCTTTATCCTTCTCTTTCTTTCCCTTTTTCTCTCTCTCAATGTCTCTTTGAGAGAGGCAGAGGATATAATATGTATAAAATATAGACCTGCGAATTAGCTTCCATGAATGTCATGTAGCTTAGTGGTTAGAATGTGTGCCTTCCATGGGAGAGGTCACGAGTTCAAGACCTCTGTGTTTCACTCCCATCCATTTCCGAATTTTAAAGCTAAAGATTATCTTTACTTACTTGTATCTGTGAGTAGCACCGCCTCTTTACACTAGCTTTTTGCCTCACCAGCGTGAGATGATGTACGCACACGCAAAGCCTTTTGCGTCACAGATGATGGAAACCGACATTTCGATTTCTCCAATTTTTTTTGCATGCACAATAGCCGCCCAACATGGATATGATTACGAAGCTCTACTCTCAAGAGGAAGAAGCCATCATGCAAGAAGATCATGACTCACGAATTCTCCATCTCCCTCAAGCTCTTCCCAAGATCTCTCTCTTTGCTCTGATACCAAATGTGAGAAAGTGGAGAATGACATGCCTGTGACTCACCTCCCAACCTATTTATAGCCCTTGCCTAGTCACCATATAGAGTTCTCTCTAAGGTCCCTCTACTCATCTGGCCATCATGAGTAGGTCCTCGTATGAACTCTCTGGCTTTTGGCCTTGGCTATCCCCCAAGCAAGGAACTTGTCGTTCCTCCAAGCATGTACATCTTTGGAATATAACAACTTTCAATGACTTCATTCAAGAAGTGAGTGCATCTATCACTTAGTAGCTCTATAGGTAGCCCATATATAGTGAACACATTCTCAAATAAGAACTTAGTTGTCATTTTGAGTGTCGTTCTTTAATGTGGCTTTCACTTCTACCCACTTGGTGAGGTAATCTCTGGCGACAATGATCTAATCCACATAGGAACTCTTACCTAGGGGATTAATAAGACCTACAAAGTCTATTCTCCACTTAGAGAATGCACGTCCAGCCATCATAGGTTTGAATGGCATCTCATCTTTAGGTATGGGGTATTGAGTTCGCTGACAAACATCACACCACTTCACATAGGTATGTGGATCCATGTAAAGGGTTGGCCACCACAAGCTTGCAAATAGGATTGCCTTAATCATACGGTATGGACCAAAGTGTCCTCGTGCTACACCTTGGTGAGCAGTTTCCAAGATCTTAAGATATTCACTCTCATGGGCACATAGTCTCAGATATCTGTCTTTCCCACCCTTGTATAGATTATCACCAATGAGTGTGTAATCTAGGGCTTCTGGTGGTTAGGCCCATATGTCAATACTGGCACTAAGGTCTTAGCCCACTATGGTACAACTTCCAAATTAAACAAGTAAGCATCAGGGAGATCATCCCATACTCCTTATGGGGCCTATCCGGATGTGAGCCTCGAGAGGTGGTTTGCTCTCAAATGAGTCTTTCCTTTCCTCACCACAACCTCAAACTCATATTCCATTAGTAAGAAAAACCATCTTACTAATCTACCTGTACTGCATGGCTTGTTTACCAAGTACAGTAGCGCTTGATGTTCAATAAAAAATTTAAACTTATTTGCAAGCAAATAGTGTCTAAACAATTTAACCGCATATACCATGCCTAATCCTTCTCGTTCGGTGGTAGTATAAATTCGTTCAGATGCATTCAACTGTCTACTAGCATAGGCAATTGGAAGTTCCATATTACCTTCACCCATAGGTTGTGCAAGTACACATCCAATGGCATAATTGGATGCATCCACATGGAAATCGAATGGCTTGTTCCAATCTGGTGTAGTCAAGATTGGTGTAGAACACAATCTTCTTCTGAGCTCGTTAAAGGAGTTCTCAAATTCTGCACTCCACTCGAAGTTAGTCAAAAGGGAGTACAGAGGCTTTGCAATGATAGCATACATATGAATGAATCGGTGATAATAGCCACAATGCCCCATGAAAGCTTGTACGTTCTTGACATTCTTTGGCCTAGGTAGCTCTGCAATAGCTCTCACTTTTTCCTCATCCATGGATATGCCGTTCTTTGACACTATGTGTCCTAGAATCTTACCTTGCCTAACCATGAAAACACACTTTTTTGGGGTCACGCAGACTTGATATTCTCTCATTTGTCAAAGATAGCTCGTAGATCAGGGATATGAGTGTGTCTAATGTTGGAATGTGCACAGAGATCATCAACATAGACTTCCAAATTCTTCCTCAAGAACTCTTTAAACACATGGCACATCAACCTTTGAAAGGTAGTGGGTGCATTGGTGAGACCAAATGGCATTACCCGAAAAGCAAATATGCCCAACTCTATGGAAAAAGCTGTTTTATGTTGATCTTCTGGAGCGATGGCTACCTGATTGTAGCCAAAAAATCCATCAAGGAAGTTGTACACTTCCTTGCCTGCTCTTTCTAGCAGATGCTCCGTGATAGGAAGCGGATAGTTATCTTGAATGGTGGCTGTGTTAACTTTCTTCAAGTTAATGCATACATGTAACTTTCCATTCTTCTTGGGCACCACTACAATGGGGGATACCCACTCAGTGTGCTTGATTTCATAGATGAATCCAACTTCAACCAGTCTATATATCTCCTCCTTGGTCTTAGTAGCATAGTTATCATTATATGTGTATGAATTTTGCTTAGAGGGTTTGGCATCTGAGGTCATGGGAATCGTGTGTGAGCATATGTCAGAATTGACACCTTTCAAGTCCTTGTAACTCCAAGCAAATACATCTACGTATTCTCTTAGGAAGGCTATCAACTCTTGCTCTTCTTCTTCTATTAGGTCATGTCCTATGTATGTGCATCTTTCTTCTCCTTATTCCATATCTACAACAATTTTCTTGGTGGTTTCTTTGTTATCATAGGCCTCTCCACATTGTGCGTCGTGTTTAGGCATTCTTACCATGACTCTTCTATCTTCTATCTCATACTTCTTAAAATTTTGAGGGACCTCAAACAAAGATTCTTCCTCTTCTGGTGTAACTTCTCTCTTCTTTCTCTTCTTGCTCTCATTCTTAGTGGTTACCTGTGTGGCTAACCTCACATAATTTGTAAGCTCTTCATGTCTCTAAGGGTGAGCTTCTAATTCGTAAAAAAATTCCTCATCTGATGCAAAAGGTGGGTCCATAATACTTGACTCTAGATCGGAGTCACTTGCATCCTCTAATGCATCAGTGCTAGGTTCACGTTCGTCAATAACCGAATCATACATAATTGGATCTATCATGAAGACTGAGATGTCATAGCCATCCTCGTCACAGTGGGGTGTCCATTGTTCTTCACTTATGGCTACATCCATTGTTGCATGATCCTATAGAATGCACTAACTCCATATCATCTTTAGCTCTATGTATGGGATTCCATTGAATAGGCGGTATGTCTCTATGAGAGTAATCCTTGAGATTGACTTTGGTTGTAACACCTAAGTGATGTAAACACAAAGAATTGGTTCCCCAATCTTGCACCATTTGCAACTGTCGCATAAATGGTCTTCCCAAAATCATCTCATAGGCCTGATTCTTGCTAAAGTCACATATAGCAAAAGTATGCTCGAACTCTACACAACATGTGGTGAGAGTTATCCCTTCTAGCAATCCTAAGGGTCATTCAACGTGACTATTGGCCATCTGCAATTTCATTCTCGTCGGCCTGAGTGTTGGCTTGCCACATTGCTTCCATAGGGAAGTGGTAGCAATTGCAACGCCTACCTTGGTGGTGTATCCTTGATGGGTAATGGGAAGATAGGTGTTTCCTTCTTCTCCTTCACTCATGTCCCCTATCTTGTCCAAGGGTATTTGTGGCACCGTTCTATGTGAACCTACCTGGGAACGAGGTTTTGATACTTATGGCACTTGATTGGTTACATGTTTCCATTGGGGTTCTTAGGGCAATCTTGCAAGAGATGCTCTTTCCCACAATTGAGATAAAAAGCCTAAATTGTCATAGATTGGGGTTGTGTAGGTGTAGGTAGAGGGCAATCACGAATGAGGCGATCTCCTTGATATTTGTAGCATGGTCCTCTAGGGGGTCTTTTCTGCCTAAGTTGAGGTCTAGGTGTAGGGTTTGCATACATGACATTTGCATACTCTAGCTCCCAACTAGGGTCACTCAGTTCTTCACAATAGTAGGACTCTTTCTGCTTAGGTGACTGCATGTAGTAAGCCTCAGGGCTATCGAGATGTGTAGAGTCGAAACTATGATCACTAGGGTCATCTTCTGAAAGTATTGGAGTTACTAGCACTATAGCTCTACTTAGATTTTCTTCTGCAGCTACGTACTTCACTAGAATCACATTAGCTGGAGCAGGGGCTTACTCTACTAGGACTGGTTGAGGTCTCTTCTTCCTTGGATAGGGTGGTTGACAGGTTTGGTGGGGCCTACCGTACTGTTGTGGTGGGTAACCTTAGATTCCATGTCAATATCTATATCTCATGATTGGCTTAGATTTTGGAGAAACTAATGATTCCATTGCATCTGGAACGTGCCAAAACCCCAAGGTCAACTGTCTATTTGTTGAATTCTGACACCCGGAGGCCTTGATTGAAGTTGATGACATCATGATGATATCATCAAGTCGCAACTGCCCTTGGGAACCGCCCTTGAAAACCTATATAAGGAGGGTTTGGCCACATTCATAATCAGTCTTGCCCATACCAGTCTTGTGGATACCAGTCTTGGAAGCTCAAGGAGTCGTGGCCGCCAAGTAAGTACTCTTCAAGTTCGAGTTCTAGTTCTTGTCTTGTTCCTTGTTCTAGTCTAGTTCTTGGACATCCTATCTTGTCCTCTTGTAATCTCGTAGTATGAGATCTTGTACGAGTTATTTCTTGTATCTAGTTCATCTTCCAGAAGGGAGTTCTTGTAATCCAGATATCTTGTCTCATACTTACGATCTCGGGTTGTGGGATCTCCTATATCATCTGTAGTCCAGTTTTCCATACCTATTGGTCCCGAGTTGTGGGACATCTAGTATCAGTCACATATTCTTGTATCATTTTTCCCTACATGGGTGTTCTTGTAATCATAAGTGTATTTCGAAAATCTTGTCTACTGTAGTCATAGAGCATAATCTAGTGCTCCCTTGACATTTTGGCAAGACTACCTTCATCAAGACCAAGAACCATGGAGATGATTCGAGAAGAATTATTTTCTGCACTTAAAGTAATTCAACATCAAGTCCAAGAGATACGAGAGAACCAACAAAGGATTCAACAATAGAGTATTCAAGATGTAATCACAGAACTTCAAAGGCAAATCCAAGAGCTGTAGATCATTGTTAGTCAATCTTCTTCAAGTACCCCCATGGCAACTAACATGAAGAAAAGTCCAAAAGTGAGCATGCCTGAGAAATTTGATGGGACGAGATTAAAGTTTCGAGGATTTGTGCAACAAGTGAAGCTATTCATAAGGATGCAACCAGATAGGTATTGAGATGATGCTTCTCAAGTAGGACTCATAGGAACTTTATTATGTGGTCCTTCTCTTTCATGGTTTGCACCTATCCTTGAGAAGGACATGGATATTTTGCATGATTTCAAGGCCTTTATCAAGTCGCAACCGCCCTTGGGAACCGCCCTTGAAAACCTATATAAGGAGGGGTTGGCCACATTCATAATCAGTCTTGCCAATACCAGTCTTGTGGATACTAGTCTTGGGAGCTCAAGGAGTCGTGGCCGCCAAGTAAGTACTCTTCAAGTTCCAATTCTAGTTCTTGTCTTGTTCCTTGTTCTAGTCTAGTTCTTGGACATCCTATCTTGTCCTCTTGTAACCTCGTAGTACGAGATCTTGTACGAGTTATTTCTTGTATCTAGTTCATCTCCCAGAAGGGAGTTCTTGTAATCCAGATATCTTGTCTCATACTTACTGTTGACAGTATACGGGAAGAAGCAAGTACGGACACACATGCAGATCTAGCACTGAGGCAACCCTTCATTTTTTTCAAAACCCTCACATCATTTTAAAGTGATTCTCATCACTACAAACCCTTGTAAATATCATTTCACCTTTTTCTAGCTCCATTTTGTACAAGCCGAGGAGTCCTCGAGCTTGGGGAGCCTTAGAAGTAGTTGTCTGTCAATTTTCATAATTTTTAGATCTCGTTTTGGCCCTCAAATAAGCCCTGGAACCTAATTTTTAACTAGGCCGGACACTAGGTCTGGACAGGGCCAAAGCTAGTCGAAAACTATAAATAGAGCTAGAGAGCTCATTTTTGGGTTAGCTTCTTGTAGTTTGAGCTTGTATGAGGACTTTCTTGCAATAGAAGTGATTCCATTGTCTTACTCTCTTTGTTCTTACCGTGTGTGCGCGTGTGTGTGTATGTGTGTGCATGCTTGTGTGCTCCTCACTCACGCACTTGTGCTTCCACTTGCTCGTGGTCTTCATACCATCCTCATGTCTCCCCGGATTGACATTAAAGGAGGTGCTACTCATCACTGAGCTACACCAAATTTTGGCGCCGTTGCCGGGGATCGAGCTTTGAGGACGAGCGTGTGATGGTAAGACGTAGAGAGGACGCGTTGGAATGGTAAGTAGTAGGTAAATTTCTGATTTTTTTTCCATCTCCATCTTCATCTTCACCTCATTCTCCATTTCCACCTCCACCTCCTTCTCCACTACATATTCCCTCTTCCCTATCATCCCCTCATTTGTTGTGTGCGAGTTTGAGAGAGAGCGATTGTGCGTGCTTGTCTTTGTGTGTTTTTTGCATGTTTCTTGCAGGTGGCAGCTCCATCATCATCTCCAGCAAGCTCAGCAGGTACAGAAATTGTCTGCACAGGCCCCGAGGCGTTGAGCTCGAGCTATCGCGACACTCCGAAAATTTCACCCAATCACTATTCTGAGTGCACCACGACACTGCGCAGGCCTAGAGCTCCCAGGAACACTAGACAGAACAAGAAAATTCACCATATCCCGAGCTATCGCGACACCTCGAGGTATCGCGACACCCCGACCTATCGCGACACCTCGACCCGACCTATCGCGACACCCCGACCTATCGCGACACCTCACGACCTATCGCGACACCCCGACCTATCGCGACACCTCACGACCTATCGCGACACCCCGACCTATCGCGACACTTCGACCTATCGCGACACCTCGACCTATCGCGACACCTCACGACCTATCACGACACTCCGACCTATCGCGACACGTGACACCTCGAGGTATCGCGACACCCCGACCTATCGCGACACCTCACGACCTATCGCAACACTCCGACCTATCGCGACACCTCACGACCTATCGCGACACTTCGACCTATCGCGACACCTCGACCTATCGCGACACCTCACGACCTATCGCGACACCCCGACCTATCGCGACACCCCGACCTATCGCGACACCTCACGACCTATCGCGACACCTCGACCTATCGCGACACCTCGACCCGACCTATCGCGACACCTCGACCCGACCTATCGCGACACCCCGACCTATCGCGACACCCCGACCTATCGCGACACCTCACGACCTATCGCGACACCCCGACCTATCGCGACACTTCGACCTATCGCGACACCTCGACCTATCGCGACACCTCGACCCGACCTATCGCGATACACGGCCTTTAACGCATGAAAATTGAGAGTTAATTTTTGAGTGATTGGAAGGGTAGTTGAGCTTAATTTTAGACACCTTGGTATAACTTTAGAACCTTGGAAGTGGGCAAAAGGCCTAGAAAGCAGAGAGGGATCTTCTGAACCCTGAGTGCCTGTTTTGACCCTTTAGTGCCTGAATGGTCATAACTTGACCATACGAACCCCGATTGATGAGATTTTGGTCTCGTTGGAAAGCTCGTTGAGAATCCTACGTGGACCTCGACTGGTTTTTGTAAGAATTATACGCGGAGTTTTAGATCATGCATTTTTAAGTTGACCTTTAGGTGGAACCTAAGTGGTTCTCAGATTCAAGGGGTACAGTGAGCTACTCCAAGGGGACTAAAATTATTGAAGTGTGTCTTTCAAATACTTGTGGCAATAAAGCTATACTAACTGGTGAGTTTTTGCAGGAACTTTGTGTGCACTCAAGGCAATCCAAAGCAAGCTCGCAAGGGTGAGTACCGAGCTTGGGAGAAGGCTTCCTGTGCTTGTGTAGCAGTCTGGTCAACCAGCTAATTGAGGTTGGAAGATCTCTCAACCCTCCTTTGTCAATTCCTAGCCTAGGCTAAGTACGACTTAGGTGTGGTAATTAACTAGGGCAACGTTAGGCACGAATCAAGTCCAAGAGAATTAGTCAACCAAGTGCAAGAAAATAAATAGGTCTTAAGTGCGAAAACCCTAAAGGACAAAAGATAAACGGGAATCGATCACCTATCAAGTGCGGAAATTCACTTAAGTACTCCTGACGACGCAATTTCAGACAAGATCATAAACATAATATTCAACTAAAAAGAACAAAGTGATTGGTGCAAAATCAACCTGCGACGAGAGTGTGCTTGGGTTCCAGGGGGTAAATAAATCAGGCATATGAACCTTAGATCAGGCAGACACTTAGGCCGAGACAGACAAAGCCTCAGATCTTCTGAAGCTAGTGTCAATCACACTGCCAGGTCTTGGGCCCAACAGTTGAGTGATTACCCATACACTCCCAGATCAGAAACAAGTGATTCTGAGATGTCCTATCACATGGAGAGATCAGTAGGTAGTTCGGGGTTGGCTTATCTAGAAAAGCCAGAAGGGCCTTATAAGACGCAATTGGAATATATCAGGACGAATCGTCTAGGTGCTCGCATCTACGAAGACGGACTGAGAAGATCGGTGGTCCAGATTAAGAACCCCGATCAACCCCATGGATTAGACCACCCGGTAGTCAAGTTTGAGAATGGAGCCTACCTAGATAAAGAAGGGACTATATATGTAGTCACCACTCTTCCTGATAGAACTGATGAGTTTGGAAATGTGATGGCGGAGACCGACATGGATGATATAGAGCAAGGAAACTTAGAGAGAGAGCCAAGAACTCCCCGTGGTAAATCTGTCTTGACCAGAATCATGACTCCAGAGTGGATTCCACAGGATAATAAAAGCATAGATCTGCTTTTAAACCGAGAAACCGATGAGGTTTTTTGGAGATATAAATCTCCTCAATCTCAGGAAGTGAGTGCCCTCACAATCTATGAGTTTAAAGACCCTGATAGCCCAGGTCAAGTAACCTACCTAGACAATGCATCAGAGAGAATCTTCGTGGTCACTGAGCTTGGCAGACATGCCTACACATGGAAGGGAGAAATTGTTTTTCCCCAACCAAGGTCTACTGTGTCCTTTGGTCACCAAGGAGCTGGGACCTCCCAAGCTCATGGGGCTCAGAGAGATAGAAGTAGAGACAAACCTGAGGTAAGTTTCGTCAACTCCCTGGGAAGAGAAAGAACGGGAACAGAAAGGAATAGAGTGGAACCTGAGAGACATAGAACCCCATGGAATCACAAGGACATTGATGATTTTCCTTTGCCAAGGCCCAGAGAACACACTAGGACCCTGCGACCAACTCAACTGGTGAAGTCCATGAAGAATTATTTCGATGGCACGGGAGACCCTTATGACCATGTGGCAGAATTTCGACAAGTGTTGAAAGCTGAACAGGTGGAGGACCTATTCACACAATATAATGCTTTCGGTCTAACCCTTAGGAACACTGCCCTTACGTGGTTCCAACCACTGAATGAGAGGCATTTCAGAAACATAGACCAACTCTTAGAGGCATTTATTGTTGAGTTTTCTAAGAGCGGAATCAGGCATAACACCTCCTCACTAATTCATAGCTTCAAACAAACACCTCAAGAGACGGTCAGACTAGCTGGAAGAAGATTTAGACAGTACCTGGAGAGATGCCCTATGCCGGAGTTACCCACACCAGCCAAGCAAGTGGCCTTGTTCCTAGACGGATTGTTGAGCACTAAGCTCAGGTCATATGTGTACCTGAAGGACCCTAGAACGATAGAGGAGTGCGTGCGCATGTGCATAGACATTGAGGACAATCTAGGTGAGGAATTAGAACTATCAAAAATCTATAAGGATTCTAATAGCTCTAGTAACATGGCATCTGGTCAATCCACATCCATCGAGGAACTTGCAGAGAAGGTAGCCCAAAAACTAGGTGTCTCTAGCAAGCAAATTCCAAGATTTGCCCCAGTTAAGCGGTGTTACAATTGTGGCGGTGAACATATGGCAAGTGTATGCCCCATTATGGCCCAACCTCAGGTGAATCCTGGTAGCCAGTACTGCACCATAGAGCGCAGGTACACCAATCACACGGCACAAGACTGCCCATATAACAAACAAACTGTTAGGCAAAATTATCCTCAGCCATATCCACAACATGGTAGGTACCAGAATCAGTACCCATCACCACAATACAACAGACCACAACAAACTTATCAGCCACCTTATCAAGGGCAGCAGAGACCTCAACCAGTCCTAGTGCAGCAACCCCCTGCTCCAACCAATGTGATCCCAGTGAAATATGCATCTACTGAAGAAAATCCGAATAGAGCCATAGTTCCAGTCACCCCATTGCTATCAGACAGTGATCCAAGTGACCATAGTTTTGACTCCACACATATTGATAGCCCACATGCTTACTACATGCAGTCACCCGAGCATAACGAGTCATACTATTATGAGGACCCAAGTGAAAATAGTGGGGAACCTGAGTATTCTAATGTTATGTACACAAACCCCAACCCTAGACCTCAACCTAGACAGGTACGACCTCCATTTCCTAGAGGACCATGCTTCAGATGTCAGGGAGATCACCTTATACGTGATTGTCCACTGCCTACCCCTACACAGCCTCAACCAGTAACCATTCAGGGCTTCTGTCAAGATTGCGGGAAAGAGCATCTCCTACGAGATTGCCCGAAGAACCCTAATAACATGCCTAAAATCACTCCTATCAATGTTGTTGGGTTAGTTGTAGACTCCACAGGGAGTGTGACTTCCACTGCACCTGTGCAGGTGATCACAAGAGCCCAGGCACTTCAACAACACCAAGGTGTTGGTCCCGAAAAGAGCCCCGAGGTGAGTGAAACAGAGAGCATACCCAAAAAGAGAACTAGCGCCTGGAAGGATAGTCGTGAAAGAATGAAGAGGCAATGGGCAAAAAAGATAAACGAACTTGAAGAAAGCGTGAGAGAAACCAAGGCAAAAATCACAGAGATCACATCTCAACCGCACTCCCACACACTTCCACCACTACCATCCCCATCACCCTCCATTTCTCCACCCTCTAATACACCCCTCGTAACCCACCCACCACCCCGAGTAGGATCAGTATTAGCTGACCCCACTCCTGAAGGCTTGGACATGATGTTCAAGGCCTACCAGGCTCGACTTCAAGAAGGGCCAACAGCTGGAAACCTAGACAAGAGTTACCCTAGAGCAGATTTAGAGATTGAACGGATGAAAATGTGCATGAAAATGGTAGAACAAGATCAAGCTATACTTGAGATTAGTCAAAAGTTCAATCAGACAAACTCTGTCAAGCCGGATTTGCATTTCCAAGGCTTACTGGAAAGATTAGAGCAGTTGGTAAACAAATCACAGGTTTCTTTACCTCCACCGGCTCAACCAGTTGTTGAAAGAGGAAGCTCACCACCTAAGGGAGCTTATGTTCCTAATTCCACGGATGCTGGAATACCTCCTTCAATTCAACAGTACTCTCAAGAGTTCTTGCGGGAAATACAAGAAGAGAAATGGGCCAAGGAGAAGGGTGATTCCCCTCCTATTCGTGAGATTGATGATCTTCGTGATCAATTTCCCCAAGACATTCCCTCTATCTATGGGGATCAAGCAGAGCAACAAGAGGATGAGGGGTTAGATTTTGAATCTAATTCTTTACAAGAGTTGCCTCATTTCACAGGCCCATGGGAATCTGAATCTCTCCAAATCAGAGCTCCCACGATATTGGTAAGAAATGAAGACTCAGTGATTCCCAGGAACACTGATGTTGTGAAGAACACTAAGGTTCAGTGTCACCTCACTGTAGAGGAACTCCTCAAGGCAAAACCGGAGCTCTGGAATCATGTGAAAAATCAGGTCCCAGAACTTGAATCCAATACACCAAAAGTAGGCTCTAAACAAAAAGCACCAGGGATATCTCTCGACAAGATAGGAGACATGAGCGAAGGGGAAGAAGGTAACACTTATCTTCCGATCACCTATCAAGGTTACACAACCAAAGCAATTGTGGATTCGGGTGCCGGTGTTGCTATTGCGACCACCTCCCTGTGGAAGCGATGGGGCAAACCCACCCTAAGACTAACGAGAATGAAACTTCAAATGGCAGATGGTCATTTTGAAAGACCTCTCGGATTGCTTGAAGGGATAACTCTAACCACTTGTGGTGTAGAGTTTGAACATACGTTTGCTATATGTGACTTTGAGAAGAATAATGTTTACGAGATGATCCTAGGAAGACCCTTCCTACGACAATTGCAAATAGTACAGGATTGGGGAACCAACTGCTTGTACTTACAGCACTTAGGGGTCACCACCAAGGTCAATCTGAAGGATCACACCTTCAGAGATGTACCACCCCTACAGTGGAATCCTATCCACAAAGCGAAAGAGGACTCTATCTCCGTGCATTCTGGAAGTTCACCTGAACCATCCTGGTTGCATGAAGATACTCACTTGTGGATGTGCAAGGTCGCAGAGGAAGAGGAGAAGCGCCTAAAAGCGAGAGAAGGAGGAACTCCTCCAGGAGATAGACCAATAAAAGACCCAGCCTATACACCAATGATATTTCCAGATGAGGAATTTGAGCCTCATGGTTGGGCAGAAATCTTAGCTACCATGGACATTGCAGTCAATGAGGAACAATGGACACCCCATTGTGATGAGGAGGGTTATGATATTTGAGTGTTCATGTGTCAGCCCTTGTTGGAAGAGTGTGATCCTAGTGAGTTCATAGAAGAAGAAGAGAATGACGATGATCTAGAATCCATTGTGATGGATACATACTTTGACTCAGAGGAACACTACTTAGACCTAGGGGTGTTAACCCAAAAGGAAGAAGAACCCCTTGCGAGTATTAAAACGATAAGTTCAAAGAAAGGAAGTGAAGGAGGTCAAAAGAAAAAGAAAAGGAAAGCAGTGAGACAAGAAGAGGAAGAATCATTGTTTGAAGTACCAGAAAATTTCAAGAAATATGAAGTGGAAGACCCGAAAATTTTGGTACGAATGCCTAAGAGAGAGGCCATTATAGGAGAAGCATATGACAATAAAGAAAAGACCAAAAAAATTGTAGTGACCATTGAAGGGAACGAAGAGCGATGTACGTACATAGGAGACGACCTAAGTGCAGAAGAAGAAGCAGAGCTTGTAGCGCTATTAAGGGAATATAGGGATGTGTTCGCATGGCACTATAGAGACTTGAAAGGAGTAGATCCAGAGATTTGCTCTCATACGATTCCGATGACCGCTGATGCCAAGCCCACCAAACAAAAACCCTACACATATAATGACAATTATGCAGCCAAAATAAAAGAGGAAATTGACAGGCTGATTGAAGCCGGATTCATCTATGAGATTGAGCACACTGAATGGGTGTCCCCCATTGTAGTGGTGCCCAAGAAGAATGGGAAATTGCGAGTGTGCATTAACCTTAAAAAAGTCAATGCCACTACGATCCGAGATAGTTATCCTCTTCCAATCACCGAACATCTATTGGAGCGTGTTGCAGGCAAGGAAGTTTACAGCTTCCTTGATGGATTTTCAGGTTACAACCAAGTAGCCATTGCCCCCGAAGATCAGCACAAAACGGCCTTTGCCACAGAATGGGGAATCTTTGCATTTCGTGTGATGCCATTTGGGCTCACCAATGCACCTGCCACATTCCAAAGACTCATGTGTCATGTCTTCAAAGAGTTCTTGCGAAAGAGCTTAGAAGTATATGTGGATGATTTGTGCGCTCATTCCCAAGAGAGAAGTTACCACATCCCTGAGCTCAGGCAAATCTTCAACAAGTGTAGAGATTATCGGGTATGTCTGAATCCAGAGAAGTGTGTGTTTATGGTACGCCAAGGTAAGATCTTAGGTCACATTGTTTCTAAGAATGGAATATCAACAGATGAAGACAAGGTAAGAGCAATAGCAGAATTGGCCAGACCAAGGAATGTGAAAGAGGTACAAGCCTTTATGGGCCATTGTGGATATTACCGTAGGTTTATCCACATGTATGCCATCATAGCTAAACCTCTTTATGGGTTGTTAACAAATTTTGAATGGAGCGAGGAATGCGAGACTTCCTTCAACGAGCTGAAGAGACGTTTGTGCACAGCACCAATATTGACTACTCCGGATTGGAGCAAACCCTTTCATGTCCATGTAGATGCCTCCAATCATGCAATAGGATGTGTGCTAGCACAACCCACAGGTGAAGGAAACCTAGATTTGCCGATAGCATATGCTAGTAGGCAACTAAATGCAGCTGAACGAAATTATACCACAACGGAAAGAGAAGGCCTAGGTATGGTATATGCTGTGAAGAAGTTTAGACACTATCTATTGGCCAATAAGTTCAAGTTTTTCACTGATCATCAAGCTTTACTATATTTGGTCAATAAACCTTGCAATACAGGCCGCTTAGTAAGATGGTTCCTCTTACTAATGGAATACGACTTTGAAGTTGTTGTCAGGAAAGGTAGAACCCATCTTAGGGCAGACCATCTTTCTCGCATCACCTCAGGAGAGCCACCGCAAGGAGTGTCTGACGAATTGCCCGATGCTTATCTGTTCAATTTAGAAGTTGTTCCTAAATGGGCAAATAAGCTGGTACCAGTCCTAACCTTCGGGCCTGCCAATAAGAATGTGAAAACCAGCAAAGAGGAAATTGTAAAATCATTAAAGTATCAAATATTGGCTGGAAGTATGTACAAGCAAGATACACAGGGCGTGTTAGCTTGTTGTGTCGAGGATGATGAACATGCTAGTTGGTTGCAACAAGCCCATGAGGGACTGCTAGGGAATCACTACTCTAAACAACGAACATTGCAGAACCTAAAACGCTTAGGAGTGTATTGGCCTAGCATGGACAAAGAAATACAAGAGTGGATCCAGAGTTGTCCAGAGTGCCAGGAGAGACCCCCAGTGGAGCATGCCACTCTTTATCACGTGTCATTAATCCCAGATTGGAGTGCTCCATTGGTCGAGTTCATGAGATCGGGAACATTACCCAATCAGGATAGTCTTGCAAGAAAACGGAGCATGGAGCAAGAGGCTCAAGACTATGCCTTAGTAGGAGACAACCTATATAGAAGAGGCAAGGATGGTTACCTAAGATTGTGCGTACATGAATCAGACTACTTGAAAGTCTTAGAAACGGCACACAGCGGTGCTGCAGGTGGACACTTTGGGCCTGAGAGAGTAATTAAGACCATTCTATTCTCAGGACTGTGGTGGCCCACTCTTCATATGGATGCACATACTTATGTGAAGAGTTGCGACACATGCCAACGTGCCCAATATCCGATAAGAAAAGATGAAATGCCATTAAGACCAATGATGGGAGGACGGGCATTTTCAAAGTGGGGTATAGACTTTGTAGGTCCCATTAACCCCCCAGCTAGAAATTCCCATACAGAATACATTATTGTAGCCACAGATTACCTTACAAAGTGGGTGGAAGTAAAGGCCACGACAAAGAATGATGCTCAAACGACGGCTAAGTTCTTATTCGAAAATGTGTTCACTAGATATGGGTTACCAATAGAGTTGGTTAGTGATAGAGGTACGCACTTCTTGAATGAGGTCATTGAAAATCTCCTTCAAGAATTCATGGTGATACATAAGAAGTCTGCACCCTATCACCCACAAGCTAACGGACAAGCCGAGAGCACGAATAAGATCCTATGTAACGTATTGACGAAACTGGTAAATAATAAACGCTCTGATTGGGACAAACAACTTCATCATGCTGTTTGGGCATACCGAGTTGCCTACAAAAGGGTACTCAATGCCACCCCATTTCAGATGGTCTTCGGACAGAATGCAGTGCTACCACTAGATTTCCTAATCCCAGCTTTAAGAGTAGCACAAGAGCATGAGTGGAATGGACATGAGTTGTCCTCTAGGATCTTGGATCTAGAGCGTCTAGGTGAGACGAGGCTACGAGCAGCAGCAGGCATCTATGCTGCAAAGAAACGACAAAAGGCATACTTTGATGCCCATGTGAAGGATAAGGGCTTGAAAGCAGGGGATCTAGTTTTAGTCTACACATTGAAACAACACGCAAGAAAGGTAGAAAAGAGAGGCTACGGACCTATGATCATTAATAGGATCTCCACGAGTGGAGCAATACAACTAGCCACTTTAGAGGGGGATGTCCTCCCAAACTATATTAGCGGGTGCAGAGTCAAGCTGTATCAAGAACCCCTCACGGAGGAAATGCTAAGTCGACTCAATACTGCTAAACAACGTAAAGAGGAGGAAAAACGAGTTCGAGAAGAAGCACAGGCAGAGGCCATGGAGCGCATTAAGCGCATGAAGCTAAGAAGACAAGGACTAGGGAGAGAACATTCTAACCATCAGGAAACTTCACCCAGATATTCCATGGCCATGTGTCAAGTAAAGTCAACCACTCATCCTAGCATAGTGGACAGGAGACCATTCATTACAGTTAGGCTAGAACACGGCAACTCTTGCCAAGAACTCAGGGCTTTAATTGACTCAGGTGCTGCGACTAGTGCGATTAGATGGTCCCACTATAAGGATTCAGGAATAGAAATGCGGCCAATTGAGGCATACCTCATAGGGCTAGGAGGCATGGAAACCCCTTGCATGGGTGAGGTGGACCTTCCTATCCTCATTAAGAATATGACCATGACGGCGAAGCTACTAGTGTGCCATGATGACGACCTGATAGAACCCCTAATCCTTGGCCAAGATTGGCTATACGATCACTCAGTGGACCTAAATCTTAGACAAGGCTCCTTACAGATTGGAACCTTAGAGCAGAAGCGAGTGATACCGCTTGACTTCCCTAACGGCATTCCGCCTCACGGTTGTGACCCTAGACCCTATGAAACACATGCGACGGAAGACCGGAAGATCTCTGATCAGCTCAATCACGCTACGTCTACACCAACCCGCTTGGGCTTGGCTATAGACAGTTGTCAATCAAAAAGACGACAGGAGACCTTCCCTGGGACTTCCTGCAAACTAGAAGGGGCAGCTACCCATCCGCGAGGGCAGATGGACACAATCAGCGGGCAGATGGACACAATCAGCGGGCAGATGGACACAATCAGCGGGCAGATGGACACAATCAGCGGTCAGGTGGGTTGCATCAGCAGCCAAATGAGCACGACACCCTGCGGTGCTCATCCCTCCAAACTTGTTGCGGACAAGCCTAGATTAAAGTTAAAGAACGAATCATTTCCTAGTGGGCAGGTCGCGCAAGTGTTGGAACTCCCTTCTTTTCCAAAGCAGAGCGTCCACTCGACCTCTCAACCTCAACCACAGCAGAGTCAACCACGAAGAAGGAACCCAGACCGACGGCAGTATCATAAGACCCAGCAAGGAAAGCAGTTTAGGCCAACCAAGGGAAGCGGCACCAGACAAGTATGGGTGCCAAAAGGACAAAAAACACCAAAAAACTCCAACAAAGCCGAGATCGACAAGCAAAAGGCAGGGCAGAAACAAAATCAGTATCCACCATCCCCTCGACCTTCTTCTACAAGTCCGAGCATTCGACAAATGTGGATCGCCAAGAAATACCTTACCGATAGACCCACACCCACGCAGATTTGGATACCCAAAAGGTCTCAAATACATCACTCACCCATCCAGAAACCTTTACCCATCTTTAGCTCTAAGAGCTACGACCCCTCTATCCAAGCATGGAGAATTAAACTGTGTACTAAACCCCCAGACCCACTTCTGTAAATCCACCCACACTAACAACAGGAGCATTCCGAGCCCATTGCATACCCAAAACATGCATCTAGGATGACACTGACCTCTAATCACCACTCACACTCTCACAAACACTTCACCACTGACCACTGACCTCCGGGATTGTCATGTTAGTATTGTGAAGGGAACACCATTACATCTTGTTTCCTATACAACACTAATGTGCCTTTCGTCTTCCTGCAGATAAGCAACCTACTCTCATGGCAACAGCGGCAGGCACAAGCTCTCAGGCAGGATCTGGTGCTCCTATCAATTGGGATGCCATGCCAGTGGAAGCTCCACCAACAGCTCAACCTGAAGAATTCTTGAATGTGCGAAGGATTCCTATTCCAGACCCACCCAGTGGACTGACCGAAAGAGTAAAAGGGCACTCCCATTGGTTCAATGAAATGCCAGGGGATTTGGGAGACGCAGATCACATCTGGGAGTCCAAGATGGAGTGTGGAGGGGTTTGGTGGACCTTCCAATTCTTTTCAAGAGAATTTGAGACCTTACAGAATGCAGCTCCACTTCAGGATATCTGGCAAAAGGCAGGACTACAAGCTTACTTCAGTGCAGCTCTACCTAAACCCGACTTCCTCAGATGCTACTACTTGATCGCTACGCTGAAACCTACCGGGGATAAAGATCATTCAGGCACATTCTGGGTGCCCTCCTTATCCAATCTGGAGGAGATGAGGAAGTTTGAATTAAATGTAACGTTAATCAGGGAAGCCCTTCAAATGTATGGCACTCATGTGCCTTCAGATCGCGACCCCTTGATACCAGAATCAATGAAAAGCAATAGAGTCAAGAAGCTCAAAGAAATGTGCGCCCTCACCCCCAACATCGCCATACCTCTGCGGATGTGCCTCCAGCACTTCGCATTTCCCGCTCAGGACCGTTTCACTCAGCCTCACAAGAAGATATGGTACGGGTTGTATCTAGCAGAGACCAGAAGTTTGCCCATTAAGATGCCGGTATGGATCTTAGATCAAGTGTATGAAGCAGGCAAGCGGGGAGTGAGGAAGCCCACTTTACATGGTTGTTGTGCGCTGACAAGAATCATCTACAGATGTCTTGCATATGACGTGCCAGTTGCCCGAGCCCTAAAATATGCACACCTGGAGCTGTTCAAAGGGCGGAAGTCAGGGAGTCAGGCCGCAAAAAGAATGCATGGATCCCTTTCACAGGTCCTGATCCCTCCAGAAGCCACCACCGAAGCCTCCACTAGAGAGGAAGCCCAAGTGGCACATTTCACAATCCATCTCCAAGAGTCTCAACCAAGAGAAGTGGTACAGCCCACTCCTTCTGCCCCCCCACTACCTACCGATGCAGAATTTGCAGCTATGGCCACCTTCACCGAGGACCCAAACTTTGATTTTGAAACATTCCTGCAGACGGCCCATCTATCAGACAGTGAAGGTTGCCCTGACAATGTCGATCCGGGGACATGAGCCCAAAGAGAACATGCACGAGGCGAGACTAGCAGTGTACAGGAGATAGGAGTGGCACAACTTCCTCAGAGACTAAGCACACGAGCTCAGGAGAAGGCACCAAGAGATGACCTAGAAGAGAGTGAAGACGAAGCCCCTGCATATACGGCACAGCTCAAACGACTATACCGAACAATCAAGCAGGTGCAACGGCGCCATAAAATGTCAGAAGAAGCAAATAGGGCCCTAGTAAACCAGATGCTGCAGTCGGAGAATATCGACCCCCATTTTGTAGAATCGCTAAATCTTTTGGCGGACACCTGTGGCATCAGTGAAGCAATGAGAACTTTGGTCTATCGAGAGAACCCTACTTATGATCAAAGAAGAATTGATACACGGCCTCGACAAGGAAAGATGATTCAGATGGAAGTATCTACCGCGTTAGCTACGTCCACGTCAGAAGATGTTCACATGATTAGCCCTAGGCCCAATGATGAACCGGAGGAAATTACGCATGCACCATCCCCCCCATCATCTCCTATCCCACCCTCAGAACCTCCCCCCACGTGTCTTTCTACACAACCAATATCCTCCTATAGTGAGACCATTGTACACACCCCCGTTTCCACTTTCCTTCCTTCACCCTCATCCATCTCTGTCACCCAGATTTTTGAACCCCAACTAGGTCACCCTTCCTTCCTCCCTGCCTTTGGACAACCATCTGTCACTAGTCAGACTCTTTCCCTTCCCTTACCCTCCACCCCTCCATTTCCTCCCTCCCAAACTCTACCTACCCCGTCCCTTGTAACTGCCTCGGGCACCACACTAATCACCCAACCCTCCTTCTGGACCCAACTTGTAAACATTCTTCAATAGGTTGATGAACATAATAAAAAGTCCCTTCCCCAAATTCACTCCCCCACATTCACGGCCACCACTATCACACCACCCACCGTCCCGGTGTTCACATTTCACGAATCACACTCTCTCATGTCCGACCCCATGGACATCTCACCATCCGCTGGATCACCCACCACCACTGTTCTCACAACACCATCACAGGTTATTACACTCACATCACCACTTCCACACACGGTAGGCACAACATCCACCTTTCCCATTCCCCCTTCCCAACCCCCTGCATCTCCCATCCTTACCCCTGCATCCACCTCATTTAGTGTTGCACTCGACACCATGCTCGAAGCTGCCACTCAGCTTAAACAGGAATATAAATTATTGGAAGAAAGTAACAAGGAGCTTTGCACCCTCTCAGCAACACTCCAAGAGCGTGTCAATGCTTTGGAGTCCAGTCATTCGGAGTCACAAAGTAAAATATCTGCCCTCGAACATGCAAATGCGCAACTCGAAGCGAGGCATATGGAAGAGAGCAAAGCCATGGAGGAACAGCTGCGAGATCAAATGGGCCGCAATGCAAGGCTTCAACGAAACATGGCCTTGCTACGACGACATCTGGCGGCAGCTCAAGAAGAGAACAGACGGCTTCAACAACAAAACCAAGAGAACCTCGAGGCTGCCATGGAGAACACCCCGGGAGCACCCATAGACCCGCCTAAATTTCAAGCTGTTCCCTCAGAAAGCATACAACAGATCTTGGAAACTTATGCCAATCTTTTAGAAGCACATGATCAGCTTGCCGACCAGCTGAAGGACCTACAGAGACCCCGAGAGTCTACACCACACCAACGGGAACCTAAAGAGATGACCGACGCTGCTACTTCACCTGAACCTGAACATTCAACGACCAATGACGTACTGGAGTTACGGCAACAGATTGCAGAATTAAAATTGAAGTTGATGCAGTACGAGCGACCTCCTTCCCCACCAGAGCAACCGTTAGAAGAAGAAGCAGTTATTATTCCAGTGGAGGAAGCATTCGACGACACCTACGAGCCTCAACCATTCCCAGGAGGACGCGTCACAGAAGAAGGTCAAGATACCTATGAGGAACCCCCATCAGCATGGATGAAACAGGTAGAGGAAATGGGGAAAACTCATCAGGAACGGATATCCACTCAGATGCTCGCAATGAAGGCCATTGAGGACACCATCCTTCACTCAGAGTACTTCAGGCACATTGCCTCTAGACGCCTTATCACTAGCTCAGAATTACAATACAAGCCCTATTTTGTATTGTTGGCCGACTACAACACAGAAATCAAAAGAGTCACCAACAAGTGCCCAACATTTGCCACACAGTTCGAACCAGAAGATATACCAGAAGCGGCACGAAAAGGGGCTATATTCCAACCAACTTGGAGGCAGAAGTTACTCGAAACTTACCCAGAAATGCTTAGAACATGGGATCACGCCCCCATGCATTTGAAGTACAATCCGTGTTTTGGGCCAGTGCAAAGACGAAGATCATGGAAAGCTTTTGCAATCAAGGTTCAGAATAACGCGAACTGTAAAGAATGGCTCAATTACCCCGCCATCGCCCCCCCAACCGGTACCCCCACAGTGTCATACATGATTGCAACCATCAGACATTGGATACCACGCCTCCACCCTATGCCAGATGTGGCCGCCCAGATGATGCTCAAGATCTTCGATATGATGTAGGTCGTACTCAAAACTTTTCGAATGTATGCCGTATTCAACCTCCTATTCCCGGGTTTATTAATGGTAACTACGACCTGCTATATGATATGAGCACAACCCCGAGCATACGAGTGGCTTACGCATGGCATGCACGCATAAGATATCTCCCTGCCTGCTACAAGCAAACATTCGACGATATGTTCACCACGGGCTTTTGGGAAGCACATTCAGAGGTATTCGCGCCACGGCCTACGCATTTACTCCACCTCTTTGCATGCGAGCAAACAATGCATTCCGAGCTTTACACGATGCCACAACCTGACATGCCTGGTACAGTTGATTGGGAGGCTTTGCAACGAGACCTGATCAGAGGTTTAAGAATCAAAGAACAAGAATTGGCAACCGACCTCCTGCAGAAGTACATTGATCAACCCGCAGAGCAAAGGTCTGTCAGAGGCGACAGACCCTAGGGGGGGGAGAGTGTTGACAGTATACGGGAAGAAGCAAGTACGGACACACATACAGATCTAGCACTGAGGCAACCCTTCATTTTTTTCAAAACCCTCACATCATTTTAAAGTGATTCTCATCACTACAAACCCTTGTAAATATCATTTCACCTTTTTGTAGCTCCATTTTGTACAAGCCGAGGAGTCCTCGAGCTTGGGGAGCCTTAGAAGTAGTTGTCTGTCAATTTTCATAATTTTTAGATCTCGTTTGGGCCCTCAAATAAGCCCTGGAACCTAATTTTTAACTAGGCCGGACACTAGGTCTGGACAGGGCCAAAGCTAGTCGAAAACTATAAATAGAGCTAGAGAGCTCATTTTTGGGTTAGCTTCTTGTAGTTTGAGCTTGTATGAGGACTTTCTTGCAATAGAAGTGATTCCATTGTCTTACTCTCTTTGTTCTTACCGTGTGTGCGCGTGTGTGTGTATGTGTGTGCATGCTTGTGTGCTCCTCACTCACGCACTTGTGCTTCCACTTGCTCGTGGTCTTCATACCATCCTCATGTCTCCCCGGACTGACATTAAAGGAGGTGCTACTCATCACTGAGCTACACTTACGACCTCGGATTGTGGGATCTCCTATATCATCTGTAGTCCAGTTTTCCATACCTATTGGTCCCGGGTTGTGGGACATCTGGTATTAGTCACATATTCTTGTATCATTTTCCCTATGTGGGTGTTCTTGTAATCATAAGTGTATTTCGAAAATCTTGATTACTGTAGTCAGAGAGCACAATCTAGTGCACAATCTAGTGCTCCCCTGACAATAAGGGCATTCTTGTGCAGTGTGGTTGGTGTATCTTTGCTCTATGGTTTAGTATTGGCTACTAGGATTCACTTGGGGTTGAGCCATAATGGGACATACACTCACCATATGGTCACCTCCACAAGTATAGCACTTCCTGAGTAGGGTAAATCGGGGTATCTGTTTGATTGAGATGCCTAATTTTTGAGGTACCTTCTCTACGAGTTCCTCAATCGATGTGGATTTTCTAGAGGAGAGGATGGTAGATCTATTTGAATCTTTGTATATCTTTGAAAGCTCTAATTCATGCCCTAGATTATCCCCTATGTCTATGCACATGTGTACGCATTCTTCTATGGTTCTAGGGTCCTTCAGGTACACATATAATCTCAATTCAGTACTCAACAATCCATCTAAGAATAAAGCCACTTGTTTGGATGGAGTGGGTAACTCAGGAACAAGACATCTCTCTAGATATTGCCTAAACCTTCTTCCTAACAGTGTAACCATCTCTTGAGGCATCTGCTTGAAACTATGAATCAAAGATGAAGTATGATGCCATATACCACTGTTAGAGAATCGGTAATGAAAGCCTCTAGAAGATGGTCTATGTTCTTGAATTGTCTCTCATTTAGTGGTTGAAACAATGTAAGGGTTGTGTTCCACAAGGTTAGACCAAAACTATTGTATTGCATGAATAGGTCCTCAACTTGTTCAGCCCTCAAGACTTGCCTAAACTCGGCCACATGATCCTATGGTTCTCTAGTGCCATCGAAGTAATTCTTCATGGACTTAACCAACTCGATTGGCATCAAGGTTCTAGCGTGTTCTCTAGGTCTTGGTAGAGGGAAATCATCAGCATTTCTTTGGTTCCTTGGGTCTTTGGGTCTCTCAGTTTCCACTCTATCCATTTCTGGTCTCGTTCTTTCTCTTCCCAATGGTTTGGCAAAACTTACTTTTGGCCGATCTCTACTTCTGTCCCTATGAGCTCCATGAGCTTGGGATGGCCCAGCTCCTTGGTGAGTGTAGGAGACATTAGACCTTGGATGGGGAAAAACAAACTCACCCTTCCAAGTGTAGGCATGCCGTCCATGCTTTGTGACCATGAAGACCCTCTCTCCAGTGTTGTCTAGGTAGCTTACTGCAAGAGAATGACTATAACGACCACCACATGCTAGAGAGATGACTCTCCTCCCAACCAAATGCCTCAATATATAGCTCTCTCCAAGTGACTTCCTTCTTAGGCAGGTGGACACTAACCATCCATGTGTTGCATGTCACGAGGAAGGAGATAAGGAAGAGAACTCACACACACACTCTCAATCTCAAAGAGAAGCACACACACACAGATTGAGGCAAGGAAGAATGATCTTCTTCTTCTTCTATTACATAAAAAGAAGTGTACAAGAATGACCTAAAAACAAGAATACAACAAGTGCAATATATAAAGATCAGTACATAAGGAAAAACCTAATGTGCACGAATGAGTGAGCTGGCAAGGAACAAATGTGCCATCACTCTCGGTAGATAAATCTAATAAAGCTTAATGAAGTATCCCTGACAGATACCGGCATGACCATTATACATGTCTGTACAAAGTAGCATTTTCCAATGCTTCACCTGATGTAGTATCCAATCAAATTCTGATCTAATGGCATAGAAATTGGCTTACAATCAGCCATACTGTACTTTTGCAGCATATTCAAGGCATATTGCCTTTGCGACATCCATATAAACTCAATGCCCAAGAAATAGCTCAGCACACGAGGATCTTTCATGTCAAATTCCTGCATAAGAAGTTGCTTTACCTCTTTGATGCTTCCTTCATTATCACCACCTACAATCAGGTCATCAACATAAATAGCCACAATAGTGATGCCATCATCATTCTTCCTTGCATATCGTGAGTGATCTGCATAACACATAGAAAACCCAAAGCTAGTTAAGTAATCAACAATCCTTGCATGCCATGCACGAGGGGCTTGCTTCAACCCATACAAAGCCTTTTGCAACTTGCAAACATATTATGGATATTTTGAATCTTCATATCCTTATGGCTGGTCCATATATACTTCTTCTTGTAACTCACCATGTAGGAAAGCATTCTTCACATCCATCTGATGCAAAGTCCATCCTTTTGTTGTAACTAATGCAACAAGTGTTCTGATAGTAGACTCCCATATGCCTAAGTGAGTGAACAATCCCAATTTTTACCCAAGGTACAACCTGGTTGTTGATTCTTTCTTATCAATCACTGGATTCCTTTTGTTTTGTTATCGTGTTTATGAACTTTTCTGATTTGCGTCATTAGGAATACTTGAATGAGCTTTTGCACTTGGAGTTGATCGCAATAAAATTAGTTCCTTCCTTTAAGGTTGTGGTCATATGCATAGGTTATCTCTTGACTTGAACTTAATTACTTAGATAGTCTTCAACTTGTCTTGTGCCTATTGTCGCCCTAACTTACTTCTAGCACGACTCGCACTTAGCCTAAGCTAGGAATTGACAAAGGGAGTTGAGAATGATCCGACCTCACTTGCTTATCCCTTAGTTGTTGGTGCTCAAGAACCCCATCCTCAAGCTTGCAGAATGTCCTTGCTTTGGATGCCCTCTAGTGCTCTTGTAGCTCAGTGATGAGTAGCACCTCCTTTAATGTCAATCCGGGAAGACGTGAGGATGGTATGAAGACCACAAGCAAGTGGAAGCACAAGTGCGTGAGTGAGAAGCACACAAGCATGCACACACATACACGCACACGCGCACACACGGCAAGAACAAAGAGAGTAAGACAATGGAATCACTTCTATTAGCAAAGTTCTCATACAAGCTCCTCAAAACTACAAGAGGCTCCTCTAAAAATGAGCTCTCTAGCTCTATTTATAGTTTTTGACTAGCTTTGGCCCTGTCCAGACCTAGTGTCCGGCCTAGTTAAAAATTAGGTTCCAGGGCTTATTTGAGGGCTCAAACAAGATCTAAAAAATACGAAAATTGGTAGGCAACTACTTCTAAGGCTCCTCAAGCTCGAGGACTCCTCGGCTTGTACAAAATGGAGCTACAAAAAGGTGAAAATGGTATTTACAGGGGTTTTTAGTGATGAGAATCACTTTTAAATGGTGTAAGGGTTTTGAAAAAAATAAAGGGTTGCCTTAGTGTTAGATCTGCTTGTATGCTCGTACTTGCCTCTTCTCGTATACTGCCAACACTCTCCCCCCCCTAGCGTCTGTCGCCTCTGACAGACCTCTGCTCCACTGTTTGATCAATGTACTCTTGCAGGAGGTCGGTTGCCACTTCTTGTTCCTTGATGCGTAGTCCCCGAACCAAGTCTCTCTGGAGGGTCTCCCAATTGACTGCACCCGGTATGTCCAGTTGTGGTGTTGTGTAGAGTTTTGAGTGCATGGTTTGTTCACACGTGAATAGATGTAGCAGGTGGGTTGGGCGTGGTGCGAACACTTCTGAGTGTGACTCCCAGAACCCCGTGGTAAACATATCGTCGAAAGTTTGCTTATAACAGGCAGGGAGATATCTGATGCGTGCATCCCATGCATAAGCAATTCGTATGCTTTGGGTTGTGCTCATATCATACAGGAGGTCATAATTACCATTGATGAAACCGGGAATCGGAGGCTGAATATGGCATACATTGCGGAAAGTTTTGAGCACCACCTGCATCATATCGAATATCTTGAGCATCATCTGAGCATCAATATCTGGCATGGGGTGGAGGCGTGGAAGCCAATATCGAATGGTAGCCATCATGTACGCTATTGTAGGTGGGCCTATCGGTGGTGCGATTTTGGGGTAGTTCAGCCACTGTTTGCAATTCACGTTGTTCTGGACCTTGATGGCGAATGCTTTCCAGGAGCGTCTTCTTTGTACTGGTCCGAAGCATGGGTTATATTTCAGATGCATGGGAGCATGATCCCATGTTCGTAGCATTTCCGGATAGGTTTCCAGTAACTTTTGCCTCCATATGGGCTGGAATATGGCCCCTTTTTTGGCTACGTCTGGGATGTCCTCTGGTTCGAACTGGGTGGCGAAGGTAGGGCACTTGTTGGTGACTCTTTTGATCTCTGCGTTGTAGTCGGCCAACAATACAAAATATGGCTTATATTGTAATTTTGAGCTCGTGATGAGTCGTCTAGGAGCAAGGTGCCTGAAATACTCAGATTGAAGTATGGTTTCTTCAATGGCCTTCATTGCTAGCATCTGAGTTGCTACGCGCTCCTCGTGAGTGTGGCCCATCTCCTCTACCTGCTTCATCCATGCTGACGGGGGTTCCTCATATGTATCCTGGCCTTCCTCCGTAATTCTGCCTCCTGGAAGGGGTTGAGGTTCGTAATTGTCTTCAAATGTCTCCTCCACTGGAATGACTACTTGTCTTCATCTATGGTTTGATCAGGTGGAGAGGGAGGTCGTTCATACTGTAACAATTTAATTTTTAGTTCTGCCACCTGTTGCCGTAGCTCAAGTACCTCATTGGTTACTGATAATTCTGGCTCTGGTGAGGTTGCAGCGTTGGCCATCTCTTTAGGTTCTTGTTGGTGTGGTGCAGGCACTTGGGCTTTCTGTAGGTCTTTGACTTGGTCAGCAAGCTGATCATGAGCTTCTAAGAGAGTGGCATAGGTTTCTAATATTTGTTGTATATTCTCTGAGGGGATGGCTTGAAATTTGGCAGGGTCGATGGGTGCCCCTGGAGTATTTTCCATGGCTGCTTCGAGATTGTCTTGATTTTGTTGCTGTAGTCTTTTGTTTTCTTCTTGGGTAGCCGCTAAATGGCGTCGAAGTAGAGCCATGTTTCGTTGTAGTCTAGCGTTACGGGCTAGCTGATCTCTAAGTTGTTCTTCCGTTGCCCTACTGTTCTTTGTATGTGTGGACTCGAGCTCCACCTGATATTGTTGGAGGGTGGTCACCTCCTGCTGTAATTCCGTATTAGACAACTCCAAGGCAGTGACACGTGCCTGGAGATGGGCTGACAAAGTACAGAGCTCTTTATTGTTTTCTTCTAATAACCTGTATTCCTGTTTAAGTTGGGCAGCAGCTTCGAGCATGGTGTTGAGTGCATGACTAAATGAGGTGGGTGCAGGGGTGAGGGTGGAAGATGCAAGGGGTCGGGAGATGGGAAAGGGAAAAGTGGAAGTTGTGCCTACAGTGTTTGGAAATGGCGACGTGAGTGAAATGACACGTGGTGATGTTGGAATAACAGTGGTGGTGGGTGATCCTGTGGATGGTGATATGTCCATGGGATCGGACGTGAGGGTGTGTGATTCGTGAACTGTGAATACAGGAATGGTGGGTGGTGTGATAGTGGTGGCAGTGAATGTGGGGGAGTGGGGTTGGGAAAGGGACTTTTTATTATAATTATCCACCTGCTGGAGTATATTTACAAGGTTCGTCCAGAATGAAGGTTGGGTGATTTGGGTTGAGGATGAGGCAGTTACCAGGGAAGTGGTGGATAGTGTTTGGGTGTGGGTGAATGGAAAAGGATGGGGTGAGGTCTGGCTAGTGGCAAGTGGTTGTCCAAGGGCGAGGAGATAGGAGGGGTGACCTATTATGGTTTGATGAGTGGCCGGATGACCGGTGTGAGGTTCAAAATTTTGGGTGGAAGTGATGGATGTGGGTAAAGGGAAGGATGTAAAAACAGAGGTGTGTACAATGGTTTCATGATGGGTGGATATCGGTTGTTCAGAAAAGCTAGTGGAGAAGGGTTCTGAGGGTTGAATGGATGTTGAAGGTGGAGATGGTACCTGAGTAATTACATTTTGTTCGTCAGTGGGACTTGGGCTCGTCATGCGAACATCCTCTGAAATTATGGTAGGCAAGGCAGTAGAGACTTCCATTTGAATCATTTTCCCTCGTCGTGGCCGTGTATCAATCCTTCGTTGATCATAGATAGGGTTTTCCTGATAGACCATTGTCCTCAATGCTTCCCCGATCCCACATGTCTCTGCCAATAGATTCAATGATTCCACAAAGTGTGAGTCGACATTCTCGGTTTGAAGCATCTGGTTCACTAGAGCTCTATTCGCCTCTTCTGTCATCTTATGTCTTCTCTATACCTGCTTGATTGTCTTGTACAGCCGTCTGAGTTGTGCTGTGTAGGCAGGGGCCTCCTCTTCACTGTCTTCTGGGTCATTTCTTTGTGCACCTTCCTGAACTTGTGTGTTTGGGTCATGAGGATGTTGTGCCACTTCTTCCCCATGTACTCTGCTCGTCTCGCCCCGTGGCTGTTCTCTTTGGAGTGATGCACCCGGATCAACATTGTCAGGGGAATCTTCACTGTCTGATAGGGGGACCGTCTGCAGGAATCTTTCAAAATAGAAGTTTGGATCTTCTGTGAAGGTGGCCATAGATGCAAACTCTGCATCGTTAGGTAGTGGAGGGGCGGATGGAATGGGTTGTACCACCTCCCCAGCTTGAGCTCCTTGAAGATGGATCGTGAAAGGTGTGACCTGAGCTTCTGGTCGGGGAGAGGCTTCGGTCGTGGCTTCTTGAGGGATCGTTACCTGGGAGAGCGATCCACGCATTCGTTTTGCAGGCTGGCTCCCTGACTTCTGCCCTTTGAACAACTCCAGTTGTGCATACTTTAGGGCTCTGGCAACCGGCACATCATATGCAAGACATCTATAGATAATTCTTGTCAACGCACAACAGCCATGTAGAGTAGGCTTCCTCACTCCCCGTTTGCCTGCCTCATACACTTGGTCCAAGATCCATACAGGCATCTTAATGGGCAAGCTTCCAGTCTCTGCTAGATATAGCCCATACCATATTTTCTTGTGAGGTTGGGTGAAACGGTCCTGAGCTGGGAATGTGAAGTGTTGGAGGCACATCCGCAAAGGTATGGCGATGTTGGGGGTGAGGGCGCACATTTCTTTTAGCTTCTTGATTCTATTGCTTTTCATCGACTCAGGTATCAAGGGGTCGCGGTCAGAAGGTACATGCGTGCCGTACATCTGAAGTGCTTCCCTGATTAAAGTAACATTCAATTCAAACTTCCTCATTTCCTCAAGATTTGACAAGGAGGGCACCCAGAATGTGCGTGAGTGAACTTTATCCCCTGTCGGCTTCAGCGTGGCAATTAGGTAGTAGCACCTGAGGAAATCGGGTTTAGGCAAAGCTGCACTAAAATACGTTTGTAATCCTGCTTTTTGCCAGATAACTTGAAGTGGAGCTGCATTTTGCAATGCTTCGAATTCTCGTGAGAAGAACTGGAAGGTCCACCACACTCCTCCACATTCCATCTTGGATTCCCAGATGTGATCTGCGTCTCCCAAATCTCCTGGCATCTCATTGAACCAGTGAGAATGCCCCTTTACTCTTTCGGTTAGGCCATTGGGTGGATCTGGAATAGGAATTCTCCGCACACTCACGAACTCTTCAGGCCGAGCTGTTGGTGGGGCCTCCACTGGCATGGCATCCCAATTGATTGGAGCACCAGAGCCTGCCTGAGAGCTTGTGCCTGCCGCTGTTGCCATGAGAGTAGGTTGCTTATCTGCTGGAAGAAGAAAGGCACATTAGTGTTGCATAGGAAACAAGATGTAATGGTGTTCCCTTCACAATACTAATATGACAATCCCGGAGGTCAGTGGTTAGTGGTGAAGCGTTTGTGATAGGTGTGAGTGGTGATTAAAGGTCAGTGTCATCCTAGATGCATACTTTGGTTATGCAATGGGCTCGGAATGCTCCTGTGTTAGTGTGGACGGATTTACAGAATAGGGTCAGGGGGTTTAGTACACAGTTTAATTCTCCACACTTTGATAGAGGAGTCGTAGCTCTTAGAGCTAAAGACAGGTGAAGATTTCTATATGAGAGTGTGATGTATTTGGGACCTTTTGGGTACCCATTTCCGAACATTCCTAGGGTTGATGAGAAATCTAATGGTAGCACCGCATTCTGTCCGAAGACCATCTGAAATGGGGTGGCATTGAGTACCGTTTTGTAGGCAACTCGGTATGCCCAAACAGCATGATGAAGTTGTTTGTCCCAATCAGAGCGTTTATTATTTACAAGTTTCATCAATACGTTACATAGGATCTTATTCGTGCTCTCGGCTTGTCCGTTAGCTTGTGGGTGATAAGGGGCAGACTTCTTATGTATCACCATGAATTCTTGAAGGAGATTTTCAATGACCTCATTCAAGAAGTGCGTACCTCTATCACTAACCAACTCTATTGGTAACCCATATCTAGTGAACACATTTTCGAATAAGAACTTAGCCGTCGTTTGAGCATCATTCTTTGTCGTGGCTTTTACTTCCACCCACTTTGTAAGGTAATCTGTAGCTACAATAATATATTCTGCATGGGAGTTTCTAGCTGGGGGATTGATGGGACCTACAAAGTCTATACCCCACTTTGAAAATGCACGTCCTCCCATCATTGGCCTTAAAGGCATTTCATCTTTTCTTATCGGATATTGGGCACGTTGGCATGTGTCACAACTCTTCACATAAGTATGTGCATCCATCTAAAGAGTGGGCCACCAAAGTCGTGAGAATAGAATGGTCTTAATTACTCTGTCAGGCCCAAAGTGTCCACCTGCAGCACCGCTGTGTGCAGCTTCTAAGACTTTCAAATAGTCTGATTCATGAATGCACAGTCTTAGGTAACCATCCTTGCCTCTTCGATATAGATTGTCTCCTACTAAGGCATAGTCTTGAGCCTCTTTCTCCATGCTCCGTTTTCTTGCAAGACTAGCCTGATTGGGTAATGTTCCCGATCTCATGAACTCGACCAATGGAGCACTCCAATCTGGGATTAATGACACATGATAAAGAGTGGCATGTTCCACTGGGGGTCTCTTCTGGCACACTGGACAATTGTGGATCCACTCTTGTATTTCTTTGTCCATGCTAGGCCAATAAACTCCTAAGTGTCTTAGATTCTACAATGTTCGTTGTTTAGAGTAGTGATTTCCTAGCAATCCCTCATGGGCTTGTTGCAACCAACTAGTATGTTCATCGTCCTCGACACAACAAGCTAATACGCCCTCGGTATCTTGCTTGTACATACTTCCGGCCAATATTTGATACTTTAGTGATTTTACAATTTCCTCTTTGCTTGTTTTCACATTTTTATTTGCAGGCCCGAAGGTTAGGACTGGTACCAACTTATTTGCCCATTTAGGAACAACTTCTAAATTGAACAGATAAGCATCGGGCAATTCATCAGACACTCCTTGCGGTGGCTCTCCTGAAGTGATGCGAGAAAGATGGTCTGCCCTTAGATGGGTTCTACCTTTCCTGACAACTTCAAAGTCGTATTCCATTAGTAAGAGGAACCATCTTACTAAGCGGCCTGTATTGCAAGGTTTATTGACCAAATATAGTAAAGCTTGATGATCAGTGAAAAACTTGAACTTATTGGCCAATAGATAGTGTCTAAACTTCTTCACAGCATATACCATACCTAAGCCCTCCCTCTCCGTTGTCGTATAATTTTGCTCAGCTGCATTTAATTGCCTACTAGCATATGCTATCGGCAAATCTAGGTTTCCTTCACCTGTGGGTTGTGCTAGCACACATCCTATTGCATGACTGGAGGCATCTACATGGACATGGAAGGGTTTGCTCCAATCCGGAGTAGTCAATATTGGTGCTGTGCACAAACGTCTTTTCAGCTCGTTGAAGGAATTCTCGCATTCCTCGTTCCACTCAAAATTTGTTAACAACCCATAAAGAGGTTTAGCTATGATGGCATACATGTGGATAAACCTACGGTAATATCCACAATGGCCCATAAAGGCTTGTACCTCTTTAACATTCCTTGGTCTTGGCAACTCTGCTATTGCTCTTACTTTGTCTTCATCTGTTGAAATTCCATTCTTAGAAACAATGTGACCTAAGATCTTACCTTGTCGTACCATGAACACACACTTCTCTGGATTCAGACACACTCGATAATCTCTACACTTGTTGAAGATTTGTCTGAGCTCAGGGATGTGGTAACTTCTTTCTTCGGAATGAGCGCATAAATCATCCACATATACTTCTAAGCTCTTTCGCAAGAACTCTTTGAAGACATGACACATGAGTCTTTGGAATGTTGCAGGTGCATTGGTGAGCCCAAATGGCATCACACGAAATGCAAAGATTCCCCATTCTGTGGCAAAGGCCGTTTTGTGTTGATCTTCGGGGGCAATGGCTACTTGGTTGTAACCTGAAAATCCATCAAGGAAGCTATAAACTTCCTTGCCTGCAACACGCTCCAATAGATGTTCGGTGATTGGAAGTGGATAACTATCTCTGATCGTAGCGGCATTAACTTTCTTAAGGTTAATGCACACTCGCAATTTCCCATTCTTCTTGGGCACCACTACGATGGGGGACACCCATTCAGTGTGCTCAATCTCGTAGATGAATCCAGCTTCAATCTGCCTGTCAATTTCCTCCTTTATTTTGGCTGCATAAGTGTCATTATATGTGTAGGGCTTTTGTTTGGTGGGCTTGGCATCAGCGGTCATCGGAATCGTATGAGAGCAAATCTCTGGATCTACTCCTTTCAAGTCTCTATAGTGCCATGCGAACACATCCCTATATTCCCTTAATAGAGCTACAAGCTCTGCTTCTTCTTTTGCACTTAGGTCATCTCCTATGTACGTACATCGTTCTTCGTTCCCTTCAATGGTCACTACAATTTTTTTGGTCTTTTCTTTATTGTCATATGCTTCTCCTATAATGGCCTCTCTCTTAGGCATTCGTACCAAAATTTTCCAGTCTTCCACTTCATATTTCTTGAAATTTCCTGGTACTTCAAACAATGATTCTTCCTCCTCTTGTTCCACTGCTTTTCTTTTCTTCCTCTTTTGACCTCCTTCACTTCCTTTCGTTGAATTTATCGTTTTAATACTCGCGAGGGGTTCTTCTTCTTTTTGGGTTAACACTCCTATGTCTTCTAAGTAGTGTTCCTCTGAGTCAAAGTAAGTATCCATCACAATGGATTCGAGATCATCGTCATTCTCTTCTTCTTCTATGAACTCACTAGGATCACACTCTTCCAACAGGGGCTGACACATGAACACTGAAATATCATAACCCTCCTCATCACAATGAGGTGTCCAGTGTTCTTCATTGACTGCAATGTCCATGGTAGCTAAGATTTCTGCCCAACCATGAGGCTGAAATTCCTCATCTGGAAATATCATCGGTGTATAGGCTGGGTCTTTTATTGGTCTATCTCCTGGGGGAGTTCCTTCTTCTCTCGCTTTTAGGCGCTTTTCCTCTTCCTCTGCGACCTTGCACATCCACAAGTGAGTATCTTCATGCAGCCATGATGGATCAGGTGAACTTCCAAAATGCACGAAGATAGAATCTTCTTTCGCTTTGTGGATAGGATTCCACTGTAGGGGTGGTACATCTCTGAAGGTGTAATCCTTCAGATTGACCTTGGTGGTGACCCCTAAGTGCTGTAAGTACAAGGAGTTGGTTCCCCAATCCTGTACTACTTGCAATTGTCGTAGGAAGGGTCTTCCTAGGATCATCACGTAGACATTATTTTTCTCAAAGTCACATATAGCAAATGTATGTTCAAACTCTACACCACAAGTGGTTAGAGTTATCCCTTCAAGCAATCCTAGAGGTCTTTCAAAATGACCATCTGCCATTTGAAGTTTCATTCTCGTTGGTCTTAAGGTGGGTTTGCCCCATCGCTTCCACAAGGAGGTGGTCGCAATAGCAACACCAGCACCTGAATCCACAATTGCTTTGGTTGTGTAACCTTGATAGGTGATCGGAAGATAAGTGTTACCTTCTTCACCTTCGCTCATGTCTCCTATCTTGTCGAGCGGTATCTCTGGTACTTTCTGCTTAGGGCCTACTTTTGGCATATTGGAATCAAGTTCTGGAACCTGATCCTTCACATGATTCCAGAGCTCCGGTTTGGCTTTGAGCAGCTCTTCCACAGTGAGATGACATTGAACCTTAGTGTTCTTCACAACATCAGTGTTTCTTGGAATCACTGAGTCTTCATTTCTTACCAATATTGTGGGAGCTCTGATCTGGAGAGATTCAGATTCCCATGGGCCTGAGAAATGAGGCAACTCTTGTAAAGAATTAGATTCAAAATCTAATTTCTCATCCTCTTGTTGCTCTGTTTGATCTCCATAGATAGACGGAATGTCTTGGGGAAATTGATCATGAAGATCATCAATCTCAGGAATAGGAGGGGAATCACCCTTCTCCTTGGCCCATTTCTCTTCTTGTATTTCCCGCAAGAACTCTTGAGAGTACTGTTGAATTGAAGGAGGTATTCCAGCATCCGAGGAATTAGGAACATAAGCTCCCATTGATGGTGAGCTTCCTCTTTCAACAACTGGTTGAGCCTGTGGAGGTAAAGAAACTTGTGATTTGTTTACCAACTGCTCTAATCTTTCTAGTAAGCCTTGGAAATGCAAATCCGGCTTGACAGAGTTTGTCTGATTGAACTTTTGACTAGTCTCAAGTATAGCTTGAGCTTGTTCTACCATTTTCATGCACATTTTCATCCGTTCAATCTCTAAATCTGCTCTAGGGTAACTCTTGTCTAGGTTTGCAGCTGTTGGCCCTTCTTGAAGTCGAGCCTAGTAGGCCTTGAACATCATGTCCAAGCCTTCAGGAGTGGGATCCGCTAATACTGATCCTACTCGGGGTGGTGGGTGGGTTACCTGGGGTGTATTAGAGGGTGGAGGAATGGAGGGTGATGGGGATGGTAGCGGTGGGAATGTGTGAGAGTGCGGTTGAGATGTGATCTCTATGATTTTTGCCTTGGTTTCTCTCAAGCTTTCTTCAAGTTCGTTTATCTTTTTTGCCCATTGCCTCTTCATTCTTTCACGACTATCCTTCCAGGCTCTAGTCCTCTTTTTGGTTATGCTCTCTGTTTCACTCAACTCGGGGCTCTTTTCCTGACCAACACCTTGGTGTTGTTGAAGTGCCTGGGCTCTTGTGATCACCTGCACAGGTGCAGTGGAAGTCACACTCCCTGTGGAGTCTACAACTAACCCAACGACATTGATAGGAGTGATTTTAGGCATGTTATTAGGGTTCTTTGGGCAATCTCGTAGGAGATGTTCTTTCCCGCAGTCTTGACAGAAACCCTGAATGGTTACTGGTTGAGGTTGTGTAGGGGCAGGCAGTGGACAATCACGTATAAGGTGATTTCCCTGACATCTGAAGCATGGTCCACTAGGAAATGGGGGTCGTACCTGCCTAGGTTGAGGTCTAGAGTTGGGGTTTGTGTACATGACATTAGCATACTCACGTTCCCCACTATTTTCACTTGGGTCCTCATAATAGTATGACTCGTTATGCTCGGGTGACTGCATGTAGTAAGCCTGTGGGCTATCAATATGTGTGGAGTCAAAACTATGGTCACTTGGATCACTGTCTGATAGCAATGGGGTGACTGGGACTATGGCTCTATTCGGATTTTCTTCAGCAGACGCATATTTCACTGGTATTGCATTGGTGGGAGCAGGGGGTTGCTGTACTAGGACTGGTTGAGGTCTCTGCTGCCCTTGATACGGTGGCTGATAAGTTTGCTATGGTCTGTTGTATTGTTGTGGTGGGTACTGATTCTGGTATCTACCCTGTTGTGGATATGGCTGAGGGTAATTTTGCCTAACAGTTTTTTTGTTATATGGGCAATCTTGTGCAGTGTGGTTGGTGTACCTGCGCTCTATGGTGCAGTACTGGCTACTAGGATTCGCCTGGGGTTGGGCCATAATGGGACATACACTTGCCATATGGTCGCCGCCACAATTGTAACACCGCTTAACTGGGGCGAATCTCGGAATTTGTTTGCTAGAGACACCTAGTTTTCGGGCTACCTTCTCTGCAAGTTCCTCAATGGATGTGGATTGGCCAGATGTCAGGTTACTAGAGCTATCAGAATCCTTATAGATTTTTGATAGTTCTAATTCCTCACCTAGATTGTCCTCAATGTCTATGCACATGCGCACGCACTCTTCTATCGTTCTGGGGTCCTTCAGATACACATATGACCTGAGCTTGGTGCTCAACAGTCCATCTAAGAACAAGGCCACTTGTTTGGCTGGTGTGGGTAACTCCGGCATCGGGCATCTCTCCAGGTACTGCCTAAATCTTCTTCCAGCTAGCCTGACTGTCTCTTGAGGTGTTTGTTTGAAGCTATGAATTAGTGAGGAGGTGTTATGCCTGATTCCACTCTTAGAAAACTCAATGATAAATGCCTCTAAGAGCTGGTCTATGTTTCTGAAATGCCTCTCGTTTAGTGGTTGAAACCATGTAAGGGCAGTGTTCCTAAGAGTTAGACCGAAAGCATTATATTGTGTGAATAGGTCCTCTACTTGTTCAGCTTTCAATACTTGCCGAAATTCTGCCACATGGTCATAAGGGTCTCCCGTGCCATCGAAATAATTCTTCATGGACTTCACCAGTTGAGTTGGTCGCAGGGTCCTAGTGTGTTCTCTCGGCCTTGGCAAAGGAAAATCGTCAGTATTCCTTTGATTCCATGGAGTTCTATGTCTCTCAGGTTCCACTCTATTCCTTTCTGTTCCCGTTCTTTCTCTTCCCCAAGAGTTGGCAAAACTTACTTCAGGTTTGTCTCTACTTCTATCTCTTTGAGCTCCATGAGCTTGGGAGGTCCCAGCTCCTTGGTGACCATAGGACACATTAGACCTTGGTTGGGGAAAAACAAATTCTCCCTTCCATGTGTAGGCATGTCTGCCATGCTCAGTGACCATGAAGATTCTCTCTGATGCATTGTCTAGGTAGGTTACTTGGTCGGGGCTATCAGGGTCCTTAAACTCATAGATTGTGAGGGCACTCACTTCTTGAGGTTGAGCAGATTTATATCTCCAAAAAGCCTCATCGGTTTCTCGGTTTAAAAGCAGATCTATGCTTTTATTATCCTGTGGAATCCACTCTGGAGTCCTGATTCTGGTCAAGACAGATTTACCCCGGGGGGTTCTTGGCTCTTTCTCTAAGTTCCCTTGCTCTATATCATCCATGTCGGTCTCAGCAATCACATTTCCAAACACATCAATTCCATCAGGAAGAGTGCTGACTACATATATAGTCCCCTCTTTATCTAGGTATGCTCCATTCTCAAACTTGACTACTGGGTGGTCTAATCCATGGGGTTCATCGGGGTTCTTAATCTGGACCACCGATCTTCTCAGGCCATCTTCATAGATGCGAGCACCTAGACGATTAGTCCTGATGTATTCCAGTTGGTCTTGTATGGTCCTTCTGGCTTTTCTAGATAAGCCAACCCTGAACTACCTACTGGTCTCTCCATGTGATAGGACATTCCAAAATCACTTGTTTCGGATCTGGGAGTGTATGGGTAATCACTCAACTGCTGGGCCCAAGACCTGGCAGTGTGATTGACACTCGCTTCAGAAGATCTGAGGCTTTGTCTGTCTCGGCCTAAGTGTCTGCCGGATCTAAAGTTCATATGCCTGATTTATCTACCCCCTGGGACCCAAGCACACTCTCGTTGCAGGTTAATTTTGCACCAATCACTTTGTTCTTTTGAGTTGAATATTATGTTTATGGTCTTGTCTGAAATCGCGTCGTCAGGAGTACTTAAGTGAATTTCCGCACTTGATAAGTGATCGACTCCAGGTTACCTTTTGTCCCTTAGAGTTTTCGCACTTAAGACCTACTTACTTCTTGTACTTGGTTGATTAATACTCTTGGACTTGATTCGTGCCTAACGTTGCCCTAATTAATTACCACACCTAAGTCGTACTTAGCCTACGCTAGGAATTGACAAAGGAGGGTTGAGAGATCTTCCAACCTCAATTAGCTGGTTGACCAGACTGCTACACAAGCCCAGGAAGCCTTCTCCCAAGCTTGGTACTCACCCTTGCTAGCTTGCTTTGGATTGCCTTGAGTGCACACAAAGTTCCTGCAAAAGCTCACCAGTTAGTATAGCTCTATTACCACGGGTAATTGGAAGACACACATCAATATTTTCAGTCCCCCTGGAGTAACTCACTGCACCCCCTGAATCTGAGGACCACTTAGTTCCACCTAAAGGTCAACTTAAAAATGCATGTTCTAAAACTCCGCGTATGATTCTTACAAAAACCAGTCGAGGTCCACGTAGGATTCTCAACGAGCTTTCCAACGAGACCAAAATCTCATCAATCGGAGTCCGTATGGTCAAGTTATGACCATTCAGGCACTAAAGGGTCAAAACAGGCTCTCAGGGTTCAGGAGATCCCTCTCTGGTTTCTAGGCCTTTTGCCCACTTCCAAGGTTCTAAAGTTATACCAAGGTGCCTAAAATTAAGCTCAACTACCCTTCAATTCACTCAAAAATAACCCTAACTTTTCATGCGTTAAAGGCCGTGTATCGCGATAGGTCGGGTCGAGGTGTCGCGATAGGTCGAAGTGTCGCGATAGCTCGTGAGGTGTCGCGATAGGTCGAAGTGTCGCGATAGCTCGTGAGGTGTCGCGATAGCTCGTGAGGTGTCGCGATAGGTCGTGAGTGTCGCGAGAGCTCGTGAGTGTCGCGATAGGTCATGAGGTGTCGCGATAGGTCGTGAGTGTCGCGATAGCTCGTGAGTGTCGCGATAGGTCGTGAGGTGTCGCGATAGCTCGTGAGTGTCGCGATAGCTCGTGAGTGTCGCGATAGGTCGTGAGGTGTCGCGATAGGTCGTGAGGTGTCGCAATAGGTCGTGAGGTGTCGCGATAGGTCGTGAGTGTCGCGATAGCTCGTGAGTGTCGGGATAGCTCGGGATATGGTGAATTTTTCTGTTCTGTCTAGTGATCTTGGGAGCTCTAGACCTGCGCAGTATTGTGGTGCACTCAGAATCGTGATTGGGTGAAATTTTCGGAGTGTCGCGATAGCTCGAGCTCAACGCCTCGGGGACTGTGTAGACAGATTCTGTACCTGCTGAGCTTGCTGGAGATGATGATGGAGCTGCCACCTGCAAGAAACATGCAAAAAACACACAAAACAAGAACACACACGCTCGCTCTCTCTCAAACTCGCACACAACAAATGAGGGAATGATAAGGAAGAGGGAATATGTAGTGGAGAAGGAGGTGGAGGTGGAGATGGAGAAGGAGGTGAAGATGGAGATGGAGATGGAGAAAAATCAGAAATTTACCAACTACTTACCATTCCAATGCGTCCTCTCTACGTCTTACCATCACACGCTCGTCCTCAAAGCTCGATCCCTGGCAACGGCGCCAAAATTTGGTGTAGCTCAGTGATGAGTAGCACCTCCTTTAATGTCAATCCGGGAAGACGTGAGGATGGTATGAAGACCACGAGCAAGTGGAAGCACAAGTGCATGAGTGAGAAGCACACAAGCATGCACACACATACACGCACACGCGCACACACGGCAAGAACAAAGAGAGTAAGACAATGGAATCACTTCTATTGCAGCAAAGTTCTCATACAAGCTCCTCAAAACTACAAGAGGCTCCTCTAAAAATGAGCTCTCTAGCTCTATTTATAGTTTTTGACTAGCTTTGGCCCTGTCCAGACCTAGTGTCCGGCCTAGTTAAAAATTAGGTTCCAGGGCTTATTTGAGGGCTCAAACGAGATCTAAAAAATACGAAAATTGGTAGGCAACTACTTCTAAGGCTCCTCAAGCTCGAGGACTCCTCGGCTTGTACAAAATGGAGCTACAAAAAGGTGAAAATGGTATTTACAGGGGTTTTTAGTGATGAGAATCACTTTTAAATGGTGTAAGGGTTTTGAAAAAAATAAAGGGTTGCCTTAGTGCTAGATCTGCTTGTATGCTCGTACTTGCCTCTTCTCGTATACTGCCAACAGCTCTCAATGGACCTGTAAGAGTCCCAGAGTTAGCTCAAGATTTACATTCAAATAACATAACAAACCTTTTTCATTCATGTACTTCCGAGCCCAAATTGCCCTTTTTCTTTATGGAAAACAATCCTAGACATCCCTCAATTTCCTTCCCCCTGGTTATGGTCAACTTCAAAATACCCTATCTACAACTCCCCGTATTAGTGGGATTCAAAGCAAGCTTTCCAACAAGACCTAAATCACTAAAAACGGAGTTTGTATGAGGACGTTATGTCTATTCAGGGCTCTAGGGCTAAAACAAGATCACAACAGGCTAATAGGTAAACAGGAATAGCTCACACTTTTTTCTAAGGCTTCGTTATGCTCTAATGACCCTTAATTTTCCCAATTTTTTACCAAGAATAGGCTAGATTTCTTTCATCATAAAAAATGCCGAATTCGCCTCTCAATCACGATCGAGTGGTCTAACAATCGCGATTGATGTGTGAGTTGTGATCGACTTGCCGGTCACGATTGACAGGTCCGTCGTGGCTATCAATCATGATTGATGGGTCAATCGCCATTGACACGTGGCCCAAAGATTCTGTCTGTCGTGGTCAAAGAATCATTGACTGAGTCAGTCGCGATCAAAAGGTCTGTCGGGGTTTTCGATCGCGATTGATGGGCCAATTATGATTGATGGGTCAATAGCGATTAACACATGGCATACAAAGGCTCTGTTGGTCTTGGTCAATCAATCGTTGACTCTGTCGGTCACAATCAACATGTTGTTCATGATTGACAGGTCCATCGGGAAGTGTCCATCGTCTTTTGTGAGTCGCAATTGACATATCAATCGTGATTGACAGAAAACAGAGGCATTTGAAAATTTTAAACATAGTTTTAGGATGCTCTAGGTCTAAAGATCATGTTTATGCACTTAGGTTGGTAAAATGGTCTATTTTTTTCTCGATCGTGATTGACAGAGGTCAATGCCTCGAGACCTGCACAGTAAAAAATTTTACCTACAAGAGCTGTTACAACGGCTGGGGATGTTGATTCCTGCAGAAAATCTCAGAAAACACACAAACGCACGAGCGCACAAACACACTCTTGCTCTCTCTCTCTCTCACAAGTGAAATGAGGGGAATAGTATGGGAAGCGTGATATGACCAAAAAACTGAAAACGTCGCAATGATGGAGATGGAGGTGCGAGATGGTGATGATGATGATGTTGATGAAGATGGTGAAGAAAACAAAAGGAAATAGATCAAAGTGAAAAAAATATCTATGACTCCAATATCTCAACTCTACATCTTACGATCACACGCTCGTCCTCAAAGCTCGATCCCTGACAACGGGGCCAAAATTTGGTGTGGCTCAATGATGAGTAGCACCTCCTTTAATTTCAATTCGGGAAGACATGAGGATGGTATGAAGACCTCAAACAAGTGATGGCACAAGTGTGTGAGTGAGAAGCACACAAGCATGCACACACATACACACACGCGCACAAAAGGCAAGAACAAAGAGAGAAACAATGGAGTAACTTCTATTACAAAAGAGTTCTCATACAAGTTCAAATCTACAACAAGCTAACCCCAAAAATGAGCTCTCTAGCTCTTTTTATAGTTTTGTACTAACTTTTGTCCTATCCAGACCTAGTGTCTAGCCTAGTTAAAAATTAAGTTCCTAGGCTATTTTGGATGTTTAAACAAGCTCTGAAAATTATGAAAATTGGTATATAAATACTAGTAATACTCCTTAAGCTCAGGGACTCCTCGGCTTGCACAAAATGGAGTCGAATCTATGAAAAATGGTATCTACAATGTTCATGAAGTGATGAAAATCACTGTTACAAAAGGGGCTACATTGGGAAAAAATTGAATGGCCTACTTGCTAGATCTTTGTTGAATGCCTTGCCTACTTGTTCCTTCTCTCTGCTATGACTCCCTTCGTTGGCTTCCTTGTCGTGTAGGTCTTTGAGTTCCCTGGTGTTACTCTAGCACAATGGTGAGTACCAACGTGAGAAGATTCACCTCATAATTGTCAATCCGTGGAGACGTGAGGACTAGTATGAAGACTATGAGCAAGTGAAGGCACAAGTGCGTGAGTGAGAAGCACACAAGCATGCACACACATACACACACACGCGCACACAAGGAAAGAACAAGGAGAGGAACAATGGAATTCTTTGCATTAATCAAAAGGTCTCTTACATAAGCTCAATTCACAAACAATCTCACCCCAAAAATGAGCTCTCTAGCTCTTTTTATATTTTTTTGACTAGTTTTGGCCCTGTCCAGACCTAGTGTCCGGCCTAGTTAAAAATTAGGTTCCAGGGCTTATTTGAGGGTTCAAACGAAGTCTAGAAATTATGAAAATTGGTACGATGGTACTTCTAATACTCCTCAAGCTCGAGGACTCCTCGGCTTGCACAAAATGGAGTCTATTCTACCAAAAACGGGATTTACAATGTTTGTGTAGTGATCAAAATCACTTGAGTTGTACATAATCCATGGGAAAAAATGATTTGGCCTTGTTGCCGTATTGTGCATGACTCCTCTGTTGCGTTGTATGCCAACACGCCCCCCTTCCTAGCGTCTGTCGCCCCTGACAGACCTTTGTTCTCTCGGGTGGTCGATATAATATTGGATGACATTGGTGGCCAGTTCATGTTCTCCTATCCTTAAGCCTCTTGCTAGATCAGCTTCCAATGCATACCAATTGATTGCACCAGGGGTCTCTGGTTGCGGGGTGGTGTAGTACTCTGAGTACATTGCTTGTTCACAAGCAAAAAGTTGGAGCAGATGTGTTGGCTTTGGTGCGAAAATCTCCGAGTGATACTCCCAGAAACCTGATCTGAACATTTCTTCGAAGGTCTGTTTGTAGCAGGCAGGGAGGTATTTGATGCGTGCATGCCAGGCGTAAGCCACACGAATACTGGGGGTGGTGCTCATGTCATACACCAAGTCGTAATTTCCATTGCTAAACCCCGGGAGACGTACCTGTGGTGCGGCTGCATTTCTAAAAGTCTTCAGGACTACTTGCATCATATCTAAGATTTTAAGCATCATTTGCGCTGCTACATCTTGCATGGGCTTCAAGCGCGGCATCCAATGGCGAATGGTTCCCATCATATATGCTACCGACGGTGGTCCCTGTGGTGGCGCAATGTACGGGTAGTTCAGCCATTCCTTGCATTGCGCGTTGTTCTGTACCTTGATATTGAATGCCTTCCAAGACCTGCGGCATGGGACTGGACCGTAGCATGGATTGTATAGGAGGTGTAGAGGCGCATTGTTCCATGTGCCTAGCATTTCTGGATATGTCTCTAGAAGTTTCTGCCGCCAGGTGGGTTGACGAATTTTGCCTTTTTGCACCTCTGGAGGAAGGTCTTCGGGTTGAAATTGGGTTGCAAAGGTAGGAATCTGACCCGTGACTCTTTGTATTTCTGCATTATAATTAGCCAAGATAATATAATACGGCCTGTATTGGAGTTCAGATGAGAGGATCAGGCGTCTCGATGACAGGTTCTTGAAGTAAGCTGATTGTAACACAGTTTCCTCTATGACCCTCATGGCCTGATTTTGCACTACTGTGCGCTCTTCGTGCGAACTCCCGATTTCCTCCACTTGACGTAGCCATGGGGGCCGTGGTGCCTCGAATGTGTCCTGCGCTTCTTCTGTTTGTTGGCCTCCTGGGAATGGTTGCGGATCGTATTCTTCGTCAAACATTTGTTCCACAGGAATTTGCACCACTTCTTCGTCCGTGGGAGCCTCTGGAGGGGAAGATGGTCTCTCATACTGTAGTAGACGTGTTTGCAATTCAGTGACCTGTTTCTGGAGATCTTTTATGGCCTCTGCGTCTGTGAGAAGTGAAGCCGCGGAGGGGGTGGTTGGAGAGGCTGCTGTTGGTCCTTTTTGGTGTTCCTGCTTCAATTGTCCCAGTTCCTCCGATAGTTTATCATGTGCTTCAAGCAGCATGGCATAGTCTTCCAATATGGTCTTGATATTATCGGGGGTCACTGCTTGAAACTTGGATGGGCTGATGGGTGCCCCCGGTGTGCTCTCAATAGCTGCCTCCAAGTTCTCTTGATTTTGTACTTGCAAGCGTCTATTCTCTTCCTGAGCGGCCGCAAGATGGCGTTTGAGTAGAGCCATATTTCGCTGAAGTTTTGAGTTGCGTTCCAGCTGTGTCCGTAGGTGACCTTCTACCACCTGTATCGCTTCCTGATATGTGTTCTGTAACTGTACCTCCAATATGCCATGAGCTTCTTGGAGAGTTTGGAACTGTGTGTGAAGGCGAGCATTTTCCTCTTCTAGTGCCGCAAGGCGGTGCTATAATGTCTCTGAGTGCTCGTGCAGGCGTTCGTTTTGTTGCTGAAGCTGAATGTAATCTGTCCTTAAATTTGATATACAAGCCAGCATGGTGTCCAATGCATTTCCTATAGATGAGTGGGTGGTGTTTATAGTGGGAGATGCATGGGAAGGGAACTGGGGAAGGGGAACAGTGAATGATGTGTCTATGGAAGTCGTGTGTGTGAGTGAAATTGGTGGAGGGGGAATGGGAGGAGGTGAAATCGTGGGGGGAGGTGCCGTGGGTGGTGAAATGTCCATACCTTCAGGAGTGGGTGTGAGTGTGGGGTCTGCCATATACATTGGGATGGTAGGTGGTGTGTGTGTGGAAGTGGTGAATAGATGCGAAGTGGGGTGGGAAGCTGAAAAGACAGGAAATGGTTGAGACCCTGGTTGAAAAGCTCTAGCAAGGAGGTCATGGAGGGATTGTAGAAATGGAGAGAGAGAGGTCGGGGGTTGAGGTCGTAAATTTGAGGAGGGCTGGAAGGGTTGCGTGGTAGCAGGGAAACCCATGAATGTGGATCTAGGGTCAGGATGACCTATGGCTGAGGGCATGGGTGATGGTTGCCCTAGGGTAGGCTCTAGGAGCGGTTCGGTGGATTGTGTAGTGATGGGGGTTGCTTCAAATATTGGGTTATCAGTGGTAGAGAATAGGGTGGAACTAGAGATGGGAGTACGGAAGATGAAGGTTGGGTCGGTGGGTTGAGTGGTCGAAGTGATTTCCACTGTTTCTGCTCTAGGAGGTGATGGTGGGGGTGTGGGTGGTAGTGGTTCGGTGGACTCCTCATGGGTGACTGGGTGCTGTTGGCTAGCCGTTTCGGTTGCATGGGAGGTTGTCCTGATAGGTTCAGATGTAATAGTTGGCTCTTCTGCAACTGTAATGGGAATCTGGATATTCTTCCCTGAGCGTGGTCGTGTCTGGAACCTTCGTGGGTCATATTGAACTGGAGACCTCTGAATGGCAGTGCGCACTGCTTCCACTACCCCATATGTTTCTGCCATCAATAAGAGACCTTCCCTATACTCTGAGTCAACTCCTGCTTCTTCCAACAACTGAGTCATGAGTACTCTGCTACTCTGTTCGGTGAGTAGTTGTTGCGATCGCACTCTTTCCATAATTTGATACAGCCTTCGGAGTTCTGCTGTATAGGCTGGGGCTTCAGTGGTCTCCGCTTCATACGCTCCTTCTTCTTCTAGGTGTCCTTGTTGTTGACCTTGCTGAGCGTCACTCCAATGTACATGTCGACCGTCTGTAGACTTTCTTCTTCTTCGTGAGGATGTGCCTTGTTCCTCTGCCTCTGAATAAAACTCCACATCAGAGAATTGTGTACTTTGTAGGAATGCTTCAAAGTCCTGGGGGTCCATTCCTTCAGCATCTCCAGTGGCAGCAAATTCGAATTCAGGTGGAACAGGAGGAGCCGATGGGGTAGCTTGTGTCGTAGTGTCAGATCCCGACCTGGGTATCCTAATGGTAAAGGGAGGTACAGTGGCCTCCCTTCGTGGCGATACCTCAGGAGTAGTCAGAACTTCCCTTGTCTGGACACAAGGGATCGCACCCCTCATGCGCTTGGATTGATGTGTGGACGTCTTGAGCATTTTAAACATTTGTAATTGTGCCCAAGTTAAGGCACGTTCAATGGGGACATCGTATGCTAGGCACCGGTAAATAATGCGTGTGATTGCACAGCATCCGTTCACCACTAATTTCCTAGAAGACCGTTTGTTTGCTTCATACAATTGATCTCTAATCCATACCGGTAGCTTAATGGGTAACGCACCTGCTTCCGCTAAGTAGAGAGCGAACCAGATTCTCTTGTGTGGTTGTGTGAAGCGGTCTTGGCCGGGAAAGGCGAAATGTTGCATGCACATGCGGAGAGGGATGGACACGTTTGGGGTGAGTGCTGCCATGTCTTTAAGCTTCAATAGTTTCCTATCCTTCATGTTAGTGGGAACAAGAGCATCCTTTTCAGAGGGTACATGCGTGCCGTGCATATTCAAAGCGTCGCTTACCAACTCCACAGTAAGTTCAAACCTCTTCAACTCGTTGTTGCCCAGCAAGGAGGGAAGAACAAATGATCCGGGTTTGTCCTTTTCTTCATTAGCTTGTAATGTGGAGACTAAATAGTAACATCGGAGGAGATCTGGTTTAGGTAGTGGGGCTTCAAAGTATTCTGCCAGCCCTGCTCGTTGCCATATGGTCTGGAGATCCTCGGTGTTCTGTAAAGTCTCGAACTCCTTGGAGAAAAATTGGAATCGAACCCATGATCTGTCATACTCGCACTTAGACTCCCATATATACTTGGCCTCTCCTAATGGACCTGGCATGCCATTGAACCAATGAGAATTGGCATGGACTCTTTCCGTGATCCCTGTAGGTGGATCTGGCACCGGGATTTCCTGAAGGTGCTGCAGCTCCACTGGTCGTTCAGTTGGTGGCACATCCACAGGTAGACTATCCACATCAATTCCTGCAGTAAGTATCCCTACTTGTGAGCCCGAACCTGTCGCTTCTGCCATTTTACTTCTTGCCTTCTGATTCTGTGAGAATATAGAATCATGTGTTAACATCGTAATGGACAGAATAAATCCGTTGTTGTCCCCGTTACAACATTAACATGAGGTAGATGGTGAGTTAGTGGTTAGTAAGTGCACGAAGAGAGTGTGTGTAGTTAATGCTTGGGTATTCCTAGGAGACTAATGCAGTTAGTAAGTGGGGGTGAATTTACAAATTGGGGTCGGGGGGTTTATTACAGGTCTTAAGCTGCCAAATGCAGTGGATGGGTTTTTCCCTTGGTTTCGTAGAGGCGCTAGAGAACATTATAGGTGTATCAGCTTGAACATGAGGCTTTTAGGGACCCATTTACAAATGATTCTGTTCGTGCTCATGGGCCTTGGTGTGTTCGTGAGTGTTGAAAACGAGTGGATGCCGGTTGTGCGAGTGAATGGGTTACGCTGTATAGGTTGTGGCTTCGGTGTAGCTATTTGCGCCCACAAGCAAGCCTTAGGCACCCAAATTTGTCTTGATTGTGGGCTAGCCTTCATCCACTTCTTGGGCACCCAAATAGATTTCATGTTAGCAGAAGAATTTCCGGAAGACTTCTTATTAGTGTCGTGTTGTTGGTTACTAATAAGAGGCTTTGCCCGTGTGGTTGGCTTGAGTGCAACTGGGTGTTCGCCTTTCCGCACCCACACTTGTTTCACTTGCTGGGACATTTTGCTGCGCAGGTACTTTGGATCCCGGACATAGGTAGTACTCTGCTTCTTCTGCCTTTGATCCACCTTTGGTTGTTGCCTCCTTCTGGCCTTTGGAAAAGAAGGGAGTTCCTTTGCATCCCTGACTCCTTTTTTGCGAATATCATTCCTCTGCAACACATAGTTTTGGACAAGAACAACATGGTCATCTTCATGTGTATTCCTGGAAGGACCAGGAGTCTGTGCCTTTCTTAGTTCCTTGAGTGCTCCCTTATCTAACTCTACTGTAATTCGACTATGATTGACCCAAACCTGAAGAAGTCCACTTCTTAAGTTTAAGTTGACTGCTTGGTCATAGATCCAATCTTGACCCAAGACAAGAGGTTCAGTGAGATCCTCGTCTTGACACACTAGCACTTTAACTGTTATAGCCTCATCATGAATATAGAGGGGAAGTTCCACCTCACCCATGCAAGGGGTTTCCATGCCTCCCAATCCTTTGAGATACGCTTCCACAGGATTGACAGTTAACTGCAACTCTTGACAGTAAGACAATTTAACAGCACTGGTGGCTGCACCTGAGTCAATCAAGGCTCTTACAGTCCTTGCACTCTTTCCTTGTCCTATATTTAGGGTTAAGAAAGGACGTCTATCAATTATCCTATGTGAGCTTGTTCGTGCAACTTCACACATGGCCATGGGATATCCTTGATCTGCATAGTCATTTGCTCTAGGCTGATCTCTACCTTGCCTTCGTAACTTCATCCTTCTGATGCGTTCTAAAGCTTCTGCTTGAGCCTCTTATCGAACTCGCTTTTCTTCCTCTTTACATTTCTTAGCAGTGTTGAGTCGGCTGAGCATTTCCTCCGTGAGGGGTTCCTGATACAACTTGACTCTGCAACCGCTAATATAGTTTGGGAGAACATCACCCTCTAACGTGGCTAATTGTACTGCTCCACTCGTGGAGATCCTATTGATAATCATAGGTCCGTAGCCTCTCTTTTCTAGCTTCCTCGCGTGTTGTTTCAGTGTATAGACTAAGACTAGATCTCCTGCTTTCAAGCCTTTATCCTTCACATGGGCATCGAAATATGCCTTCTGTCTCTTCTTGGCTGCATATATTCCTGCAGCTGCTCTCAGTCTTGTTTCTCCTAATCGTTCAAGGTCAAAGATCCTAGAGGAGAGCTCATGACCTGTCCATTCGTGCTCTTGTGCTACTCTCAATGTAGGGATCAAGAAGTCCAAGGGTAACACAGCGTTTTGGCCGAATACCATCTGAAAGGGGGTGGCTTGGAGTACCGTTTTGTAGGCAACTCGGTATGCCCAAACAGCATGGTGTAACTGTTTGTCCCAATCAGAGCGTTTAGTGTTCACTAATTTCGTCAGTACATTGCATAAAATCTTATTAGTGCTCTCAGCTTGTCCATTAGCTTGAGGGTGATAGGGGGCAGACTTCTTGTGTATTACCAGGAATTCTTGGAGTAGATTTTCAATCACTTCGTTCAAGAAGTGAGTGCCTCTATCACTTACTAGTTCTATAGGTAGCCCATATCTTGTGAACACATTCTCAAACAAGAATTTAGCAGTTGTCTGAGCATCGTTCTTTGTCGTAGCCTTTACCTCTACCCACTTGGTGAGATAATCTGTTGCAACAACGATGTATTCCGCATGAGATCCTTTAGCTGGGGGATTAATAGGACCTACGAAGTCTATTCCCCACTTAAAGAATGCACGTCCACCCATCATAGGTTTCAGTGGCATCTCATCTTTGCGTATAGGATACTGAGTCCTCTGACAGACATCACACCGTTTCACATAGGTATGTGCATCCATGTGAAGGGTAGGCCACCAGAACCCCGCAAATAATATTGCCTTGATCACCCGATCTGGTCCAAAGTGCCCTCCTGCTACACCTTGGTGAGCAGTTTCTAAGATCTTAAGATATTCACTTTCATGGATACATAGCCTCAGGTAACCATCTTTACCACGCTTGTATAGATTATCACCAATAAGTGAGTAATCCAGGGCTTCTTGTTCTAAACTCCTTTTCCTAGCCAGAGTCATGTCTGGAGGGAATGCTTTCGTCCTTAGGAAGGATACTAGTGGTTCACTCCAATCTGACACAATGGATACTTGATAAAGAGTGGCGTGTTCCACAGGTGGTTTAGTGCAACAGATTGGGCATTCCTTGCACAACTTTTGGACATCCGCTTCCATAGTCGGCCAATGCACTCCGAGTCTTCTTAGTGTCTGTAAAGTTCGTTGCTTTGAATGGTGTTGCTCTAGTGCACCTACATGTGCTAATTGCAACCATTTAGCGTACTCATCCTCTTCTACGCAGCAAGCCAAGATCCCTTGGTCTGTGTGCTTGTACATACTTCCTGCCATGATGTGGTACTTTTGGGCTTTTACGACCTCTCTATTCCGTGTGTTTACCACTGGATGGTTAGGCCCGTAAGTCAATACTGGTACCAATGGCTTAGCCCACTGCGGTACAACTTCCAAATTAAACAAGTAAGCATCAGGAAGGTCATCTGACACTCCTTATGGGGCTTCTCCCGATGTGAGCCTAGAGAGATGATCAGCTCTCAAATGAGTCCTACCTTTCCTTACCACAACTTCAAAGTCATATTCCATGAGCAAGAGAAACCATCTCACTAATCTTCCTGTATTGCATGGCTTGTTTACGAGGTATAGCAATGCCTGATGATCAGTAAAAAATTTAAACTTATTTGCAAGCAAATAGTGTCTAAATTTCTTAACTGCATATACCATGCCTAAGCCTTCTCTCTCCGTAGTGGTGTAATTCCGTTCAGCCGCATTCAATTGTCTACTGGCATAGGCAATTGGAAGATCCATATTACCTTCACCAGTAGGTTGTGCAAGCACACATCCAATAGCATAATTGGATGCATCCACATGAACATGGAATGGCTTATTTGAATCTGGTGTGGTCAAGATTGGTGCTGAACATAATCTTCGTTTAAGCTCCTGGAAGGAATTCTCACATTCATCCGTCCACTCAAAATTAGTCAGAAGTCCGTACATGGGCTTTGCAATGACAGCATACATGTGTATAAATCGTCGGTAATAACCACAATGCCCCATGAAAGCTTGTACTTCCTTGACATTCTTTGGCCTAGGTAGCTCTGCTATGGCTCTCACTTTTTCTTCGTCGGTAGATATGCCATTCTTTGACACTATGTGTCCTAGAATCTTGCCTTGCCTGACCATAAAAACGCACTTTTCTGGGTTCAGGCAGACTTGATATTCTCTACATTTGTCAAAGATTTGTCTGAGTTCAGGGATATGGGTTTGTCTAATGTTGGAATGAGCACAAAGATCATCAATGTAGACTTCTAAACTCTTCCTCAGGAACTCCTTAAACACATGGCACATCAGCCTCTGGAAGGTAGCTGGTGCATTGGTAAGCCCAAATGGCATTACTCTAAAAGCAAAAATGCCCCATTCTGTGGCAAAGGCTGTCTTATGTTGATCCTCTGGGGCTATGGCTACTTGATTGTAGCCCGAAAATCCATCAAGGAAGCTGTACACTTCCTTGCCTGCCACTCTTTCTAAGAGATGTTCTGTGATGGGAAGCGGATAGTTATCTCGAATTGTGGCTGCATTAACCTTTTTCAAGTTAATGCACACACGCAGCTTGCCATTCTTCTTGGGCACCACTACGATGGGGGATACCCATTCAGTGTGCTCAATTTCATAGATAAATCCAGCTTCAACCAATCTATCTATCTCTTCTTTGATCTTAGGAGCGTAATTATCGTTATAAGTATAGGGCTTTTGCTTAGAGGGTTTAGCATCTGAGGTCATGGGGATAGTGTGTGAGCATATATCGGGGTCAACACCTTTCAAATCCTTGTAACTCCAAGCGAATACATCTCTGTATTCTCTTAGCAAGGCTATCAACGCATGCTCTTCTTCCTCTGTCAGGTCATGGCCTATGTACGTGCATCTCGCCTCTCCTTCTTCTAGGGCCACAACTATTTTCTTGGTGGTTTCTTTGTTATCATAGGCCTCTCCTGATTGTGCCTCTCGTTTAGGCATTCTTATCATGACTCTCCTGTCATCTATCTCATACTTCTTAAAATTTTCTGGGACCTCAAACAAAGATTCTTCCTCTTCTGGTGAGGCTTCTCTCTTCTTTCGTTTCTTTCCTTCTTCCTTCGGGGTCACATGTGTTGCTAATCTTACATTATTTGTAACCTCTCCATGCCTCTGGGGTTGAAATTCTACTTCATGGAAGTATTCTTCATCTGATGCAAATGGTGGGTCCATAATGATTGACTCTAGATCGGAGTCACTTGCATCCTCAAATGCGTCAGGGCTAGGTTCGCATTCTTCTAGAACTGCCTCTCCCATGATTGGCTCTATGGAGAAGACTGAAATGTCATAGCCATCCTCATCACAGTGAGGTGTCCATTGTTCTTCATTGATGGCTACGTCCATTGTTGCTAAAATTTCTGCCCAACTGTGAGGTTCAAATTCTTCGTCTGGAAAAACTACAGGTGCATAGGCTGGGTCTTGGATTGATCTATGGGTTTCTTTTGCACCTACCTCTCTGGCTTTCTCTCTCTTCTCTTCTTCTACTGCTACCTTGCACATCCATAAGTGAGTGTCTTCATGCATCCATGAGGATCCAGACCCTATGGAATGCACCGATTCTGTATCATCTTTGGCTCTATGGATGGGATTCCATTGGATAGGAGGGACATCTCTATGAGAATAATCCTTGAGATTGACTTTGGTCGTAACACCCAAGTGTTGCAAATACAAGGAGTTGGTTCCCCAATCCTGTACCACTTGCAACTGTCGCATAAATGGTCTTCCCAAAATCATCTCATAGGCATGATTTTTGCTGAAGTCACATATAGCAAATGTATGCTCAAACTCGACACCACAAGTGGTGAGAGTTATTCCTTCTAGCAGTCCTAGGGGTCTCTCTATGTGACCATCAGCCATCTGCAATTTCATTCTCGTTGGCCTGAGTGCCGGCTTGCCCCAACGCTTCCATAGGGAAGTAGTAGCAATTGTAACTCCTGCACCTGAGTCCAAAATTGCCTTGGTGGTGTACTCCTGGTAGGTGATGGGAAGATAGGTGTTCCCTTCTTCACCTTCACACATATCTCCTATCTTATCCAAGGGAATTTCTGGCACTGTCCTATGGGATCCTACCTGGGAACGAGGTTTTGCTATTTCTGGTACTTGTTTGTAGGTATGACTGAATCTTCGTTTCTTACCCTGACTGTAGGTGCTCTCATACAGGTGGACTTTGCTTCCCATGGTCCTGTGAAGTGGGGTAACTCTTGTATGGAATTAGATTCAAAGTCCAATCTCTTGTGAGATTGAGTACTCTCATGTTCCCCGTAAATAGATGGGATGTCTTGTGGGAATTGGTCGTGTGCATCATCCACAAGTTCAAAGGGAGGGGCGACTTCACTTTCGTTATCCCATTTGTCTTCTTGAATCTCTCGTAGGAAGTCTGGCGCAAACCGATTCATAGAAGAAGAAGTGTTTGGCTCCGTAGAATTAGGCGCATAAGCAACCTGTGAAGGAGGGCTTGTTCTATCGTTGGCTCTCTCCTCGTTCTCATAGATGGTTGGAGCACAAGCTTCCTGGGGAGGGTTACTTATTCTATTACTTTTCCGAACAGGCTCATACGCTCCCTGAGAAGGAATGTAGGCAACCTGTGGAGGTACGCAAGCTTTCGAGGGAGGCTCATGTGCCTTTTGGGGGGAAAGATAAGCTTCTTGAGGAGGCACATGGGCTTCCTGAAGAGGCTTGCTTATCCGTTCTCTTGCCCTTTCCTTTCTTTGAGGGGCAGGTTCCTTTTCTGATTGTGCAATTAGCCTCTCTATTCTCTCTAAGGAGGGGAAGTTGTCTGGTTTAGTGGAATTGGCCACACAAACTTCCGATGGGGGATGGTTCATGTTTTTGCTTGCTTTATCTTTTTCTTGATTTTTTTCTTCCTTGGCAGATCTTGCAATTATTCCCTCTAACTTCTCTAGGAATCCATCCAAGTGTAATTGCGTTTTGGCTGAGCCCGAGTAATTGAAAAGGCGACTGGCTTCAAACATAGTTTGAGCCAATGCGACCATTTTAGCGCACAGCTTGGTTCTTTCTATCTCTAGGTCAGCTCTGGGATAGCACTTGTCATGATCCGTGACGTTTGGCCCTTCTTGGATTCTGGCCTGATATGCCTTAAGCATCATGTCTATGTCTTCAGGAGTGGGATCAGCTAATACTGATCCTGTTTGGGGTGGTGGGTGGGTTACGTGGGGTGTCTTAGAGGGTGGAGGGATGGAGGGTGATGGGGATGGTAGCGGTGGGAATGTGTGAGAGTGCGCTTGAGATGTGATCTCTATGATTTTGGCCTTGGTTTCTCGTAGACTTTCCTCAAGTTCACTCATCTTCTTTGCCCATTGCCTTTTCATGCGTTCGCGGCTATCTCTCCAAGCTCTTGTTCTCTTTTTATTTTGGCTCTCAGTATCGCTAGCGTCTGGGCTCTTTTCCTTGCCTACCCCTTGGTTTTGCTGCACTGCTTGAGCTCTCGTGACTACCTGTACGGGTGCAGTGGAAGTAACACTTCCGCTGGAATCTTCCACTAACTCAATAACATTGATAGGCGTGATTTTTGGCATATTATTGGGGTTCTTTGGGCAATCTCGTAAGAGATGCTCTTTTCCACAATCTTGGCAGAAGCCTTGGATTGTCACTGACTGGTTTTGTGTAAGTGGAGGTAAGGGGCAATCACGAATGAGGTGATCTCCTTGGCATCTGTAGCACGGTCCTCTTGGGAATGGAGGTCTTACTTGCCTAGGTTGAGGCCTAGGGTTGGGGTTTGCATACATGACGTCCGTGTAATCTGACTCCCAACTAGGTTCGTTTGTCTCTTCGCTATAATAGGACTCACCATGCTCAGGAGACTGCATGTAGTAGGCCTGGGGGCTATCAACATGTGTAGAATCAAAGCTATGGTCACTCGGGTCATTTTCAGAAAGCAAGGATGTTACAGGGACTATAGCTCTATTCAGGTTCTCTTCTGCAGCAGTATACTTTACTGGAATCACATTGGCTGGAGTTGGGGGTTGTTGTGCTAGCACCGGTTGAGGTCTTTGTTGGTTTTGATATTGTGGTTGATAATTTTGTTGTGGCCTGCCATATGGCTGTGGAGGGTACTGGTTCTGGTATCTTCCCTGTTGAGGGTATGGCTGAGGGTAGGGTTGCCTAACCGCCTGCTTATTGTATGGGCAATCTTGCGCAGTGTGATTGGTGTACTTCCGTTCTATGGTGCAGTACTGGCTACTAGGATTAACTTGGGTTTGAGCCATAATGGGACAGACGTTCGCCATGTGGTCGCCACCACAAGTATAGCATCTTTTCACAGGGGCAAACCTTGGGATTTGTTTACTAGTTACCCCTAATTTCTGAGCTACTTTCTCTGCGAGTTCCTCAATTGATGTGGATTGCGTGGAAGAGTGACTAGATGCACTATCTGAATCTTTGTAGATTTTTGAAAGCTCTAGTTCTTCCCCTAGGTTATCTTCAATGTCAATGCACATGCGTACACACTCTTCTATAGTCCTAGGGTCTTTCAGATACACATAGGATCTCAATTTCGTACTTAGCAATCCATCAAGGAATAAGGCTACTTGTTTGGCAGATGTGGGTAGCTCCGAAACAGGACATCTTTCAAGGTATTGCCTAAATCTTCTTCCTGCAAGTCTCACAGTCTCTTGAGGGGTTTGCTTGAAGCTGTGAATCAGTGAGGAAGTATTGTGTCTTATGCCACTCTTGGAGAATTCAATAATAAATGCTTCTAGGAGTTGGTCTATGCTCCTGAACTGGCGCTCATCCAATGGTTGAAACCATGTAAGTGCTGTGTTCCTAAGGGTTAGACCGAAGGCATTGTACTGCGTGAATAGATCCTCCACTTGTTCAGCTCTCAAGACTTGCTTGAACTCCGCCACATGATCATAGGGATCTCCTGTGCCATCAAAGTAATTCTTCATGGACTTAACTAGCTGGGTCGGTCCCAGAATTCTTGTGTGCTCTCTAGGTCTCGGCAGCAGGAATCCATCCACATTTCTTTGGTTCCTGTCAGCTCTAAGCATCTCAGGTTCTACCCTATTCGTTTCCGTCCTCGTTCTTTCTCTGCCCACAGGGTTGGCAAAGCTTACTTCTGGTCTATCTCTACTTCTATCTCTTTGCATTCCATGAGCTTGGGATGTTCCAGCCCCAGGGTGACCATAGGATACATTTGATCTTGGTTGGGGGAAAACGAATTCACCCTTCCAAGTGTAAGCATGCCTATCATTTTCCGTAACCGCAAAGATCCGTTCTGAAGCGTGATCTAAGTAGGTCACTCTGCCTGGGCTATCAGGATCCTTAAACTCGTAGATCATGATATTTCCTATATCAATTGGCCGATTAGATTTATACCTCCAAAAGGCTTCGTCAGTTTCTCGATTGAGGAGCAACTCTATGCTCTTGTTGTCTTGGGGAACCCACTCAGGTGTGATAATCCTAGTGAGAACAGATTTGCCTCGAGGGGTTCTAGGTTCTACACCCATGTTTCCTTGTTCCAAGTCACCTAAGTCCACTTCGGAGATTACATTCCCAAATTCATCTGTCCTATCTGTGTGACTGGTGACTACGTATATGGTTCCTTCTTTGTCCAGGTATGCACCGTTTTCAAACTTGACAGCTGGGTGCTCTAGTCCTATGGATTGGTCAGGGTTTTTAATCCGGACCACGGATCTTCCTAGGCCGTCCTCATAGATGCTAGCACCTAATCGGTTGGTCCTAAGGTATTCCAACTGTGTTTTGTAAGGGCCTTCTACCCTGTACAAGTAAGGCACACCTGAACTTCCCGTAGGTCTGTCCATGCCTTGAGACATCTCTGACTCACTGGTCTCAGAGCTAGGGTAGTACGAGTGGTGGCTCAACTGCTGGGCCCAAGACCTAGCAGTGTGGTTAACACTAGCCTCTGAAGATCTAAGGCTTTGTCTCTCCCTTACTAGATGTCGTCCTGATCTAAGGTTCATATGCCTATCTAAGTAGCCCAATTCTTTGCCCAGAGTACAACCTCGTTGCTGGTTACTTTATATTAGTCGCTTGGTTTTTTTTAGTTATTTTATCGTGTTTAAGGTCTTGTCTGATATCACGTCGTCAGGAATATTTGAATGTTGTTTCGCACTTACAGTTGATCGTTCCACGTTAAGTTCTTTCCCTTTAAAATTCTCGACAGTACAAGGATTATGCCCTTAGCTTGACCTTGAAAGTTTAGGTATGCTTCAACTGTTGCCTATCCTCGCCCTAACTTACTCCTACTTCTGATCGTTCTTAGCCTAAGCTAGGAATTGACGAAGAGGAGTTGAAAGTATTCCGACCTTTCTTGTTGAACCTTGCTCTTTAGTGCTCGAGAAGTTGATTCTCAAGCTTGCGCAAAACCCTTGCTTGGACGCTCTCAATTGCTTCTCAATAGACCTGCATCAGTCTCAATATTAGCTCCAAGTTGACCTTTCAATTGACAGACAATTTATTTCAGACACTTTTTTAATGACCCTTGTTCCCCCTTTTGTGTTGCTAGAAATTTCCTCTAGAGCTCCCTTGGTGTTTCTACCCCTCCGTGTGTCAACTTCCAAATATCCTATCTGAAAATCAACGCGTTATTCTTATAAAAAACAGTTGAGGGCGTGTAGTATATGCCACGAGCTTCCCGACAAGCCCTAGAGCTCAAAAAATGAATTTCGTAAGAAAAGTTATGACCGTTCAGGGTTTAGGGCGTAACTAGACAAACAGAACCTTTCAGGGTTTTAATGCATTTTTCTAAGGCCTTTGCAAGTGTATGAGTATTTGAGAGTGCAACTATGCCCAAAGTTTAGCCTAAATTTCCAAAAAATTTACCCCTTAATTTTTGCCGAAAATGTCTGTCTGTCGCGATAGACGGTGTCTGTCGCGGATTTCTGTCTGTCGCGATAGACGGTGTCTATCGCGATAGACTGGTCTGTCGCGATAGACGGTGTCTGTCGCGGATTTCTGTCTGTCGCGATAGACGGTGTCTGTCGCGGATTTCTGTCTGTCGCGATAGACGGTGTCTATCGCGATAGACTGGTCTGTCGCGATAGACGGTGTCTGTCGCGGATTTCTGTCTTTCGCGATAGACGGTGTCTGTCGCGATAGACTGGTCTGTCGCGATAGACGGTGTCTGTCGCGATAGACTGGTCTGTCGCGATAGACGGTGTCTGTCGCGATAGACGCTGTCTGTCGTGGGTCTCTGTCTGTCGCGATAGACGGTGTCTGTCACGATAGACAGTGTCTGTCGCGATAGACGGTGTCTATCGTGGAATTTTGGTCTGTCGCGATAGACGGTGTCTGTCGCGATAGACGCTGTCTGTCGTGGGTCTCTGTCTGTCGCGATAGACGATGTCTGTCGCGATAGACAGTGTCTGTCGCGATAGACGGTGTCTATCGTGGAATTTTGGTCTGTCGCGATAGACGGTGTCTGTCGCGATAGACGCTGTCTGTCGTGGGTCTCAGTCTGTCGCGATAGACAGTGTCTGTCGCGATAGACTGAAAAAACGCAAATTTTTGAGAAACTTCTAGTGATTTAGAGTGCCCTAATGGTGTAGGTTACCGTGCTAAACATGCATTCACAAAATTTTAAGTTTTTCTGTCTGTCGCGACAGACAGAGGTCGTCGTCCCGGGACCTGTGTAGAGCCTGTCGTACCTGCGCACACTGCTGGAGGAGGTGGTACAGCAAGTTCATGCAACAAAAGCTCAAAAACACACCAAAAACAGATAGCATGCAAGCTCTCTCTCGCTCTCTCTCACAATGAAATGAGGGAAATGAGGTGGGGAGTGTAATATGACCAAAAAACTGAAATTTTTTGTGGAGATGGAGATGGAGGTGGGAGATGGTGATGATGGTGATGCGAAAGTAAGGAAAAAATGAAGAAAAATTAAGAGAAAGAAGGATATTACCTATAACTCCAATGTCTCAACTCGACGTCTTACCATCACACGCTCGTCCTCGAAGCTCTCTCCCCGGCAACGGCGCCAAATTTGGTGTTACTCTAGCACAATGGTGAGTACCAACGTGAGAAGATTCACCTCATAATTGTCAATCCGTGGAGACGTGAGGACTAGTATGAAGACTATGAGCAAGTGAAGGCACAAGTGCGTGAGTGAGAAGCACACAAGCATGCACACACATACACACACACGCGCACACAAGGCAAGAACAAGGAGAGGAACAATGGAAATCATGAACCTTCCAACTAGGTAGACCTTGAAAAGTAAGTGCACTTGTGTTTTAGAAAATCACTTTGGCTGAGGAGATATCCATATTACTCCAAGCTTTAGTCAATGATTTGGTCATCAACTTTTTGGCTAAACATTCAATGTCCAAAATACTGAGGCATCTTTTACTCACACAAATAGTGGATCTTATAATCTTTCGAGACTATGATCCATCTTCTCATGAGTAGTGTACATTTGTATTAGACTCCAATGTTTAGTGCTTTGATAGAGGTGAAACCAAACATATTATCTCCTGGTGCTATTTCTTCACCTCCTTGAGGGTGCTCCAATAAGGAATACTATGCTAAAAACTCCTCTTATCTTGTAATGGGAGTTTGAAAATATATTCTAAATACTACTAGTGAAAGTTTATTCTTATATTTAAATGTCTTACACATACTAGGGATCAAGAAAAATATGTTATAAGTTTCAGCATTAGCCAAGATTGGTTTGGTTTGTTGATGAAGATGTATAGTTCGTGATCTTCGAAATGGTGATGTTATTATAATTTTTGCCATTTTATGTTGTTGGATGTATAAGCTCAAAGATTAATGATACAACATGTGTGTTTCATGATTTTGATGCTATCTCGAATGTAAAGCTTTGACATTCATGACTTGTTCATATTAATTTTTCTAGTTTGCTACACTAGAAATCGAAAATAGTGTCTGATCTACCCAAACTTGAGGCACCTTCTAAACATATCTATGAAGGCTATATTCTGGGTAGAACTTAGGATTCATCCTTCCCGAAAGATGGTTTGGTAAGAGTTGTATTTAAATTATAGCATGTTCAATATAGTGATGTTTGTGGTCATATCCAGACACATTCATTGGAAATAACCTATACTTCATGAATTTCATTGATGAATTTTCCATGCATGAATAGGTGTATCCATTCAAAGAAAATTTTGAAGTGTTTGCATGCTTTAAATAGTTCCTTGTTATGGATGAAAATCTATCAGCATGTTTAATGAGCAACCTCTATTTTGATTAGTGAGGGAAGGGGGAAGGGTGGGGGTGTATGTCTTTTGAACTTAATCCATTTTTGGTTGAGATAAAAATTAGTGTAGAGCAACATAAACAACTCAACAAAATGGATTTAACAAAAGGAGGAATAGGTCTCTAATGGATATAGAAAGATGTATGGTCAAAAGTCAAGCTTTACCACCTAATGTCTTGCTTGAGGGTGTTATGTGTGCAACCTATGTACTGAACAGGTGTCCCACCAAATCATTGTGTTCTATTACTCCATAAGAGGTTTGTCATGGTTAAAATCCATCTGTTCTCATCTAAGGCTTTTGGTTGTGCATTGTGCCTAAAGAAAAACAAAGAATATTGGGTGATAAGGTTTAGAAAGGTAATTGTGTTGGGTACAACTATGAAAGAAAAGGCTATTATTTATATTGTCTATGGACTAAACGCATGCTAGTTAGGCAACATGCTATTTTTGTGGAAGATGAAATTGATCCCTCACATCCATGCACTAAGGAGACATTGCTTAGCTCAAAGGATGTGAATGACACTTTCCTACTACCTTTTATAGGTGGATAGTGAAGTAGTGAATCAGAGGTAATTTCTTAGCCTTTATAGGTTTCAAAGGATGATGAGAATCACCCCATTTTTTATCGAGATTTAAAAGATGCACTTGTTGATGAGAGGTATAAGATGGAAGAGGCAAAAACTATGCCTAGATGGCTGGCATAGAATTTGAGGGATAGCAAATTAGATGATCAGCTCTCAAATGAGTCCTACCTTTCCTTACCACAACTTCAAAGTCATATTCCATGAGCAAGAGAAACCATCTCACTAATCTTCCTGTATTGCATGGCTTGTTTACGAGGTATAGCAATGCCTGATGATCAGTAAAAAATTTAAACTTATTTGCAAGCAAATAGTGTCTAAATTTCTTAACTGCATATACCATGCCTAAGCCTTCTCTCTCCGTAGTGGTGTAATTCCGTTCAGCCGCATTCAATTGTCTACTGGCATAGGCAATTGGAAGATCCATATTACCTTCACCAGTAGGTTGTGCAAGCACACATCCAATAGCATAATTGGATGCATCCACATGAACATGGAATGGCTTATTCGAATCTGGTGTGGTCAAGATTGGTGCTGAACATAATCTTCGTTTAAGCTCCTGGAAGGAATTCTCACATTCATCCGTCCACTCAAAATTAGTCAGAAGTCCGTACATGGGCTTTGCAATGAGAGCATACATGTGTATAAATCGTCGGTAATAACCACAATGCCCCATGAAAGCTTGTACTTCCTTGACATTCTTTGGCCTAGGTAGCTCTGCTATGGCTCTCACTTTTTCTTCGTCGGTAGATATGCCATTCTTTGACACTATGTGTCCTAGAATCTTGCCTTGCCTGACCATAAAAACGCACTTTTCTGGGTTCAGGCAGACTTGATATTCTCTACATTTGTCAAAGATTTGTCTGAGTTCAGGGATATGGGTTTGTCTAATGTTGGAATGAGCACAAAGATCATCAACGTAGACTTCTAAACTCTTCCTCAGGAACTCCTTAAACACATGGCACATCAGCCTCTGGAAGGTAGCTGGTGCATTGGTAAGCCCAAATGGCATTACTCTAAAAGCAAAAATGCCCCATTCTGTGGCAAAGGCTGTCTTATGTTGATCCTCTGGGGCTATGGCTACTTGATTGTAGCCCGAAAATCCATCAAGGAAGCTGTACACTTCCTTGCCTGCCACTCTTTCTAAGAGATGTTCTGTGATGGGAAGCGGATAGTTATCTCAAATTGTGGCTGCATTAACCTTTTTCAAGTTAATGCACACACGCAGCTTGCCATTCTTCTTGGGCACCACTACGATGGGGGATACCCATTCAGTGTGCTCAATTTCATAGATAAATCCAGCTTCAACCAATCTATCTATCTCTTCTTTGATCTTAGGAGCGTAATTATCGTTATAAGTATAGGGCTTTTGCTTAGAGGGTTTAGCATCTGAGGTCATGGGGATAGTGTGTGAGCATATATCGGGGTCAACACCTTTCAAATCCTTGTAACTCCAAGCGAATACATCTCTGTATTCTCTTAGCAAGGCTATCAACGCATGCTCTTCTTCCTCTGTTAGGTCATGGCCTATGTACGTGCATCTCGCCTCTCCTTCTTCTAGGGCCACAACTATTTTCTTGGTGGTTTCTTTGTTATCATAGGCCTCTCCTGATTGTGCCTCTCGTTTAGGCATTCTTATCATGACTCTCTTGTCATCTATCTCATACTTCTTAAAATTTTCTGGGACCTCAAACAAAGATTCTTCCTCTTCTGGTGAGGCTTCTCTCTTCTTTCGTTTCTTTCCTTCTTCCTTCGGGGTCACATGTGTTGCTAATCTTACATCATTTGTAACCTCTCCATGCCTCTGGGGTTGAAATTCTACTTCATGGAAGTATTCTTCATCTGATGCAAATGGTGGGTCCATAATGATTGACTCTAGATCGGAGTCACTTGCATCCTCAAATGCGTCAGGGCTAGGTTCGCATTCTTCTAGAACTGCCTCTCCCATGATTGGCTCTATGGAGAAGACTGAAATGTCATAGCCATCCTCATCACAGTGAGGTGTCCATTGTTCTTCATTGATGGCTACGTCCATTGTTGCTAAAATTTCTGCCCAACTGTGAGGTTCAAATTCTTCGTCTGGAAAAACTACAGGTGCATAGGCTGGGTCTTGGATTGATCTATGGGTTTCTTTCGCACCTACCTCTCTGGCTTTCTCTCTCTTCTCTTCTTCTACTGCTACCTTGCACATCCATAAGTGAGTGTCTTCATGCATCCATGAGGATCCAGACCCTATGGAATGCACCGATTCTGTATCATCTTTGGCTCTATGGATGGGATTCCATTGGATAGGAGGGACATCTCTATGAGAATAATCCTTGAGATTGACTTTGGTCGTAACACCCAAGTGTTGCAAATACAAGGAGTTGGTTCCCCAATCCTGTACCACTTGCAACTGTCGCATAAATGGTCTTCCCAAAATCATCTCATAGGCATGATTTTTGCTGAAGTCACATATAGCAAATGTATGCTCAAACTCGACACCACAAGTGGTGAGAGTTATTCCTTCTAGCAGTCCTAGGGGTCTCTCTATGTGACCATCAGCCATCTGCAATTTCATTCTCGTTGGCCTAAGTGCCGGCTTGCCCCAACGCTTCCATAGGGAAGTAGTAGCAATTGCAACTCCTGCACCTGAGTCCAAAATTGCCTTGGTGGTGTACTCCTGGTAGGTGATGGGAAGATAGGTGTTCCCTTCTTCACCTTCACACATATCTCCTATCTTATCCAAGGGAATTTCTGGCACTGTCCTATGGGATCCTACCTGGGAACGAGGTTTTGCTATTTCTGGTACTTGTTTGGCGACATGTTTCCATAATTCAGGTCTAACCTTGAGTAGCTCTTCTAACTTGAGATTACACTACACGTTAGTGTTCTTCACTACCTCTGTGTTCCTAGGTATGACTGAATCTTCGTTTCTTACCCTGACTGTAGGTGCTCTCATACAGGTGGACTTTGCTTCCCATGGTCCTGTGAAGTGGGGTAACTCTTGTATGGAGTTAGATTCAAAGTCCAATCTCTCGTGAGATTGAGTACTCTCATGTTCCCCGTAAATAGATGGGATGTCTTGTGGGAATTGGTCGTGTGCATCATCCACAAGTTCAAAGGGAGGGGCGACTTCACTTTCGTTATCCCATTTGTCTTCTTGAATCTCTCGTAGGAAGTCTGGTGCAAACCGATTCATAGAAGAAGAAGTGTCTGGCTCCGTAGAATTAGGCGCATAAGCAACCTCTGAAGGAGGGCTTGTTCTATCGTTGGCTCTCTCCTCGTTCTCATAGATGGTTGGAGCACAAGCTTCCTGGGGAGGGTTACTTATTCTATTACTTTTCCGAACAGGCTCATACGCTCCCTGAGAAGGAATGTAGGCAACCTGTGGAGGTACGCAAGCTTTCGAGGGAGGCTCATGTGCCTTTTGGGGGGAAAGATAAGCTTCTTGAGGAGGCACATGGGCTTCCTGAAGAGGCTTGCTTATCCGTTCTCTTGCCCTTTCCTTTCTTTGAGGGGCAGGTTCCTTTTCTGATTGTGCAATTAGCCTCTCTATTCTTTCTAAGGAGGAGAAGTTGTCTGGTTTAGTGGAATTGGCCACACAAACTTCCGATGGGGGATGGTTCATGTTTTTGCTTGCTTTATCTTTTTCTTGATTTTTTTCTTCCTTGGCAGATCTTGCAATTATTCCCTCTAACTTCTCTAGGAATCCATCCAAGTGTAATTGCGTTTTGGCTGAGCCCGAGTAATTGAAAAGGCGACTGGCTTCAAACATAGTTTGAGCCAATGCGACCATTTTAGCGCACAGCTTGGTTCTTTCTATCTCTAGGTCAGCTCTGGGATAGCACTTGTCATGATCCGTGACGTTTGGCCCTTCTTGGATTCTGGCCTGATATGCCTTAAGCATCATGTCTATGTCTTCAGGAGTGGGATCAGCTAATACTGATCCTGTTTGGGGTGGTGGGTGGGTTACGTGGGGTGTCTTAGAGGGTGGAGGGATGGAGGGTGATGGGGATGGTAGCGGTGGGAATGTGTGAGAGTGCGCTTGAGATGTGATCTCTATGATTTTGGCCTTGGTTTCTCGTAGACTTTCCTCAAGTTCACTCATCTTCTTTGCCCATTGCCTTTTCATGCGTTCGCGGCTATCTCTCCAAGCTCTTGTTCTCTTTTTATTTTGGCTCTCAGTATCGCTAGCGTCTGGGCTCTTTTCCTTGCCTACCCCTTGGTTTTGCTGCACTGCTTGAGCTCTCGTGACTACCTGTACGGGTGCAGTGGAAGTAACACTTCCGCTGGAATCTTCCACTAACTCAATAACATTGATAGGCGTGATTTTTGGCATATTATTGGGGTTCTTTGGGCAATCTCGTAAGAGATGCTCTTTTCCACAATCTTGGCAGAAGCCTTGGATTGTCACTGACTGGTTTTGTGTAAGTGGAGGTAAGGGGCAATCACGAATGAGGTGATCTCCTTGGCATCTGTAGCACGGTCCTCTTGGGAATGGAGGTCTTACTTGCCTAGGTTGAGGCCTAGGGTTGGGGTTTGCATACATGACGTCCGTGTAATCTGACTCCCAACTAGGTTCGTTTGTCTCTTCGCTATAATAGGACTCACCATGCTCAGGAGACTGCATGTAGTAGGCCTGGGGGCTATCAACATGTGTAGAATCAAAGCTATGGTCACTCGGGTCATTTTCAGAAAGCAAGGATGTTACAGGGACTATAGCTCTATTCAGGTTCTCTTCTGCAGCAGTATACTTTACTGGAATCACATTGGCTGGAGTTGGGGGTTGTTGTGCTAGCACTGGTTGAGGTCTTTGTTGGTTTTGATATTGTGGTTGATAATTTTGTTGTGGCCTGCCATATGGCTGTGGAGGGTACTGGTTCTGGTATCTTCCCTGTTGAGGGTATGGCTGAGGGTAGGGTTGCCTAACCGCCTGCTTATTGTATGGGCAATCTTGCGCAGTGTGATTGGTGTACTTCCGTTCTATGGTGCAGTACTGGCTACTAGGATTAACTTGGGGTTGAGCCATAATGGGACAGACGTTCGCCATGTGGTCGCCACCACAAGTATAGCATCTTTTCACAGGGGCAAACCTTGGGATTTGTTTACTAGTTACCCCTAATTTCTGAGCTACTTTCTCTGCGAGTTCCTCAATTGATGTGGATTGCGTGGAAGAGTGACTAGATGCACTATCTGAATCTTTGTAGATTTTTGAAAGCTCTAGTTCTTCCCCTAGGTTATCTTCAATGTCAATGCACATGCGTACACACTCTTCTATAGTCCTAGGGTCTTTCAGATACACATAGGATGTCAATTTCGTACTTAGCAATCCATCAAGGAATAAGGCTACTTGTTTGGCAGATGTGGGTAGCTCCGAAACAGGACATCTTTCAAGGTATTGCCTAAATCTTCTTCCTGCAAGTCTCACAGTCTCTTGAGGGGTTTGCTTGAAGCTGTGAATCAGTGAGGAAGTATTGTGTCTTATGCCACTCTTGGAGAATTCAATAATAAATGCTTCTAGGAGTTGGTCTATGCTCCTGAACTGGCGCTCATCCAATGGTTGAAACCATGTAAGTGCTGTGTTCCTAAGGGTTAGACCGAAGGCATTGTACTGCGTGAATAGATCCTCCACTTGTTCAGCTCTCAAGACTTGCTTGAACTCCGCCACATGATCATAGGGATCTCCTGTGCCATCAAAGTAATTCTTCATGGACTTAACTAGCTGGGTCGGTCTCAGAATTCTTGTGTGCTCTCTAGGTCTCGGCAGCGGGAATCCATCCACATTTCTTTGGTTCCTGTGAGCTCTAAGCATCTCAGGTTCTACCCTATTCGTTTCCGTCCCCGTTCTTTCTCTGCCCACAGGGTTGGCAAAGCTTACTTCTGGTCTATCTCTACTTCTATCTCTTTGCATTCCATGAGCTTGGGATGTTCCAGCCCCAGGGTGACCATAGGATACATTTGATCTTGGTTGGGGGAAAACGAATTCACCCTTCCAAGTGTAAGCATGCCTATCATTTTCCGTAACCGCAAAGATCCGTTCTGAAGCGTGATCTAAGTAGGTCACTCTGCCTGGGCTATCAGGATCCTTAAACTCGTAGATCATGATATTTCCTATATCAATTGGCTGATTAGATTTATACCTCCAAAAGGCTTCGTCAGTTTCTCGATTGAGGAGCAACTCTATGCTCTTGTTGTCTTGGGGAACCCACTCAGGTGTGATAATCCTAGTGAGAACAGATTTGCCTTGAGGGGTTCTAGGTTCTACACCCATGTTTCCTTGTTCCAAGTCACCTAAGTCCACTTCGGAGATTACATTCCCAAATTCATCTGTCCTATCTGGGTGACTGGTGACTACGTATATGGTTCCTTCTTTGTCCAGGTATGCACCGTTTTCAAACTTGACAGCTGGGTGCTCTAGTCCTATGGATTGGTCAGGGTTTTTAATCTGGACCACGGATCTTCCTAGGCCGTCCTCATAGATGCTAGCACCTAATCGGTTGGTCCTAAGGTATTCCAACTGTGTTTTGTAAGGGCCTTCTACCCTGTACAAGTAAGGCACACCTGAACTTCCCGTAGGTCTGTCCATGCCTTGAGACATCTCTGACTCACTGGTCTCAGAGCTAGGGTAGTACGAGTGGTGGCTCAACTGCTGGGCCCAAGACCTAGCAGTGTGGTTAACACTAGCCTCTGAAGATCTAAGGCTTTGTCTCTCCCTTACTAGATGTCGTCCTGATCTAAGGTTCATATGCCTATCTAAGTAGCCCAATTCTTTGCCCAGAGTACAACCTCGTTGCTGGTTACTTTATATTAGTCGCTTGGTTTTTTTTAGTTATTTTATCGTGTTTAAGGTCTTGTCTGATATCACGTCGTCAGGAATATTTGAATGTTGTTTCGCACTTACAGTTGATCGTTCCACGTTAAGTTCTTTCCCTTTAAAATTCTCGACAGTACAAGGATTATGCCCTTAGCTTGAGCTTGAAAGTTTAGGTATGCTTCAACCGTTGCCTATCCTCGCCCTAACTTACTCCTACTTCTGATCGTTCTTAGCCTAAGCTAGGAATTGACGAAGAGGAGTTGAAAGTATTCCGACCTTTCTTGTTGAACCTTGCTCTTTAGTGCTCGAGAAGTTGATTCTCAAGCTTGCGCAAAACCCTTGCTTGGACGCTCTCAATTGCTTCTCAATAGACCTGCATCAGTCTCAATATTAGCTCCAAGTTGACCTTTCAATTGACAGACAATTTATTTCAGACACTTTTTTAATGACCCTTGTTCCCCCTTTTGTGTTGCTAGAAATTTCCTCTAGAGCTCCCTTGGTGTTTCTACCCCTCCGTGTGTCAACTTCCAAATATCCTATCTGAAAATCAACGCGTTATTCTTATAAAAAACAGTTGAGGGCGTGTAGTATATGCCACGAGCTTCCCGACAAGCCCTAGAGCTCAAAAAATGAATTTCGTAAGAAAAAGTTATGACCGTTCAGGGTTTAGGGGGTTAACTAGACAAACAGAACCTTTCAGGGTTTTAATGCATTTTTCTAAGGCCTTTGCAAGTGTATGAGTATTTGAGAGTGCAACTATGCCCAAAGTTTAGCCTAAATTTCCAAAAAATTTACCCCTTAATTTTTGCCGAAAATGTCTGTCTGTCGCGATAGACGGTGTCTGTCGCGGATTTCTGTCTGTCGCGATAGACGGTGTCTGTCGCGATAGACTGGTCTGTCGCGATAGACGGTGTCTGTCGCGGATTTCTGTCTGTCGCGATAGACGGTGTCTGTCGCGGATTTCTGTCTGTCGCGATAGACGGTGTCTATCGCGATAGACTGGTCTGTCGCGATAGACGGTGTCTGTCGCGGATTTCTGTCTTTCGCGATAGACGGTGTCTGTCGCGATAGACTCGTCTGTCGCGATAGACGGTGTCTGTCGCGATAGACTGGTCTGTCGCGATAGACGGTGTCTGTCGCGATAGACGCTGTCTGTCGTGGGTCTCTGTCCGTCGCGATAGACGGTGTCTGTCACGATAGACAGTGTCTGTCGCGATAGACGGTGTCTATCGTGGAATTTTGGTCTGTCGCGATAGACGGTGTCTGTCGCGATAGACGCTGTCTGTCGTGGGTCTCTGTCTGTCGCGATAGACGGTGTCTGTCGCGATAGACAGTGTCTGTCGCGATAGACGGTGTCTATCGTGGAATTTTGGTCTGTCGCGATAGACGGTGTCTGTCGCGATAGACGCTGTCTGTCGTGGGTCTCAGTCTGTCGCGATAGACAGTGTCTGTCGCGATAGACTGAAAAAACGCAAATTTTTGAGAAACTTCTAGTGATTTAGAGTGCCCTAATGGTGTAGGTTACCGTGCTAAACATGTATTCACAAAATTTTAAGTTTTTCTGTCTGTCGCGACAGACAGAGGTCGTCGTCCAGGGACCTGTGTAGAGCCTGTCGTACCTGCGCACACTGCTGGAGGAGGTGGTACAGCAAGTTCCTGCAACAAAAGCTCAAAAACACACCAAAAAGAGATAGCATGCAAGCTCTCTCTCGCTCTCTCTCACAATGAAATGAGGGAAATGAGGTGGGGAGTGTAATATGACCAAAAAACTGAAATTTTTTGTGGAGATGGAGATGGAGGTGGGAGATGGTGATGATGGTGATGCGAAAGTAAGGAAAAAATGAAGAAAAATTAAGAGAAAGAAGGATATTACCTATAACTCCAATGTCTCAACTCGACGTCTTACCATCACACGCTCGTCCTCGAAGCTCTCTCCCCGGCAACGGCGCCAAATTTGGTGTTACTCTAGCACAATGGTGAGTACCAACGTGAGAAGATTCACCTCATAATTGTCAATCCGTGGAGACGTGAGGACTAGTATGAAGACTATGAGCAAGTGAAGGCACAAGTGCGTGAGTGAGAAGCACACAAGCATGCACACACATACACACACACGTGCACACAAGGCAAGAACAAGGAGAGGAACAATGGAATTCTTTGCATTAATCAAAAGGTCTCTTACATAAGCTCAATTCACAAACAATCTCACCCCAAAAATGAGCTCTCTAGCTCTTTTTATAGTTTTTTGACTAGTTTTGGCCCTGTCCAGACTAGTGTCCGGCCTAGTTAAAAATTAGGTTCCAGGGCTTATTTGAGGGTTCAAACGAAGTCTAGAAATTATGAAAATTGGTACGATGGTACTTCTAATACTCCTCAAGCTCGAGGACTCCTCGGCTTGCACAAAATGGAGTCTATTCTACCAAAAACGGGATTTACAATGTTTGTGTAGTGATCAAAATCACTTGAGTTGTACATAATCCATGGGAAAAAATGATTTGGCCTTGTTGCCGTATTGTGCATGACTCCTCTGTTGATTTATATGCCAACACCTGGCTGCTACCAACAAAATCCTTCACCACGGCAATGGATCTCTACATGGATATGCAAGTACCTGATCTTAACACCTTGATGGGACAACTCTTCACCCATGAGACAGAGCTCAATAGAAATGGTCATAACTCAAGAGAACGGGTTTTGTGCCTTTCTTCACCCATCTGCTTCATGTTTTGTAGAGCTTGATTCTTCCATGAACTTGTTGTTTGATGTTGATGTTGGAACCATTGTGTTCTTTCATTATGATTAGCTCTTGATCTAATGAACTACTTTATTGTAGGTGTGCTTGAAATTGGAAAAGAAGGGGTCTCCAACACTTGAATGGTTTCTCCACCCGAAATCCACACATTATACACAATAGTTTTGGGATAACATGAAAAGTGTGTGGACTTAGAATAAGAAGGGTTAACCTTCTAATGTGATCCTAATATTTTTCTTATTAATCAAAATCTAATTAATTCAATTTCTAAGGTTTAAGTCTATTGCATGATTATATATCCAATCTTGGCCTAATACTAAGGGTTCAATGAGATCTTCATCATGGAAAAACAAGAGCTTGATTCTCAAGGGGCCATCATGTAAGAGAATGGAAGCTTCCACCTCATCTAAAACAAGGGGTCCTTACGCTTCTAATCCAAGGAGAAAAGCTTCTACTCGATTCATGTGTATGACCAAGTCTTGATAGCAAAAATACCTATTGATATTTTTTGTGACCCCTAAATAAATCAAGGCTCTCATTGCCTTGATTATAGTGTCCATTCCTAGCTCAACTACAATTAAGGTTCTTCTATCTATGATGGTAGGGTTAGTATTCATGTATATTTGGCACATTTCCTTGTGATAATCAAGGGCATTGAGATTGAGTATTGTTTAGCTAGTCAAAGGTCAAAGCAATGAAGGGTGAAGCCGGTCAAAGGTCAAAATGGTCAATTGTGAAGCTAATCAAATGTCAAAGTGGTGACTTTATGAGTGATGCACAGGTGGTGCAAAAGTGCAAAGTGATGCACAGGTGGTGCATAAGTCACCAAGAACAAGGGTGCACAGGTAGTTTGCAAACACTTTGTTTACAATAGTTTTGGAGAAATTTGAATGTAAGTTGCAGATTAGTCTTTCTGTAAGGTTTTCAAGCGTTTCAAGTTGCTTTGGAATGGTCAAGTGAACACTTACTAATGCACATATTTTGAAGAATTGACGGTCAAAAGTGCTCATATGAAGAGGAAGCGGTATGCAAAAGTGTATGTATGCACCCCTCCCCCCAATTTATTTTTTTTTTCTCCTAAAGTTGCTACATGACAAAATAGAGAGTCGTTGGCTTTACGCATTTAGTAATTCTTGGGACATCATAGTGAGCACCAAGATACTCTATCAGTTAGAAGTGAGGTACGTAAGGGGAATCAATGCTCACAACAAGGACGGGTATTCTTAGAGTTAGACTAAGAAAGAGAGAGCATAGTCTACACTAAGAGACAAGAGCAAGAGAGACATTGAACAAGTGCGATGTAGAGAAGCAAAGAGAGAGGCAAGTGTGCAAGGAAGGTGATAAACTGTGTAGAGAGAGAGAGAGAGCAAAGAAGGATTGAGAAAGGCAAACAAGGTGAAACAAGGTACCATTGAGGAGGTTTTCATGTCAATAGAAGGTGGCCCTTCCTCCTACCCTATTGGAAGATTGAGTGCAAGGTGTGCACAAGTGTAAGCTTCTAGAGAGCATGGAGGTCGGGTACAGAGAAGGTGGACTACACAAGGACTTTTGGTATCCCATATGCTTGTGTGTGTGTGCTTTTCGGTTTTAAGCACTCTACGTAGAGAACACTTTGTCTTTTTTTAGACACAACCATTGTATTTTTCATTGTAATCAAGATACCGAAGCTTTTGGTGCAAGTGGTTTACTTCCTCCTCTTCTTCTTCTCCTACAAATACTCGTCCCTTTTTTGCCAAAGAATCCCCCAAACAAATTTGGCATGCCCAATAGGACCACAAGGAAGCCTTTTTTTTAATGTTATTGGCTAAAAAGGCTTTTGGCTCTAGATTGCACCTTAGATGGCCATTGTTTTCAAACTTGGGGGCAATTTCATGTTTTGTGAAACTATTGGACTCAATGTTTGCATCACTTTCATCAAAATCCATACTTTTATCCTACTTTTGGTCCAAGATACATGTTTTGTACACATTTTACATGTGATTTTTATCCCCCACATGGTCTATTCCATCCTTATTTTCCCACATGTTTCACATTCGTCCATATGAATCATCTGTGACTTCCAGGTTTTGGTAATTTTTCCCTATCCATAGCCCCAATGCATAGTACCTACCCCTCCCTTTTACCTCAATCTAGCCCCACCCTCCCCCCTCTGTGCCCTACCCATCTTAACCCTTCATTCCTCCCTAACATTTCATTCCTACCCTCCATTATCTAGCTTCTGCTTCTTCAATGAGCTAGTATCTAGTTTTCGTTCTTCCCTTGTGATTGTTCTTTCCTGCTCATGGTGGAATTGGTGGTTACTCATATGTCATTTTGAAGATTTTACACAACAGCTATCAAGGTGACCCCTCCCTACTCAAGGTTTGGCTATTAGCTCTCAGGTATGGAGAGCCCTTTAGGTGGTGGGCAATAGTTGAGCTAGTCAAGGTCAAAGCAATCAATGGTTAAGCCAGTCAAAGATCAAAATGGTCAATTGTGAAGCTAGTCAAATGTCAAAGTGGTAAATTTGTGAGTGATGCACAGGTGGTGCAAAAGTGCAACAGTGGTGCACAAGTGGTGCACAAGTGACCAAGAACAAGGGTGCACATGTAATGCAAAAAAAGTTTGTTTACAATAGTTCTGCAGCAAAAGTTAAATGCAGGTTGAAGATGATCTTTTTGTAAGGTTTTCAAGGGTTTTAAGTGATTTCAAAGGGTCAAGTGAACCCTCCCTTATGCACGTATTTTGAGGAATTGAAGGTAAAAGATTAAGTTATATGAAGAGGAAGTGGTATGTAAACCCCCCCCCCCCATTTAGATTTTTTTGTCTCCTAAAGTCATCATATGACAAAATAAGGAGTCTTTGGCTTTACACATTTAGTAATTCTTGGGACATCAAAGTGAGCGCCAAGATACTCTATCAGTTAGAAGTGATGTACATAAGGGGAATTGACACTCACAACAAGGATGGACATTTAGGCTATGCAAGAAAGAGCATAGTCTACATTAGGAGACAAGAGCAAGAGACACATTGAACTAGTGTGACACAGAGCATCAAAGAGAGAGACAAGTGTACAAGGAAAGTGATCAAGCGTGTAGAGAGAGAGTGTGTGTGTGTGTGTAGAGAACGATTGAGGAAGGCAAACAAGATGGAATAAGGCACCGTTGAGGAGGTGTGCACATTGATAGAAGGTGGCCCTTCCTCCTACGCTATTGGAAGCTTGAGTGCAAGATTTGCACAAGAGTAAACTATGGGAGAGGGTGTAGGTGTGGTATAGAGAAGGTGGACTACACAAGGACTTTTTGTATCCCATATGCTTGTTTGTGTGTCTTTTGGGTTTAAGCACTCTATGTAGAGAACCTTGTATTATTCTAGACACAACCATTGTATTTTTCATTGTAATCAAGATATAGAAGCTTTCGATGCATGTTTCTTACTTCTTCTTCTTCTTCTTCTTCTTCTTATTATTATTATTATTATTATCATTATTATTATTATTATTATTATTATTATTATTCTCCTACAAATACTAAAGACCCTTTTTGCTAAAGAATCCTACAAAAAGTCCCAAACCTTTCAATCTTAGCTTTAGTTTTAAAATATGCTTTACAAACTTTGCTTGTGCCTCCTCTCTAATTCTATGTTCTTCTTCCTTGTATTTCTTGGTGTTGTTCAAGCATGCGAGCATCCCATCAATTAGGTGCTTGTGATAGAGCTTAGTTTTCATCCACTTATATAGCTTTGAAATACCTCACCTTCTTGCATGACTAACTATAAAGCAGTGCTCATTGAAAATCTATCGAGGACCATAGTTCCATATCCACATTTCTCAAACTTATGGGCGTGTTTCTTCAATGTGTAGATAAATACTATATCTTCAACTTTTAAACATGTATCCTTAATATGACCATAAAAATAAACCTTTTTTCTCCTTTTGGATATGTATATTCCTGCTTTCACATGTAATATCATCTCTCCTAAACATTCTAGATCCATAATCCTATGGGACAGCTCATGTCTTACCATTCATACTCTCATTCTACTTTCAATGTACGGATCACGAAATCTAGGGTAGCACAACACTATCCAAATACCATTTAAAAATGGGTCCTATTGAGGATTGTCTGATAGGCCACTTGATAAGCCCAAACAACATGATGAATCTCTATAAGATTGTATGATAAATCTCTCTAAGATAACATAGTCATGAAAAGTCCTAATAACTACTTAAAAATCATATTCCATCAGTACAAGAAAATGCCTTACCCAATGTTGTCTATTGCAAGGTTTATTGAACAATTAAAGCAAGGTTTGAAAATCTCTAAAGAAGTTAAATCTACTAGCCAAAAGATAGTGTTGAAACTTTTTGACTGCATACACCATACCTAATTCCTTGTTCAAAGATTATATAGCTCCTTTTTACTAGATTCATTTTTCTATTGGCATAAGAAATAAGAAAATCAAGGTTTCCTTGGTCCATGGGTTGTGCTAGCACACGTCCAATAACAAAATCAGATGCATCTACATGAATATGGAATGGTTTCTTCTTGTCTAGAGTTTTCAGTATAGGGACTTAGCACAAACATATGTTAAACTATATCAATGGATTTTCGGAATCATCATTCCATTTAAAGTTGGTCAATAGATTTTAAATAGGTTTACTTATGATAGCATAAATTTGGATAAATTTTTGTACTATCTAGAATGGCCGATAAACACCTGTACCTCTTTCAAGTTCTTGGATTTTGTAGCTCTATAATATCTCTAATCTTGTCTCCATCAATTGACATACCATTTTTGTGAAACAATATGACCTAAATTCTTATCTTTCTGCACCATAAATACACATTTTCTTAGATATAAGCACACTCAATATTCTCTACATTTATAAAGTATTTATTTAATTTTTGGGATGTGATCCTTTCTCATGTTGGAATGTCCAAAATGATAATCCATGTATACTTCTAAAGTCTTCCATAGGAATTTCTTAAAGAAATGGCACATCAACCACTAAAAGGTCGGGAGTGCATTGGTGAATCCAAGTGGCCTCACAGAAAATGCATAAATGCCTACCTTGGTGGAAAAAAACATCTTGTCTTGATATTTTAGGTCTATGAATATTTGTTTGTAGCCTAGCAATCCATCAAGCAAGTTTTAGACTATTTTACAAGCAACTCATTCGCAAAAATGCTATATGGTAGGATGTGCATAAGTATCTGAAATTTTTGCCACATTAACTTTGTTCAAGTTAACACAAACATGGAATTTTTGTTCTTCTTGGGCACAAAAACAATGGTGTTATCCATTCAATATGCTCAATTTCATAGATGAATTTTTCGTCTTGTTGGAAGAAAATGGAGCATGCAGTAGGTGACGAACCTACACCCACGAGGATCTTTAAGTGTTTCAATCGCTTTCGTTTAAACACTTGATTTATTCTATAAAAATACCACATTTGATCATACATCCACAAGAGTATACATCCCCATAAGGCATTAAATTTAGCATCTAATAGCCTTCCATTCAATTCACTTAGAATTCATCTATTATATTTACTTAGAATCATATATGCAACGGTATAGTTCTCATTCTTGTGTATAAGTACTTCTCTCACGGATTCATACATGTGTACCATGAGAAACCCATGCTTTATCACAAGCTTCATGAATTTAACCGATGTATCCTCCCATATACATAAACAACCCAATCTATTAATTTCATTTGCCTCTCCATATTGCATAAATAGTCGAATTCCATTCCTATACATGTCTTTATAATAGTTTCTTATCACTTTATGAATTACTTACATAACATATAATCATCAATCATAATCCCCACTTGGGATCACATAAGAACACACCTTGTGATAATATGGTAATTGATTTATGTCTGTCCATATATATTTATATCAACACTTCTCTCATGTACAACATAGTCGTTCGTATAAGAATCATCCAAGGACAATTCCAATTTATAAAATACTTCAATGTATATATCAAATCTTCTTTTGATCATCACATATATTCAGTCACCATATATGCCGCATACACTCATATGAGAGCTCCCTGATCATCGGATGAACAACCCCTTATTTTTACCTCAAATTCTCTGCATGCATTATCTCCCTGTGATTTAGATGGAGCATTTTCCTTATATCTACATTGATGTGTATTATTATAGATCATTTAGTACAGCTTTTGACTGAGTCACATCAATCATAGTATCATGGATGTGTATTATTCTAGATCATTTAGTACAGCTATTGACTGAGTCACATCACTCATAGTATCATTGATGTCTATTATTATAGATCATTTACTACAGCTTTTGACTGAGTCACATCAATCATAGTATCATTGATGTGTATTATTATAGATCATTTAGTACAGCTTTTGACGGAGTCGCAATGTGTATTATAGATCATTTAGTACAGCTTTTGACTGAGTCACATCAATCATAGTATCATTGATGTGTATTGTTATAGATCATTTACTACAGCTCTTGACTGAGTCACATCAATCATAGTATCATTGATGTCTATTATTATAGATCATTTACTACAGCTTTTGACTGAGTCACATCAATCATAGTATCATTGATGTGTATTATTATAGATCATTTACTACAGCTTTTGACTGAGTCGCAATGTATATTATAGATCATTTAGTACAGCTTTTGACTGAGTCACATCAATCATAGTATCATTGATGTGTATTATTATAGATCATTTACTACAGCTTTTGACTGAGTCACATCAATCATAGTATCATTTCATAGTTTTCATTTTATACTCAAACGTGTTAATCATAGTATCATTTCATAGATTTCATATAATACTCAAACGTCGTGTTATTTTAAATCCACTTGCGCATATCAACTTAGCATGTCTACAATGCTTGATACATCACATCAACGTAAAATGAATATAGTATTTTAGTCAACAAACCGGGGTCCTTGGAAAGTATATTCATCACAGACTTTTCATGCGTATTCTAAGAAACATCTAACATCAAGATCATCTATCATACAACAAAGGAGGATGCATATGACCGTTGAAAAAAAAAGACAACATCATCATACCATTGTTTGCACTTTTTGCTTGATGTTGCTGTATGATATATCCAAGGTGTCTTGCGGTGACCATTCTTGTCAACATGTCGTGCCTTCATTAAATAATCATCAACACTAACAAATCCGGTTGAACACATGTATTGAAGGGAGAGAATATACTAAACAAACATAACTCTATTTCTGCTCACAATTGAGAGAAGTATACACACGGCTCATCATAAATATGGTGCGGTCTCATCCTCTTTCATGTAGCGCTTTGTATATATAAAGTTCAATCGGTGGTCCTCACTTCATGAGCGCCTACAATTTTAGCTACTTGGATTTATTATAAATGAAAATGAGTTATCAAGCTAAGAGCTTGTTCTGATTAGCCTAAAGAAAAAACTACATAAGGATGAGTTCTATGATCCGTGAAAAGATAGTTCATATGATCCTAAGAGATGAGGTGAGACAAGAGATATGAGATGAGGGAGAATACAATAGCCTAAGCTTCCATTGAAGCTTTCATTTTTTTTAACACTACCCCTCAAACTTAATGCGAAGTTTCATGATGATTGTATGTAGTCCAAGCAATCAACCATATGTGCTTCTCCTCAATGCATGCAAGAAAAGCTATCCATGATTGAGGTTGGTTCGAGCTTTGCTCCTTCTTTGTAGGTCATTGTTGTAGCTCTTCATGTAGCATAGAAATGGATTTGAAAATCCAAACCAAGTCCACGTGAAACACTCAAAGATCAATTTCTTGATCATTATCTTTAAAACAAGTAGAATGATTAACATACATATTCTTCATCCATACCTTGGTGTTCAAAAGGTAAAATGCTTTGACATTCGATTTTGGATGGTCGTCAATTTCTTTGAATTCCAATGCTTCATCTTGTTAAAATTCTAATCCTATCTTTGCTTTGCTTGGATATTATCTGAATGTCCTCTATCTCTTCTTGTTTTCCATTTCCTTAAATTTTTCTTCATCTTCTATATCCTTTTTACTTCTCTTGGTTGTTTTCTTTGATTGTTCTTTTTTTCTAACTCTTCCTTGAATCTTGTTGGTTAATATCTTTTGCTCTTCATTTGATTCTTGTGGTCCTATTATTATCCTTACTTCTTCACTTCCTTTGCCTGTTGATTTTTCATTGTCTATGGAACCTCTAGCTTTCCCTCTTATGAATCCTTCTTCTCCTATGCTTTCCATACTATTATTTTGCCCTTTGTACTTGTTATACCTATCCAAAATTTTTCCACTTCTTCCATTGTCATCACCCTCACTTCAATGATCGTTTAGGCTTCTTCTCCAAGTTGTTCTCTACTTGACTTGATCCTCTGTATTCTTCTTCAAATATTTCCTGAAGTGCTTTTATGGTTGCATGCTTGCTCGCGAAAATCTTTATCAATATTTCAAAACATAGATTACCTTGATTTGTGGCTGCACTCTTGTGAGGAGATGGTTGGATACATTCCATAAATGAGCTGGTATTGCACAAATCCTGCTCTACACCTGCCAATGTTACTTCAGATTACCTTAGTATACACCCTTAGCTTCCCAAATATGCATTTGGACCTATAATGTGCTTTGGAGCATCACCTTCAAATAGTTGCATCCAAACAGACTACTTTCAAGATTGAAGAATTGTAAAAACTTGCTATTTCATTACGTCCAAAAGTGAACCTTGCATGGGCCTTGTAAGGATTCCTAATTTTAAGGGATTAAAATGGCTAATTAGGTGGATTAAGAGGCTGGGAGAAACCACCAGTGCTATTGTACATTAAAATAATGAATAAAGTCATGTAGAAGATTCGTGTGTTTTTCTAGCCTTTAGATGTATTGTTTGGATGGCCACGATATGACTTAGAATTTGGGAATTAAAAATAAAAAAAGGAAAGCTCAAACTCTGTCACTAGAAGACAAAATAGGTGCAATGGGAGACAAAATAGCTCATGCGTGGGAAGAAAGAGAGTAAAATTTCGCAGTCGACGCCATTTTTCAATCGTTAGATCTTCACATGCTTGGATGGTGGAGATTGAGACCCAAATTTCTGGCACTAGAAGACAAAATAGGTGCAGTGGGAGACAAAATAGCTCACGCGTGGGTATTATTTCGGAATCGACGTCAGTTTTCAGCCGTTGGATCTTCACATGCTTGGATGGTAGAGATTGGTACCCAAGCTTATGGCACTAAAAGACAAACGGCTCAATATTCGCACAAGATACGTGGGGATCCGCATGGAATTTAGTCCATTAGATAGACTACAAATTGAATGGTCTAGATTTAATGTCTAGTGATCCATGCATTGATAAAATCAAAGCCATTGGATTCTCTCCAAATCCAATGGCCCAAATTTTAGGCGCCGTTTCCTCTCAAGAATTGATCTTAGCCATTGAGTTTCTAGAGGATCCAAGGGTTCTATTTAATTTCCATTCCCTTCAAAAACTACTTCAATGAAAAAACCACGAATTTTGACAGGTATATGTGGTTTTGACTGGCCCAAACCAAGGGAAGCCTATACCTAGCCTAGTGGATTAAGGGACTAGACTGTGTCCACCACCCTCCTCTCATTGGTCCATCACTAATCACTCTCTAATCCAAAAGGCCCATGCAGGGTTCATTTTTTTTCCTAATGTATGGACTGTAACTTGCTCAGTGTTTAACTTAGAACTCACTCACTGACTACAATTGACCTGAGAGCTTTTAGCCATAGCTAATTGGACCCCTAAGCTTGCTTTAGGAAGTTATTTCACTAATTTAGGATGAGTATGTGCTGAGAACTAATCTGAAGAAGTTAGGGGTCTAGTCCTGACATTTTAGGAAGATGACAGACAACGGACATAGGCATAACATTTCTCTCTAATCTCTGAAGCAAATGATGTGAAAATTTATAACATAGAACTAGAAGGTCTAAGCTACATGTAGCAAGTTGAACCAGAGCAAAAGATTAAGTATACATAGAGAAATTCTCAAGAAAAATTCACTGAAAATGAGAGTATAGTAGTAGACAATAGTGAGCATGAAATAGTTGCATAATATGAAACAAATGTATATTGTATTGAATGTATGATACAAAGGAGATGTTGTAGGCTTACTCATATATGTGTGGAAAAAGTGTGTCCACAATCTTGAAGCTCAATGTGTCCTTCTTCTGCTTTGTATCTCGTGACTAAAAGTCATGAGTTTTTATAGATAAATTTGAATTTGAATTTGGAATCTGTCACCTGAAAGTGATCCTATCTGTTAGGCTCCTAATTTTTTTGATTCCAATCACTTGATTATTGTGGATTAAAACTCATAAAGCTATGAGATTCTCTCAGGCTTTCCGTTTTAAATTTATCTTGAGTTAAACTCAAGATATTTACAAGAGGTGTTCACATATGAATTATGAATATTCATGATCAAGATATGAAGTGAACCTTTCATCTTTTAGTCAAACATCAAGGATTGCTAAATGCACCAACAGCTCTCCCTCAATCCTAAGATGTTTGACTCTTCAATCCATAGGTATCTCCTGCAGTCCAATCATTGATTTGAACCTATTGAGTTTGCTTCCATCAAGTGCTTTGGTCATCATATCTACACATTGCATCTGAGTAGACACATAAGACAATTGTATTTCCTTTCTTGCTATTTTTTCTCTCACAAAGTGATAATGGACTTCTATATGCTTAGTCCTAGCATGAAAGATAGGAATAGCAGCTAAATGCAAAGAACTCATGTTGTCTCTGAATATGTATGGAGTGCCAAACTTCAACCCTATATCTGTATATAGGGACTTCATCCACATTGCTTCCTGAATTGCATTTGCCAATCCTCTGTATTCAGCTTCAGTTCAAGAGAGTGCTACTGTGGGTTGTTTCTTAGAAGACCAAGAAATAAGCTTTGTACCTGCAAAAGATAAATATCCAGATGTGCTTCTTCTATCATCTTTTGATCCTACCCAATCTGCATGAGTGAATAGCTTTACACTTAAATAAGAAATATAAGGATAATACAATCCTTCATTCATAGTTCCCTTTAAATATTTCAATATCCTTTTTGCTGCATCCATGTGAGGGTTTCTAGGAGTGTGCATAAATTGGCTAAGCACACTTACACCATAGCATATATCTACCCTAGTTATGGTTGCATAATTCAAGCTTCCAACTAGGACTTGGTAGCTTGTAATGTCTTCAATGGATTCCCCTTCATGAGCACTTAACTTGTGATTGACCTCCATGGGAGTACATGCAACCTTAACATCCTGCATCTTGAACTTTGCAATCACATCTTTCACATACTTGCTTTGAGTAAGGAAGATCACTTTATCTGTATAGACAAATTCTAATCCAAGAAAGTAAGTGAGCAATCCTAGGTTACTTATCTTGAATTCTTCCTTCATTTGGGCTTTGATCTTCTTGATTCCATCTACATCATTACATGTAAGAATAATATCATCTACATACACACATAGATATATAACTTCAAAGTTACTATTCTTGGTGAAGAGTGAAGAATCAGCTTTGCTCATCTTGAATCCTTTGTCCTGCAAAAATGTAACCAATCTATGATTTCAAGCTCTAGGAGCTTGTTTGAGACCATAGAGAGCTCTATTGAGTTTGCACACATACTCAGGATGTACATCATCAATAAACCTAGGAGGTTGTGCCATGTACACCTCCTCTGAAATCCAACCATTCAAAAAAGCATTTTTTACATCTCATTGATAGATGTTCCAATTCTTTGAAGGAGCTATGCTTAAGGGAACTTTGAGTGTTGGCATCTTTGCCACAAGAGAGAAGGTCTCCTCATAATCAACCCCTTGGGTCTGAGCAAACCCTTTGGCTAGAAGTCTTGCTTTGTACCTGTTTATTGATCCATCAGAATTCTTTTTTACCTTATAGATCCATCTAGATGCAATAATCTTCATGGATTTCTTCTTGCAAGAATCGATCCTGCGCCATTTAGAAGATGGCATTCTCTGCTAGCCATGCGACCTACACAGAAAGCTTGAGCAATGAGCACAACATGCTTCACATGGTGGCTTCTCGGGCTTGTACCTGAAACATCAACAGAAGCAAAAGAGTTCATTATTGGCCATTCCCTATTGCTGCTACCATCAGTATTCAAACCCGTGAACTGAGTCTAGTGACTACGCTCCCTTATCCACGGAGGCAAGCCGTTAGCATGAGGAATTGCTACGTCAAGTTTATTCTGATCTTATGTCGTCATTGTAGAACTCCATTCCAACAAAGTAAAAGAGTGTGCGTAGAGTGAAATACGTGTTCTGAGGCACGAGTTTTGAACCTCTGACCTCTACATAGAAGAGGTTTCTCTTATCCGAGATAGCTTACCCTTAACCGGATGTACTTCTCCGCTTTGTAAACCATAGATTATGAATGCACATTGTCAGCTCCTAACTCAAAACCATAGCATAACATAGAAGTAAAAGAAGATCACAACTGAAGGAATCGATCCCTGCACCTTGAGGATTAGTCTGCAACAACTTCACCATTACAATAAACACATTTGGTGATGTCAAGTTCTCAGCATACTAGTATTAGTTCTGGTTCTGTCTCTGCAAATCCTGAGCTAAGATCCTTTTTGTGTATTCTCTAGAGCTTGCTATCATTCCCAACCAAATCCGACTACATGTCCATGGTGATTAAAGTCAAGAATAGCTATAGCTCCTCGGAAGGATCAGAAGATGGACAAAGCTATGATCAAAGCTAAGTATTTTCCAGTTTCTACTTGGCCTTAATGCTTGATTTATCTTGTTTTCATTATTCTACACTTAATCCTAAATGCACATTGAAATAGCCAAGATTTCAATTGATTAAGTCTAGATTAGGATAATGAAAAAGTCCACTTCTGATTCCAAGCATTAGCTTGCACTAAGGAAAGACTTGGTTTAAGAAAGGATCCTTGTGCATCAAAGAATGTATTTTGGTAGTTTAATTCCAGATTGCCTTTCCATTGAGGAAGCTTTTTATTGCAGCAAAAGGGTATGTTTTTATATCATAGTGCATTAGGACAAAGGAAAGGATATACATGCAATGCATCATGATTGCATGATATACATTCTTAGTACAACGAAAAGTCATGCATCAAGCTCATGCATGATTGTTGCATTATTTTTTTGGGCATGCAAAGAACATGCATGCGTATGCATGTGAGCATATGGATGTGCATGTAGGTACATGCATTTGCATGATAGAACGGGATGTTGTTTGCAAGCATATATGAAAATGTACTCTCTTAGTATTTAGCTTACATTATAAAGCTCACGGCTTGACATTAGGGAAGACAGAGGACTAGTTAAGTGCAAAGACATGCTAGTTCTAGCTTGGAGCTCAAGTAATTAGTCGATTCCTTCCCAAGTTGGTACTCCACTATCAAAAACAAATACTTAATGACAATTAAGTATGTTTTATTGTCTTACTAGGTATAAGCAGGAAAACTTGCAAACTTAATTAATTTAATTACTTGCAAACTTTTTGCTATGTATGATGACTCTAAGCCCCAGATGTACTTAGGGAGTCATGAAGATAAGCTTATAATGATTACTCTAAGTATAGGTGATATTTAGAAAGTCATGTGGATAAGCTTTAATTGATTAGTTACGTAATTTATGTAACTTCTCAAGCATCCCAAGATTGGATGATAACTTCAGCTATATTTCCAAGTTCCATGAGCACTCTTCGATTCCATGGAACTCAACAACCAAATCGATGAACTTAAATACAAATTGAACTATGAAGTTCAATAGATTTGTGTTTCGTTAATGTTTTGCATCTCTTGTAATGATGCATAAGGCCATGAAAACATGAAAACTTTGGAAACACTCTTCTATTTAGAAGATTTTGAAAGTTCTAAGAAGTTTCTTTGTGGTTTGAAGATTCGTATCTCACGATGAAACCTCGGTAAGTGACTTTTAGGAATTGAGATATTTCCTAAAAGAGAAACACTAAAATGAAATAGTCAAGCCTTCTATTCCATGTGAGATCATTGTCTTGCCATATTCGAGATGAATTTATTTTTAGGAAGATAGACATTCCAAGTAGAAGATCTTAATTGATTCATGAACTCTTCCCAAAATACACATAAATCCATACTATATGATAGGACCCAGAACATGAAGATCTTCTAATAAAGGTGCCAAGAAAAACTATGAAGTTTTTTTGGTTTCATCCCAAGGAGTGATGGAAATCAAAGGTTGAACCTCAAAATCAATTGATTTTTGACATCAATAAGAGGATGTTTGGTTCTATAGTTGCATCTCTGGTAAATGATGCAACTAGCTAGGCAATCTTTAGGAAATACGATAAGTTCCTAATGACTTGAAGCAAGTGTGAACTTTTCATTTAAGAATAGAAAGTTCTAAGAAATGGATCTCCAATCCATGAACTTTTCTTAAACAAGCTATAAAGCTCAAAGTTATGTGTTCATAGTAGCATTACTATTGGATCAATCATAAATAGATTCTTGGACTTTAAACATAATTTTGATTGGTAAAATATGTCTGAAGGACTCTAGTAACATCTAAATATTTACCAATAATAATGAGTCCTGTATCAAACTCAAGAATAGGATTCAATATCACATAAATGAAAGTTTAAACTTAAACTTTCATAGTGACATGGGAAACCATATCCAAAGGGTGATATTTAGTCTCTAGTTTGATACTGAAGAAATGAATACAATTGAATGAGTAAACTCTTTGGATATTGTTGGAAAGAATTTCCTTCAAATATCCTTCCAACATTGCAAAAGATTCCAAGATGAATCATTTTCTCAAGATATTTGATTCCCTAGAAGGAATCTCAAGTCTTTGAAGAATAACATTCTTCTAAGTATTGAGAATGAAGTTCTTCATACTCTTTAAGCAATAAGTAGTTCCCTAGATGTCCCAAATCACCAGAAGTGGTACGTAAAGTCCAAATTGTGATATAACCTAAAGGTATATCAAGGATTCTTACCTTTTGGAATCTGAGAGGCATTAGTGTATGCTTGGACTTGAGTAAGGGAAAGATCTCTAAAAATCCTACAGGTAAGCCAAGAAGCTTTAGATAGTTTAGGTGATCGTAAAAGATATAGACTAAGTCTTTATTTTAGTCACAAGGTCAACTAGATTTGATCAATCTTGGCCATGACTATCCAAGAATGTGTGATTGGAACTACTCTGTAGATTGCCCAAGTATTGGCAATAAAAAATTCCTTTTGGGATATATTCACTCAAGTTCCATTTATCCAATGGAAAAATGTGAAAAAGAGTAAGCTGTTCCAAGTCTGAACAGAGTGAAGAAATTCCAAGAATGTAGTCTGCAATTGTGAAGATGGTACTTAAGTCTCTGGAAGGTAAAACATGATGTTTGCTTATCCTTAAACGGATTTTTGTACAAATCCAAAGAGCATGAGCGGATGCTTAGACTTAGGCAGTAGAGAGATTCTTGTAAAAGTCCCGAACGGGTAGGTACCTAAAGCTTCGGTAAGAAAGGAATCTAAAGACAAGAAGTCAAAAGCTCTTGTCACTACAAAATTGGTCAAAGATAAAGCAATTGAACTTGAATCTATGAAAATTCAAGTACGTGGAATTTTGATTGGTTTTCATTTGAAAACCCTAGCAAAGAAGGATGGATGCTCCATCAAAAGGTTTTTTAAGTCCCTCAAGGAAAGCACAAGATCGTGATAGGATCATGTGAAGGGATCAAAAACCTAGAAAATCTAGTTAGAGCTAATGCCTGAAACTTCAAAATTCTTGTAAAGAACTGAAGCAAGAAGGTACTCTATCAAGAGATGTTTAAGACTTTAGGATAAAATTCGCTCACTCATCAATGTAAGTATAGGTTGGTATGGGAAACCAGAGTTTATACTCAGATTGATGCAGGAAAGATGGTATGGGACATCGGACCGTGAGAGGATGATTATCTTTTAGTCCTAGATTAGATCTTGAAGTTAGATTTGATCCTCAAGGAAATTAAAACTTCAAAGAAGGAGTTTAATTCAAGAAGGATGAAAGTAGTATCTCAAGATAACTTCAAGATAACTTCAAGATCAAGGAAATTGAAGATATGAAGTAAGTAACTTCTAAGATCTTCTTAGAACACTTCAAGCTTTAGTGTTGTCGATCAGAAATATTTGATAAATTTTTGAAAAATTTTGGACTTTGACTTTGAGTTGATCTTTTCAACCAAGGATTTGATTGACTAAGTCAAGCACCAAGTTCCTAGTGTAACGTGGTAAATTCACTCTCTTGAATACCATGTTGAAACAGATCTTTGAGAAGTTGAAGTCCTTGTTCATCTAGAATTTGACTGATAGCAAGTTTATGTGTCTTTAAAGAATGAATTGGTTGTACAAAGTTTTAAATATTTCTTTCCGCCTTCCAAATCTTTTGGAATTGTCTTAGATATGGTATCTGATTCCTTTTGTAAAAGACCAAAGTTAGCCGGTTAGAACTAGATAACTAAATTTAACATCCTAGATAGATGTTGTGTACAAGTACCTTTTCAATCTTCAAAAGATAATAATTCTAAGTGGACTTATTTATTTGATTTTGCTTCAAGCTATAGCATAAATGATTTTCTAGAGTCTAGTATACTCTAGAATAGAGAAGTTAGGAATTGCTCAACAGATTGACAATTCCCAAGAGCTTTTAGCTCAATTCTTTGAGACAAGTGTCCTAAGTTGGACAATATTCATTTTTACATAGGATTTTTAAACCCATCAAGACAAAGTAGTCCGCTAGTCGGGTGAAAAAATCAAGTAATTGTTGGATTAAAGTAAACCATTATACAAATATCTAAGTAAGATGTTTGGGACAACCAAAATTCAAGTTCTCCAAAAAAAATTCAAGTGAAGCAAGAGTTTTTAAAGCCTTGCAGGGATAAGAATCCCACCTTCATTGCTAAGTTCATGCACCAGTTATGCCTAGAAATAGACTAGTAATTAGAATCCACCTAGTTCACATATTTTTGCCTAGATCGCACATCTAGAAACTGTGAATTGGCCAAGGATGTGTTTAGATGCACCTTTTGTTGTCAGGGTCTTGCTCACACACAAACAAAGGTTATGAACACAGAAAACACACAGAGAATAGACACTACAAGAGATGAGATAGAACACAGTATTGGGTGCAATCCCCCCCCCCATGCACTCTGATGGACGAGTCTCTCAGAGTACACGTATTTATAGGTTTATTTGTATTATGTCTTGAAAATAGAAGTTACATGAGGGCCATCGCTTTTAGAAGAGACTTTTAGGAAAAACTACTTTATTTACAAAAGGCGTCACTTTCTAAAACGAACCACTACTTTTACAAGAATATAAACCTAAATATAACTATTCTAGAAGTCTTCGATTTAGTCTTTGAATTTATTTATTTATGCGCATCCACTTGTATCCACGCCCTCATGCTTCTTCACCTCCTAGATCAGACACAACCACATTAAAACCTTTTGGACATTTAAAACATTAAAATTCCATTTAACCTTCCATGATTCCATAATATACAACATGCCTCATAGTTGACAAGCAATTGACCTCAGTTGATAAAATAATAGACATGGATAGCCAATCACATGTTTCATCACTGAACGAAAAAAAAAAGCATGTTCCATGTAAAAACACATGCATGGAATCGGCAACCTGAAAGTTTTAATGTAATTGGGAATGATATGCAAAAATTAAATGATCATAATGAGGTGATAAATTTGTTTTACATAAGTCAATATTCTAATTCATTTTCAAAAATATATCTAAAGTATGATCCTACATACTAAATTCTATGTAAATGCATGACATATAATCAAAGAAAATTAGGCTAGCAAAAAGATTGTTGTTTGTAGATGTGGCTACTGCAAACAGATCTTCTTGATAAGAAATTGGTACTCATTCTCCGCATCGTGAGCAAAGGCAATGGCTTCATGAAGCGATGAAGGCTAACATGAGTGAAGCTTTGCTTTAACCTCCTTATCTATCCCATCATCATACTTCTTCTTCATAGTATCATTGGAAACATCTTCAAGCAAGCGAAGAGTTACTAAGTATTGGTAGAACCAGTCCTTATAGGTCATCAATGTATCACCTTCCATCCATGTAAATTTTGCTCACAATTGTCGAACATGTAGATTGAACTGTAAAGGTAGAAACGAATCCTTAAACTTTTCTTGAAAAGCCTTCCATGTGCGTGGACAATTTGCACTATGACAAAGATCATTCCACCATAGCTGCAATCTTCCTACCAAATAATTGGTAGCAAACTTGACTTTCTTATTTTCTGAATATGACTCGTCAGAATAAAAATCATTGAATAGAGAGAGCGATGACAGGACAAATCGGCCATCCTTTCAACCATCAAATTGGAGCATAGCATAGCGTTCTTGTATAGCTTGTTGAAGTGCTTGAAGTTCTTGGTGCATAATCTCTAATTATTGCTCGAATGAGACCCCAGTTAAAGGTGAATTGCCAAAATCCTCCATTGTGCTCTTGGACCCTTAAGCTAGTGTTTTCCTCTCGGGGTATACCCTCAGGAAATGTACCCTAGCAGAATGTACCCTGTCTGGATGTACCCTGATGTACCCTGACAGGATGTACCATGTCTCGATGTACCCTGGTGTACCCTGAGAAGTGTACCCTGACAGGATGTACCCTAAGACGTGCTCCGTCACGTCGCACCGTGTCGCCTTAGGGAATCTAAAACTCTCTATTGCCATTCAAAATTAAAATTTCCTCGCACGTAGCCAACGGTCGCCAAGGGAGCCTTGGGTGCCAATGTTGCCAATGTATTCCCTAAGTTCTTTGCGTTAGTCGACGCCTTGGAGTAAGCCGAAGGAGTAAACGTAGGTGTAAACGTAGGAGCAAACATAGGTGTAAACATAGGTTCTGGTTCTAGAATTGGAACAGAAACAGAAACAAGAACCGAAACCGAAACTGAAGCCGGAGATGGAATCGGAATCAGAATTGGAATCAGAATTGCGAATAGAGAACTAAACCCTCTGTATTGACGCATGCAGAGCTCTGATACCACTGTTGTCAAGATCTTGCTCATGCGCAAACAAAGGTTACGAACACAAAAAACACACAGAGAATAGACGCAACAAGAGACGAGACAGAACACAGTATTGGGTGCAATCCCCCCCATGCACTCTGATGGACGAGTCTCTTAGAGTACATGTATTTATAGGTTTATTTCTATTACGTCCTAAAAGTAGAAGTTACATGAGGGCCGTCGCTTTTAGAAGTGACTTTGAGGAAAAACTACTTTATTTACAAAAGGTGTCACTTTCTAAAGCGAACCACTACTTTTACAACAAGATAAACCTAAATATAACTATTCTAGAAGTCTTCAATTTAGTCTTCGAATTTATTTATTTATGTGCATCCACTTGTATCCATGCCCTCATGCTTAGCCACGCCCTCATGCTTAGCCACGCCCTCATGCTTCTTCACCTGCTAGATCAGACACAACCACATTAAAACCTTCTGGACATTTAAAACATTAAAAATCCATTTAACCTTCCATGATTCCATAATATACAACACCCTTATTATTCTTTCACTAGTTTGTACTTCCAGTTTTAGAACATGAACATGTTCTTCCAATTTTAGAACATGAGGCTTGGGGGATGCCTACAGTATGTATATAGCTCTATTTTCGAGGACAAAAAGCTTTTCCAAGGGGGCAAGAATGTAATAAAGTAAGTGTATGATCTAAGGGTCTGGCCGGTTTAGACAGATCTGAAATCGGACACCGTTTGGTCACTCATCTGTAGGACCAAAGATCTCAAGAATAGACTCAAGCATAAGTTCATGTGCTCTCATATTCAAGTAACCCACTTAACCTAGTGGTTAAGTCTCATGGTTGAGAAGGAGGAGGTCTTGGGTTCAACTCCAATGGGGAGCATGGGGAGAGAGTTTTTCTCAAGGAGCTCTAGAGCCTTCTAATGCAAGTTAAGGTGAATTAACTTGAGTCGAGGGAGACTTAACTCAAGAGGTGAGTACAACAACCACTACTGGACTCTAGTGGAAGGTATGAAAGGAGTGGAGGAGATTGCACATGCACTTGTGGACTCTAGTTACATTTGTGGTCCTCGTTGATCCGAGCAGTTATATATACATGCATAAGTTTGGGAGGAGAGTCATCTCTCTAGCACGTGGTGGTAGTAATCCTTGTTATCTTGCACACAGCCACCTATGTTATCAACAGACTCCCATCTAAAGCATTGGATGGGATGACACCATATGAATCTTGGAATGGAAGAAGGCCTAGCCTAGAACATTGCAAAATTTTTGGGTGCATAGCATATGCACATGTTCCATCACAAATCAAAGGTAAAATGGATCCCAAGGCAGAGAAATGTGTGTTCATAGGTTATGATCTTAATAAAAAACGGTACAGGTTGTATAATCCAAGTACTAAAGGTTTTATTGTTATAAGAGATGTTTTTTTGAAAGCAACTTGTGGTTTGAAGATGATTGCAGAAAGGTCAAACTACGTGATGATCTAGAAGAAGATTTTAACACAATGCAGAAGGCAACTATTCAACAATGTGAAGATTCAAGTGATTTTGATGATGATCAGAGAACACCAAGGAAGAACTTCAAGATATTGAGCAACAAAGGTAAAGAGAAGATGCAAGACTTGAGGGATATTCCAGAATCCTCTCAACAAACAATAAGGAGATCAACTACGGAAAAGAAGAATCCGAAAGCTGCAACTATCCAAAGGTGTTGATTGATCTACTCCTTTTGTTTGGCCATATGTCAGCCATACATTGATAAAACAAAGATGGCACTCGCCAACATAGTTAGAGCACGTCCAAGTCGCGAGATCGAGTACCAAACCGAAGTGATGCAAGATATAAATTCACCAAGAAATCTGAAAAAATGATGCATCAACAAGATCTCCATTGAAACAAGGTCCATCAAGGTCTCCATGGAAGCTCAACCTTGAGCTTTGATACCAATGCAAGATAACAAGGATTATGAACATGACATGCTACAAAGTTGAATCTCCTCCCAACCTTATGCGTGTATAAATAAGTGCTCGAATCAACGAGGACCACAAATGTAACTAGAGTCCACAAGTGCATGTGCGATCTCCTCCACTCCTTTCATACCTTCCACTAGAGTCCACTAGTGGTTGTTGTACTCACCTCTTGAGTTAAGTCTCCCTGGACTCAAGTTAACTCACCTTAACTTGAGTTAGAAGGCTCTAGAGCTCCATGGGAAAAAATCTCTCCCCATGCTCCCCATGGGAGTTGAACCCATGACCTCCTCCTTCACAACCATGAGACTTAACCACTAGGCTAAGTGGATTACTTGAATATGAGAGCACATGAACTTATGCTTGAGTCTATTCTTGAGATTTTTGGTCCTATAGATGGGTGACCAAACGGTGTCCAATTTCAGATCTATTTGAACCAGCTAAACCCTTAGATCATAGACTTGCTTTGTTACACTGTGGATACAACCTCTATCCATAGATAGTTGGGCAATTTCTTCTCATTGATCATGGACCTTGCTGCCTCCACAATGGTCCTATTCCTCCTTTCTGCTACTCCATTTTGTTCTGGAGTATATATGGTGGTGATTTCTCTTTTGATGCCTCTATCTTGGAGATATGCATCAAATTCATGGGAGAAGTATTCTACCCCTCCATTTAACCTTAGCCTCTTTAATATTTTCCCTGTCTAATTTTCAACAAGAGCAAGATATTTTTTGAAACAATTGAATACTTCATCTTTGTGTTTCATAAAATAAAGTATGGTCCATCTGCTACAATCATCAATGAATGATATATAATACCTGGATCCTGAAATTGAAAGGTCTTTGCTAGGTCCCCAAACATCCGTGTGGACTAGCTCCAATAGGTCACCATGAATGTAACCTTTCTTCATAAATGGCTGTCTATGAGACTTTGCAAATTGACATGAGCTGCATTTGTATATCATATGTTGCTTGGATAAATTTAGCAAACCAAGCACACTCTGACCCTTGCAAATTTTCTTTAAACTTCTTTCTCCTATGTGAGCTAATCTTTTGTGCCACATTTCTAATTCTGATAAGGTTTTTCCTCCATAATTGAAAAGTGTTATATTTCTAGTATCCTGTACTTGAAATGTAAAGAGTCTACCTGTCTTTTGTCCTTTGGCTATCTTTCTGAATCCTTGTTGAGGATCTTCAACAAATGCTCCATCTCTTGTAAACCTTACCTGCAAGCCTTTTTCTACAATTCGTCCAACATTTATCAAATTCTTGGTTATGGTAGGTACATACAATACCTTACTGAGTAGATTCATGTTTCCATCTGAAGTTTTCACATTCTCAATCTTTTCAACTAAGTGCCTTGTATCATCTCTTGTCTGAACCTCATGCTTGTAACTTGATCCTCCAAGTCAAATAGTAATACCGCATTTCCTACTACATGATTTGAACAACCAAAATCTATATAAAACACATGTTCACTTGCTTTACCTTGCCTCATGGTCATGTTCATTAACAAGAGTGAGTCTTGTTGTGCTTGTTCTTCAGTATAATTGTTGTAGTCTCTTCTTCATCTATAGCCTCCTTGATTATTGTAGTTGTTGTAGTTATTATTATAGTTATTGAAGTTGTTTGATCTTCCTCTTACATAACTTCCTCTGTTAAAGCGTCTTCCTCTCTGATTTCTTGGGTTCCTGAAACAATTCTCAGTTGTGTGGTTAGTCAATCCACATATGGCACATGGAAGGTGCTTTGGAAGCTCCCCCCGCCTTGTCTTCCTCCTCTACCTCTTCCTCTTGTACCTCTACCTCTTCCTGCAAAGTTAGCTTGGGAGGTACTAGCTTCATCATCAGATTTCTTGCCTTTACCTTTATCATCCTTATGCTTGTTCTTATCAGTGTATAGGGCAAAGGATTGATTACCTTTTGAGTTGTCATTGTTCTTCATGAGCTTGGCTTCATGAGTAAATAGTTGTCCCATTAGAGTATTGAAGTCAGGTACCTGCATATCCATGTATAGATACATTGTAGGGTTGGTGTCTTATTTCTAGTGATGTTTCTAGTTTTGAAGCCTTTGTTCCATAGCCTCTTGGAATTTTGAATGTTCCAAGATTCCACGTTCTGGATGCTATGGATCAGAAACTAGATAGAGTCATTCTGTCTGATACCGACCGCCCACTTCCAATCATCACTGATTCTTATGAAGCTTTTGACTTTATTCCAACTCTTCTATATGGAGCACACAAGATTCGAACCTTTCAAGAAAACTGGGATCGAGGAAAACAAAAGGATCAGAATGTCAAGATTCTTCCAATTTGAGAATCCCACGAAAGTCAATGCATTCTTTTTTTTGAAGATCAACTTGGGCCAGAAGGCCTCCCCATTGTACCATGCCTTAATCATCCATTTTTCCAAAAGTTTGTTAGCCATGCATCAAATGTCCAGAATGCTAAGGCCCCCACTATCGCTTTGGCTAGTGTAGATGGACCACGTGATTTTAGGCACCCCCTCCTATTGTGGTCACCTGTACAATGGTTGAGTTTATTCCTTGACACACATATTGGTGCAATCACATACATTCTCATATGATTTTTTTTTTTTGGTTATTTTTTTCATTGATCCATTTTTTAGGGAGATTCTATCAAAATTCTCCTAGAATTTGAGACTTGGTAACCTTTTTTGCACCTTAATGGTGTTTGGACTGTTCTAAATCCATTATGGTTCTTGTTAGATCTTTATCATCATGGCATCAAAGACCTCATGCACATCCAGTGTAGTAGTGTCTAGTGCAAGTGTTCCCAAGAGGATCCATATCATACAGGGAAAAGGTCATTTTGAGATTTGCAAATTTCATGGCATAAACTTTGCTCTATAGAAGAATGAAATTAAAGATGTGCTGAATTAGAGAGGGTAGGGGAGGGGAGTGAATGGAATCTCAAAAAATCCTCTTTATATAGAGGATGATGATGATTGGGATGAGTTGCATATAATGGCCAAGCCTACCATTCAATTGCACTTGGCATATAATGTTTAGTTTGGAAATTGAGTTGTGATAGTGTAGAGTAGCTTTGGAAGAAGTTATGCAATGCACATGAAAAAGAAACAACATAAAATAAAGTGTATATGATGACAACCTTATATGACCTTCAAATTAAGGAGACAAGTAGTGTTGTTGCTCATCCAAATGAGTTTAATGATGTTTCTCTCAGTTCAAAGCTAAAAAAGTGGACATGAACAATGAGATTAAAGAAGAATTGTTTTGATGCACCTTGCCATCATCATGGGAAACATCTTGCACATATAAACGATAGTGCACTTGGTGATAAACTAGTCTATGATGACATATATGAAAGACTCTTGAGTTAAGAGATCCATGGAACATCTATTGTTGGTACTCTAAGTGGAGATGCATCTAATGTTTCTAATCCTTACGAAGGAAAGAATCGGTAATGTTGTACAAGCAAGAACAAGGAAAAGCACATTCCACAAAATAAGAGTAGAAGTAAATCAAGGAAGAGGGACATCAAGTGCTATTATGTTCATAAGAAAGGACACATGAAGAAACGTTGCTATGCATTAAAGAATGCTAAAGGTAAATGATAACATATTGATAGGCATGTCAAATAGTTACATGCACCGTCACCTTTGAGTGTGAAGATAGAAGAAATTAAATCTATTTTGTATGATGTAGATATGCTAATACTTGATAATATTATGCTTAGTGAGTTTCTTATGGTTGATTCTCTTTCCCACATGTGGTTACTAAATTCTTGCACTTCTTTCCATGTGAAACCACATACAGATTGTTCTCTACTTATGCAGCAAAGTCTCTTGGTACTATAAGACTTCGTGACACATACGAGTATGAAATTTTTGAGACTAGACATGTGGGTGTGCAGTTGTTGACTCAATATTCACTATGCATAATGGACACCATGTACCTCAGGTATCACACAACTTGATGTTAGTGGGTGAACTTGAAAACCTTGGTTACAAAGTGGTTCTCTATGCTGAGTCCTTTCGCATATCAAAGGGAAATATGGTTATTGCAAAAAAGGAAGAAAAATTGGCTTACTTTATCCCACATTTGTATCACATAAAGAGAACTTATTAGCTGTTACTAAACAACCTATGTCTTGTATTTGGCATGGCCATTTGGGTCACATATCTCGTAGTGGAATGGAAAATCTTTTTCTTTCTAGCTACTTTTGTATGTTATCCTTCTTTGAATTTTCATTTTGTGAGCATTTTAAATATGCAAAGCAAACTAGGACTATGCGTAGGCCTTTAGATCTCAGTCATACACATGTGTGTGGTCTTATTCCCACTAGCTCATTGGGTAGTTTGTTTTACTCTATCACTTTCATAGATGATGCTTGTACAAACATATGGCTATATCCTATCAAATCAAAGGATGAGGTATTTCAGAATTTCAAAAAATGGTTGGCTTCTATTGAGATTGAAAATGAATTAAGCTCAAGGTTTTATGCTCTCACAATGGAGGTGAGTATGCCTCACAGGAATTCAATATTTTTTTCAATCTATAGGAATTAGAACTTCTTATATGCAAGTAGCTAAGAGGATAAATAGAACTAATGAGGATGAGTTAGTTCTATGTTGCATCATGCAAACATTTAGAAGGATTTTTCGACAAAAGTAGTATTGAGTGCAATCCCTTTGACATGTACTGAGCACATGCACACTATGCATTCTTTTATAGATACTACTTATGTACCTCCATGTGGCCATTGATATAGTGGTTGTGTTTTTTCGTAAAGCCTTTGACATTGATAAAGAGGACCATGGTGAGGTTTTTGTAACTAGGAGACACATAGATGTCAAGGCCTCTGTTATGAATTATGGAATGTGTTGAACAAGCAATTGTTGGAGTGTTAATTTTTTAATGTATTAATGTGTTTTGGTGTTTTTTTTATATAGAAGCTGAAGGTTCGTGAGGGGTGTGAAGGGACAGACATCAATAATCCAATTTATATTTTATATAGTTTGTAGATAAACCCAAGTAGAGGGTTTGATTTTTAGAAATATTTAGTAAAATTAGTGGTTACGATATGGATTGCTATAGACGATGATTTCTATTAACAAAACCAAAGGCTCTCTACAAAAGAAACCAATTTTTACTTTCACGCATGCTTTTTCAAGCCACTCTCATGTAACCACTATTTTCAACATAATCAAAAATCCTATAAATAGATGGACTCTATGGACTGTCATTACAAAGTGCATGGGGGGAGATTGCACCCAATACTATGTTTTATCTCCTCTTCTTGTGTATCTATCTTTTTTGTGTGTTTTTAGCATTCATAACCATTGTGTACATGTGAACCAAGATTCTAATAAGAGTGGTATCAATGCCCTACATGCGTCACTATTGGGGGGTCTATTTCTGTTTGTTTTGGCATTTGATCTTTATTCATTGTTCATTTTTGTTTCCAATTTTGCTTTTGCTTTCACTTCTGCTTCCGTTTCCATCTTTGTTTCTATTTTTAATTCCGATCCCGATCCCTATCCCTATTTAAGTTTCAATCTCAACATCGATTTTTGGTTTTTATTTCTATTCTAGTTCTAGAACTAGAGCCTACGTTTACACCTATGTTTACTCCTTTGGCTTACTCCAAGGCACTGATTAAATCATAACCAAGGCATTACTTTGGCATCTTTGGCACCCATGGCTCCCTTGGTAATTGTTGGTCATCGTTAGCTATGCACGAACCATTTTTAATTTATGAGTGGCAATAAGGAGTTTTATATTCCCCTAGGAGGGAGGATTTGAACCCACAACCTCACTCTTAGAAGGGAAGTGTTTTAACACTACACTATCTCTTTGTGTTGTCACTCTAGTTCCCTTTTCTTATATTTAATACAATTTTCATCTCTTTCTTACTTTTTTTATTCCCAAAAACAACCCTTGCTTTTACATTTTAATTCAAGCGATAGCAAAAATTGTTTTTACATATATAGCAAGGGGGTTTTGTTCTTTTCATACCCATAGACCCTACAAACACCATGGAGGATTTTGGTGAGTCACCTCCACCCAAAGTACCACTGAAGCAATAGCTCGAGATCCTTTGGCACAAACTTCGAGGTGCTCAAAACGAGATCAGGACATGCAACGAAGTACTTAAGAAGATGCAATTTAATGAAGACAAACTTGTGAGGGTGGTAAAAGCTATTGTCTCTACCCAATCGGATGGCACACATTCAAAGATTGGTGTTAAAAATTACCAATTTCTATAGTTTGGTGGCCGTAAGGATGGACCTTTAGTTCTTTCATGGTTATCGTAGTTTGAAGATTTTTATACTGACGACACATATGGTGAAACTAAAAAAGTCAAATTTGCCACTAACTATTTAGTAGGAAAATCTCAGCTTTGGTGGAATTTATTGCATCAGAGCACAGATCATCCAACAATGTGGAAGGTTTTCCAAGATAAAGTGAAGAATTTTTTCTTCCTCCTCAATACCATTTACATGTTTGGCATGCATGGACAACCTTTACATGGAAGGAGGGTGACACGGTCACTACCTACATGGAGCTATTCTCGAAAAATTTATTATTGGTTCTGATGCTTGAAGATGTACCAGAGGATACCTTGCAGGGGAAATAGGAAGATGGTTTGGAGGTGGGAATCCACCTACAACCCTCAATGAGGCTATCTCTTTTGCCTATGATGCAGAGAAGGAATTTCATTCCATAACCAAGTCAATCCATCTACAACAACTGCGTCAATGACCACCTTTTGTTAAACCAATGTTTCCTATGAAATGTAATTTTAATGCCCCATATTACTCTAGTTTTTCTCATTCTCCACAATCCAACTAGTCAACTACACCTATTGCTTATTCTCTCCCACCTACAAAGCCACCTACCTTGCAAACTTAATCGGTAGATGCCCAACAGAAGTGACCATGTATCACTTGTTGGAATTGTGGTAAACTTGGACATACAAAACCGATTGTGGCCTCTTCACATAAAACCAGCTCTAGCTCAATTCCATAATATGGAGGCCCATAATGAAGAAACTACTTTGGTTTGGACAGACAAAGCATTGGAGAAGGACTTAAGTGCCTTAGGTAATGATATCTCTATTCATTTTCTACTTTGCATGAATGACACTATGAATAACAAACTTCTTAATATTTTACATGATGATGGTAGTTCACATGATTTCATTTCACATTTGTTAGTACAAGAGATTAAGTAAAAACAATTCATTCCTTGTATAAAGTGAAAGTTGCATTTCAAGGTAGTCACTACAATGTAACACAAGAAGTGTAAGATGTTATGATTAGCATATGTCCATATGTAGATTCATGAACATTTTTAATTGCACCTTTGCAATCTTATGATGTTCTACTCGGTATGACTTTTCATCATCATTATAACCCATGCATTCACTACCATACACATACCTTTAACTTTGAATTTAAAGTTCAAATCATTACTTTGTTTGCATGACATGATTTCTAACCATTTCCATTGATTAGTCATACTCAAGTAAAACGTGCATTTAGGAAAGGATAAAATTCATGCATTGTTTTTGTCAATGTCATAAATTATTATACTCATACACTTCTTGACACACATAAACCTTTCATGAATACTTATAAGGATTTTCTTATGTCTTAGTATCCCTCTAAACTACCACCATCTCGAGGATCCTTTGACCATACATAGACTTAATTCTTGGTAGTTCTCCTCCTCATAAAGCACCTTATAGGCATGGACCAATACACCAAAAGGAAATAGAAAACCAAGTGAAAGACTTACTCCACAATGGACTTATAAGGCCTAGTTCTTCCCCATTGGGAGCACCTGTTCTCTTAGTCAAGAAGAATAATAAAATTTATCAAATGTGCATTGATTATCAAGCCCTTAATAAGATCACAATAAAGAATAGATACCCTATTCATCGAATAGATGATCTCTTAGATAAATTACGAGGTGCTAATGTCTTTAGTAAAATTGATCTTAAATCAGGTTACCATCAAATTCGTATGACACAAAGTGATATTTTTTATATTGCATTTAGAAGTCAAACATGCCATTATGAATTTATGGTAATTCCCTTTGACTTACTAATGCTCCTGCCACATTTGCATGAATAATGAACAACATTTTTCTTGATTACCAAGCTTTTGTTCTTGTATTCTTTGATGATATACTTGTTTACAATAAGAATGATAGTGAGCATGAGAAGCATCTTAAAACACTTTTTCATTTGCTACAAGAGAACACACTTGCGCTAATCCTAAAAAGAGTTACTTCTTTCAACGTAAACTATAATATCTAGGAAATATTATTTCGTGTGAAGGCATGCATGTGGATCCAAAAGATATTAAAGTTATAGTAGAATAGCCTACACCACAATTAGTCAATGATGTTTGTTCTTTTCTTGGGTTGGCTAGTTTTTATAGGAAGTTTGTTCAAACTTTTTCTTATTTAGCATTTCCTCTTACCTTATTATTGAAAAACAAAATAAAATTTGCATGGGGAGTTACCCAACAATCCTTTGAAAAATGCAAACATGTACTTTCACATGCACCTAGTTACCTAGTTTTCCACAACCATTTCATGTCGTTATTGATGCTAGTGGTTCAGGAATAGGTGTTGTTTTAATGCAAAATGATCATTCCATTGCATTTGAGATAGGAAGCTTAAGCCTTTAGAAAAGAATCATAGTACATACGATAACGAATTGTGAGCAGTTATGCATGCTTTTGCAAATTTGGAAACACTATCTTATGGGATCTAAGGTATTAATCAAAACCAATCACTACGCTATTAAGAATTTATTATATCAACCCTTAATATCTTATCCACATCTTAAATGGGCTTCATTAATTCAAAATGTCAAACCTATCATACAATATAAACCTAGTAAAGCTAATTTCTTAACAGATGCTCTCAACCATTTTCCTTCACATTTTGTTGTTTTGCATAAAGTTTATGCCATCCAAATTCATTCCTTTCAAGAAATGGTTTCCACTAATGCATTTGATTCGTATTTCTCACATGCATGGCATGACTTCAACAATGGTGCATCTTTATCTGATGAACATTATACATTTCATCATTGTTTACTTTATTTTCAACATAGATTATGAATAACCCAATCTTTTAAAGATCTTTTCATTAATGAAATGCATGAACCATCTTACATGGGTCATAGAGGCATACATAGCACCATTTCTGCTTGCAAACATTTCTTCTTTTGGCCCCACATGGAAAAAGATATTGCACATTATGTTTCTCAATGCATTGTATGTCAGGCTGTAAAACATCATCATGTCAACCATTTGGATTATTAATGTTACGTCCCATTCCAAACGAACCATGGGCACAAATGTCTATGGATTTTATCACAGGTCTTCCTATCACTTCATCACATAACCATATGATTTGGACAATAGTTGATAGATTTATTAAATATGCATATATCATTCCATGTAGAAAAACTATGCTCGCACGTCAATCTACAAATTTATTCATCAAATGCATTTTCCCACATCATGGATTTCCTAAAGTAATGTTATCTAATCCTGATGTTCATTTTTTCAATCTTTTTTGGCTTGCCTTATTTGAGCATTTTGGTTCTAAAATAGATTTTAGATCTACATTGCATCCCAAAAGTAATGGACAAAGTGAGGCTACAAATAGTACTATTCTTGATTTATTGTGTTGTTATTCATTAGATAGCCCCACTAAGTAGGAGGAAAAGTTTCCATTGCTTCAATTTTCTTATAATAAGACCACACACACCATTATTGGTCGTGCACCTTTTGAAATTGTTTATGGTAAAAAGCTTTCCACTCCCATGTCAATCACCCAAACCAATATTCTGATGGCTGATTCTATTGGTCAAGATCACATTTCTATACTTCACCACGTTCATAAGCACATTAGGAAAAGTCAAGAATGCTATACATGTAATATTAATACCAAAAAATTATCCACAGAGTTCAAGGAAAATGATCTTGTATGGTTACGTATTATTAAAAGAGGTCTAAAAAATATTTTACAACATCCTAAAATGAAACTTTCACCACTCTATTATGGACTCTTTCACATTATACAAAAAATTAATGATAATTCATTCAGATTAGATATACCATCGCATTGGAATATACATAAATCTTTTCATATTAGTTTACTTAAACCATGTAAAGGAACTTTACCACTTGCTCCACTTCTTGATGACCCTCCTTTAAATGAAGAACAATTTGAAATCTTAGTTCCTAAGAAAAATGATTCATCATGTTGTCAGTACTACACGCACAAGTACTCAGTATCATTGGTATTTAGTTAAATACAAAAGTCACTCGATTGAAGAATGTCAATGGATACATAAAACACAATTAACACCCCATTATGATCACTTAATTTTTGCATATCATACACATACACATTAATGTAAGTCCTTCATGAACATTTCCATGAATGTGTTTTTACATGGAACATGCTTATTTTCGTTCAGTGATGAAACATGTGACTAGCCATGCATGTTTATTCTTTTCTCAACTGAGGTCAGTTGCTTTTTCAGCGGAAGGGCATGTTATGAATTATGGAATGTGTTGAACAAGGAATTTTTGGATTGTTAATTTATTAATGTATTAATGTGTTTTGGTGTTTCTTTTTTGATATAGCAGTGGAAGGTTCATGAGCGACATGAAAGGCGTGAAAGGAAAGACATCAATAATCCGATTTATATTTTATATAATTTGTAAATAAACCCATGTAGAGGGTTTAATTTTTATAAATAGTTAGTAAAATTAGTGGTTAGCATACGAACTACTATAGATCGTGATTTCTATTAAGAAAAACAAAGACTCTCTACAAAAGAGACCAACTTTCACTTTCAGGCATGCTTTTTGAAGCCGCTCTCATGTAACCACTATTTTCGATGTAATAAAAAATTATATAAATACATGCACTCTGTGGACTATTGAAACAGAGTGCATGGGGGGGGGATTGCACCCAATACTGTGTCCTATCTCATCTTCTTGTGTATGTTTTTTTTTTGTGTATTTTTAGCATGCATAACCTATGTGTACACGTGAACCAAGATTCTGATAACAATCTCGTTGGTGATGCAAGTGGAATAGGTTCTCAACAATCCTAGTTGGCTTCTTTTGGTTGATGTGTCATATACAATGGAGTTAGTGACTCACTATGCAGGTTTACATGTTAGTAATCATAGTTTTTTGAGTTTTCTACATTGATCATATGCTGATGTTGCAGAGGGAATGCTATGAAAGTTTTTGCAAATTTCTTATTTTCAAGTATACAGTGCTTGAATTCACTCCTTGACACACTTTGCTTTTTTGTTGGTCACTGTTGTTCATTGATGCATTTTTTTTGGGGAAAATCTACCTAAAGTCTCCTAGAAATTGAAACTTGATCATTTCCTCAACTCTATTCATATCTGGACCCTTCTAGCTCCATTACTATTCAAGTCAGTTCCTTATCATACAAGCATCAGAAGTCTCAAGCACATCTAATGGCTTGGGATCTAGTGCCATTTTTATTAGGAGGACCTATAAATTTTAGAGCAAAGAACTTTAGACATCCGAAATTTCCATGGCACAAACTTTGCTCTACATTATAATTAGATTGAAAATGTCCTTGCTTAGAGGAGTTAGTGGAAGTGAGTAAATAGAATCTCAAAGAAACTTGCTCATATGGATGATTTTGATTTGGATGAGCTAGATAAAATGGTTAGATCGACCATTTGACTACATCTCGTAGATAATGTTTGCTTTCTGTATTGGACTATGAAAGTGGAGAGTGTTGAAATAAATATACTACTCCTAATCTACTAGAAAACACACAATAAACAAACTATGTAGGAAGAAATGAAAGATATGAAAACATGATGAAATGAATTAAAGTAGAGCTAACTTACGTACAATGCTCTATGACCATGGTGACTCCATGAGAAGAGTGAGTGCACTCTTGCCAAGAGATTGAGTGAATGGCTTGTGTGAAGTAAAGTGCAGCCCTCCTTCCATGAAGTTGAGGGAAAAGCTCCTTGCATGTGGAATAAATGGACTTGCATGATAATGAAGGTAGACTTGGACAAAAGGGTGGAGCACGAAACTCTCAACAACCCCATCCATGTGATGACCCTTTTGTTTTTAATATGGGGAACTAGGGACATATGAGATCACTTATGCCATTTGTTTTTTATGATCTAAGGACATATGGGATCCTTAGACATGACTTGGACATATGGCATCCAAGTTTGGGACATATGGCATCTATTGGTTTTCATTCACATACGGCATCCATGTGGATTTCCTTAATCATGGACATATGGGATCCATAGTGGTTGGATATATGGCATTTGTGGGATCATGCGACATATGGAATCTCATGAAGTATACTTGGACTTTTGAGATCCAATAGGTTTTTGGAATCTAGGGACATATTGGATACCTAGAAATATACTTGGACATTTGAGATCTAAATGATTTTGTGGGATGTAGGAATCCCCTATACATTTAGGGTTTACATCATGGGGTAGGTGGTGCTTTGTGGATCCATTTTCATGCCCTTCTTTGCAATCCTTTTGTCTTTTTTTGTTGATGAGCTCCAATTGTGGCTTCATTTAGTCGTTGTACAAGCCTTGTTCCTCCTTTAAGTTTGGCCTTGTGTGCCATATGCATGAGAGTTACATGTGAGGCATTAATTTATATGTTCAAGCCATAGGGAAAGTCTTAGTTTATTAAAGATTAGTCTCTAATCCGTTTACAAAAGCCTTTTATGTGCACTAAGGAATAATGTTAACATTTGAATAAACATTCATATAGATACTAGGATATTTTAATTTCAAATACATAGACACTTACTATAGATGGAAATGGGCATTGGTTTTTGTACATGTGAATAGCATAAAAATAGGTGGATTCAATCACACGAAACCTAGGGCTAGATAGCCCTCACTCATCTAAGCTTCAATAACAACATAGAACAAAGTGAACACGAATTAGGATATTTAATGGCATGATGATAGCAATGTGTTCTCTTCACATTAGCTATGACTAAAATTGATCTTGAGATTCATGCTCTATATTACATGATTGATGCAACTTGTCAAATGGAATGATAACACTACCATTGTAGGTCCAAATAAAAGAAATTGAGCATTATGCAAGGAATTAGAACAAAATGCTTACGAGAAAGTTTTCTTTGAGGAAGCTATGTGAGATACTCAAGAATATAAGAGGAAAGCTAAAAATCTTCAAGAGGCAAATGACTGGCATTTGCTCCAAATTCAAGAACTTGAAAAAGATATGATGATGCAACATGCTATTATTAATGAAAAAAATTAAACTTCGATAGCAAGTCCAAGACTATGAGCTTCTAAAACAGACTGTAGTTGCCTTGCAGGAGACGAACGAGCAACTATCTACCAAAACCACTCAAAAAGAGGATGTTGTGGATTATTTCCAAAATTTTCTTAACACTTTGTAGCCTCAACTAGAGCAAGAAATAGCCCTGAAGATGCAAGCTCTTCAAACTACATAGATCTAGTGATAGTGTCAAAAACACATTGTGAAACAAGACTTTTACTTGTAGGAAGAATTTGGTTTGCAATTGGTAAAGGTGTAGAGCAAATCTATAGTCACATCAGAATCAACTTGCAGTGCCATAGCTCAAGGGGCAGTTGCACTTCAGCCCACCGAAGTCCAAAAATTGTTAAAGATGATGATTAAGAAAATTCAATCTACATTCAAAGATGCCAAGGACTCTTTTAGAAGTGATATTCATACCCTGCTAGATGAAAAACAAGACGATGTAGCATAAAGAATGTATAAATCTACCTTTTTGGGCTCAAGTTCTCCATGCATGCCACTATTAGGCCGCTTGAAGGTATTTTTATATAAGTCATAGTCTTTTCGATGAAGATATTGAATTAGCAGACTAACTTCTCACCTTTTGTAGTAGCAATAGAATCGATTATTTCTCCATCTAGAGAGGGAGATGGGTACAAGACCTCTCAGACTCTCCATTTGATGCACGACAAGAGACGGGTTTTCAATTATATGGTGATTCTTGAGTATTATGGTTTCTTCCATTGTTTTTGTTTATGATTGTGGCTGTAGACATAAGTGCAAGTGTAATTAGATTCTACACCAAACTAAGTAGTGTTTCTATCTAATAAGTTTGAAGTACTCAGTGTTTCTGTCTTAGTCATTTCCAACAAAATCGTGCAGTATGATAGATACTTGTATCCACTAGATAGAAGTTATTCTTTGATTGAGTGACTAAGAGACTGATTAAGGTAATTGAGAAGTTGGAGAAATAAAGGGATCTAATCCATACTAGATTTTGCCACCCAAGGTCTCTCACGAGGAAGGAGATAAGGAAGAGAGCACACACACACTCACAATCAAAGAGGAGCACACACACAGATTGAGGCAAGGAAGAATGATGTTCTTCTTCTTCTTCTTCTTCTTCTTCTTCTTCTTCTTCTGCTTCTTCTTGCTCTTCTTCTTCTTCTTCTTCTTCTTCTTCTTCTTCTTTGATAATGTACCTCGATATGCTTTGATCTAGCATGAAAAATAGAGCTCTGTGCTAACTGTATACTACTAAGATGATCACAATAGATGGTCATAGGCTTTCGCACTTCCACACCTAAATCTGCAAGTAGCATCTTCAACCATGATGTCTCACATGCTGCTATTGTAGCACCTCTATACTCAACCTCTGTACTCGATAAAGCAATAGTGGGTTACTTCTTGCTGCTCCATGTAATAGCTGCACACCCATGTGAGAATTGAAAGCCACTAGTAGATCTTCTATTTGGAATGCTACCAGCCCAATCTACATCGGAGTATCCATGAGCCTGCAAATCTACACCAGCTTCATAAAACAATGGATAATCCAAAGTAGCATTCACACAATGTAGAGTGCACCTTGGATCATCTAAATGTGGCTTCTTGGGAAACTGCATAACTTATTGACTTTCAAGTCCAACTGTATAGCTAAGATTAGGCCTCATAGTTGTGAGATATATCAAACTTCCCACAATTTTCCTATACATAGTATCATTTTCCAATGCTTCACCTGATGTAGGATCTAATCTGATCTAATGGCATAGAAATTGGCTTACATTCAACCATACCATACTTTTGCAGCATAGTAAAGGCGTATCCCCTTTGCGACATCCATAAACCTTTCTCTGTATGTATAAACTCAATGCCCAAGAAATAGCGCAACACATCAAGATCTTTCATGTCAAATTTCTGCATAACCTCTTTAATGCTTTCTTCATTATCTCCACCTACAATCAAGTCATCAACATAAAAAGTCACAGTTATGAAGCCATCATCACCCTTCCTTGCATAAAGTGAATGATCTGCATCACACATAGAAAACCCAATGGTGGTTAAGTAATCAACAATCCTTGCATGCCATGCACAAGGAGCTTGCTTAAGCCCATAGAAATCCTTTTGCAACCTGCAAACATATTCTGAATGCTTTGAATCTTCATATCCTTGTGGTTGTTCCATGTATACATCTTCTTGTAACTCACCATGTAGGAAAGTATTCTTCACATCCATCTGATGCAAAGTCCATCCTATTGTTGTAGCTAATGCAACAAGTGTTCTGATAGTAGACATTTTAGCTATAAGGCTGAATGTTTCCTCATAATCAATTCCATATGTTTGTGCATATCCTTTTTGCTACCAATCATGCTTTCTACCTACTTATGCTACCATCAGCATAGTGCTTTACCTTGTAAGCCCACTTGTAGTCTATGGGTTTCTTTCCTTGGAGCAATGGAACCAGCTTCCATGTATCATTTCCATAAAGTGTAGACATCTCCTCATCCATAGAATTTTCCCAATCTTCATTTCCAATTGCATCTTCAAAATAAGAAGGTACAACATCTTGTATTACCTTTTCATGTAGGCACAATGGCAAGTCATGTAACTATCATATGTCAGTAATTGCACTTAATTTCACATCCTCCCAAATCTTCGTGGTCCTGGGTCACTTCTTCTTGTATCATCTGCATGTGCCTTTCTTACTCGTGGAGTCTTCATAGAGGGCAATCCAAGTTCCTCATCAAGAATCTTTTCTAAACTGCTTGAACCTCCACCAACATCTTCAAAACCTACATATGTTTCACTACCAGCAGAAAGCTTATTTTACCTTTCTTGGAAGTGTTTGAGAAATTTGCTGAACTGAAATTTCCACGCAATCTTCCACTCCATGGATTTGTGTTGGAACGATTGCTTGGTGAGGCATTTGGTCCACTCAAAACTTGAGATTCTACACTTGATTTGTAAGCTTTTTTTTTTGTCATTTGAATCAAGATTAAGTCCATCTTTGGCATCTACATAGAAGTTTGACATTTCATCAAACACAACATCTCTCCTCACCTTCACCTGTCATGTGAGTGTGTTATAACATTTATATCCCTTTGGTTCAAGGAGTATCCAATGAAGATACATTTTTTTGCTTTTGGATCAAGCTTCGTCCTCAACTCATCTGTAACATGTACATATGCAATACAACGAAATGCTTTCATATGTGATAAGTTTGTCTTCTTACCTACAGACTTCTCTTTAGGTGTACCTTGATGTACATCAGTAGATAGAGTTGTTTTCATGATATATACAGTAGTATGCACAACTTCTGCCCAATAACAATGAGGCATATTCTTCTCAGCCATCAAGGCTCTTGCTATTTCTATAATATGTCTATTTTTTGTTCAGTAATGCCATTCTGTTGTGGTGTGTACCTACATGAAAACTAACGTTGAATTCTATGACTTTTAAGAAAGTTGCTGAACTCATTTGACATGTATTCAACTCCTCTTTCAAATCTTAATGTTTGAATATACTTCCCTCTCTACTTTTCCACCATACCCTTAAAATTCTGGACGTGAGTGAACACCTCACTCTTCTCTTTCATAAAATATACCCATACTTTCTCCGTATGGTCATCAGTGAAAGTAACATAAAACATGCAACCACCCATAGATGTGGTCTTTGCAGGACCCCAAACATTTGTATGTACTATTTCTAGCATATGCTCACTAACATGCTTGTCATGAAGAAATGATGATCTTGAAATGTTACATATACTGTTTGCATCTTTGTAACCTTGAAATTTTATAGTCCATGGACAATCTCCTTTGATTACATCAACTTCAGTCTTTATAAGTTTGCATGTCCAATCTGTTTGTGCCACATCTCTATATCTACAATAACTCTTGCAACTTTTGCAAAGATGGCTTGATTCACTTCAAGAATTTTCACATTTAAGGTGAACATCCTACCCACTTTGTTTCGTTTGGCACTCAGTTGTCCACCCTGTTTGTTCTCTTCTAGATATAACCCATCAACATTGAACCTAACTTGTAATCCTTGGTCAACCCTTTATCCAAGAGAAACCAAATTCTTTGCTAGATTTGGAACATGGATCACATCAGCATTCTTTTACCTTTTCATCCTCTATAGATAGTGCTATGTTTCTTGTATGCTTGATAGGGTGTGATGTGTCGTCACTTGTTTTAACATATCCAAGAACTGGCAATTTTTGCAAACTTCTAAACCATTCTGCATGACTGCTCATGTGATTTGAAGCACTTGAATCAACATACCAACCATTACCATTCGATTTCAAAGCATCATCAGACATTGTACTCATCATGTGATGTTGTACCATGAATATCTTCTCAAAATCATCTGCGCTTGTGGATGCATTGTTGTTTTGCTGCCTTCTATTATTTTGATTCTTCAACCTATAATCACATTCAAGGTGTCCAAGTTTACCATAATTCTAGCATCCTTTATTTTCATTACTTGAATCATTTATTTGGGAATTTTTGTCGCCTCTTTGGCTCCCCCTATCTTGAAACTATCCTCTACCTCCTGCATGATTCTGATGTTGGTTAATGTTTCTTCTTCCACTATTGAAGCCTCTACCTCTGCCTCTTCCTCTGCCATAGTAGAATACCTACTTAGAACTAGGTTTTCCTTGAGAGTTTGAGTCCTCACCAAGATTCTTTTATTCAATAATCAACATGGACACCAGATGAGCAAAAGCTGAAATATTTTCCCTGGTTTGTATAGAAGTTTTGAACTGCTTATATGTAGCTCCTAGACAATGAAGGCACACTTTCACCTTATGATCATCATCTACATTCATGCCAATAGATGCAAGTGACTAACATATGCTTTTGACTTTCAAGGTGTAGTCACTTATTGACATGCTCTTTTTCTCCAAAGTATGTAGCTCATTCTTGAGTTGCAATTTTTGTGCCTTTGTATTGGTGACCAAACAACTCCAAGCCTTTTCTAGAGTCTTGGCATCCTGTATGTGTCCAATCATGCTATCCTATATGCTAATAGATAGCCAATACATTAACTTTCGTGCTCCTTGATTCTATTCCTCATATGCTCTTAACTGGTGTGTACTCTTATTCCTTTCTGGTAACTGGAGAGCTTTTTCGTTCTCTCCTTTGATGTACTTCCAATAGCCTTTTCCCATCAAGAAATTTTTCATTGGAAATCTCCAAGCATGGAAGTTGTTCTTCTTCAAGTTATCGCTCATAAGTTGACTCATTCCATCTACATTTGCCATTTTTGCAGCAATTCACAACACTACAAAATACTACAAGCAGCATTTCTGCTTGAACACTATCGCATATGACGTGATAGTTGGACCTTAGAAAAACATAATTTTCTTGTATGAAGAGTACATAGAATCACTTGAAATTCTAGATCGAACAGGATGCAAGTTACAGTTTCACAAATAACCAAGTTTTTTTGTGGGCCCCACCTTACGAGCTGGAAAGGGAGGTTGAGATGGCCTTGAAACTCTGATTTGGAAAAAACAAGTGATCCTAAAGGGATGAATCATCCGAGGTCATTTGTGAATCGCACTTTCTCCATGCCTTCTCGAGTACTTTTCACCATCGGCCTTCTCCACGGGCTCTCTACAGCCACACTAGCTCTGATACCATGTCATGAGGAAGGAGATAAGGAAGAGAGCTCACACACACATATACTCTCACAATAAAAGAGAAGCACACACATAGATTGAGGCAAGGAAGAATCATCTTCTTCTTCTATTACATAAAAGGAATGTACAAGAATGACCTAAAAACAAGAATACAGTGACAAGTGCAATATATAAAGACTAGTACATAAGGAAAACTAAATGTCCTCGAATGAGTGAGCTGGAAAGAAACAAATGTGCCATCAGTCTCGAAAGATAAATATAATAAATCTTAATGAAGTATCCCTAAAATATACCGGCAAGACCAGTATACATGTCAGAGAAATGAAAAAGTGATACATGTTATCCTAGATCATCACATGTTGAGCTTGATATCTCAACAAGGTTCCCCCGAACATGTTCCTTCCTTTGATCAGACTAGACATAGGTTAAAATATCTGAGTACCACCCAAGTAGAAGAAGATGCATTTAATTTCCCACCAATGCTTGACACCTAGGAAATGCATGAACCTTCTCATCTACAAGACAACATATTAAATATAAGGCCGAGTTATGCATACAAAAATCAAGCATCCAACAACCTTTTGATAGTGAAGAACATCAAATGCATCTCTAGCATCATGAAGTCTCAATCATAAACCTATTTCTATGGGAGTGGCAATAGGTTTGCAAAGCGATTTCTCACAATTTCCAACTTTTGCACAATTTGCGGTACTATATGAGAGACCAGATGATGCTTGAGATGAAAACAAAATGATTAAAATAAGAGAGAAAATAATGCTCTACAATCTAGTACAAAGAGAATTGTTAAAGCCTAACTACATCTTTAGATAGAGAGGACAAAAATCATCAGAAAATGAGATAAGAAAGCAAGGGGGATGCTTTCTGCAGTTTAGTACTTCATTAAATGAAGAAGGAAACTCATGGAATGCATATAGTTTAAACCCTAAAGGTGAGATGATGTTTATATAGAACCTCTACTTTTCCTAGAATCTATCTAACCACCAACCCATGATTGTAGGTGCACATTTTGTTGGGTAATTTAAAAGATTTGAATTTGATTGATTTTGGTGGAGCTCTTGAATTGATTCCAAGACTTTGGTTCCTCCTTTTTTATTGATTCACTTGAAAATTTCACGGTAGAGCCATTTTTTATGTTTGAGACTTGATTTTCAACACTCCCCATCAAGTCTAAATGCCTAGATCCTTGCTTCCAATGCATGCCTTGAAGTCTTGTAGGTTTAATCCATCCAATATTTTGGTAAACATATCTACATATTATTCCTTTATACTCACATGTTCTACCTTTACATTGTTTGACATAATCTTCTATCTAATAAAGTGGTATTGTATTTCTATATGCTTTTACCTTTCATGGAACATCGGGTTTTGAGCAAAGCATATGCTACTTATGTTTTCACAAAAATAGGTACTTCCTTAACATGCACATCAAGATCAATAAGAAATTTCTTGAGCCACATAAGCTCATATAAAACTTGCTATAAGCCTACATATGAAGCTTGGAATCATGATAGAGCCAATATTGATTGTTTTTTAAGACATCCATGAGATGGTCCTCTTCCCTAGCATGATGATGTATCCACTAGTGCTACTTTTTCCAACATTCAGCCTACCTAATCAACATCATAATAAGCTTTTTTATGTAATGAAACATCAAATGGATAATAGAGCCCTTCATTCATTGATCCTTTCGGGCACCTAAGTATAGTTTTGGTTACAAAAAGATGAGGAATTCTTGATGCCTGCAAAAATTGAGATAACACTTCAACCACATGTGCAATATCTGGTCTTTGCATTGTAGCATACAAGAATAAACGAATGATTGAGCTATACATGTCCCACACTTCTATACTCTCATGATCAGGTAGTTTGACGTTTACTTCTGTTGGATTTGTAAATCGCACAAGTTAAACTTCTTCAAAAGGTCTAGAATGTATTTCATTTGCATTAGGTATATAGCTTCTTCATTACATAGTACTTCAATACCAAGGAAGTACCCCAGATTAGAGATTTTAAAATTACATCCAAGCTTCCTCTTTATTTCCTAGATGTTAGCTTCATCATCCCTTGCAAAGATCAATTCATTCGGATATATACAAATGAAAACCATTTTGCTACCTTCCTTCCTCACAAAGAGTGATGGATCTTAAAAACCCCAGATTAGAGATTTTAAAATTACATCCAAGCTTCCTCTTTATTTCCTAGATGTTAGCTTCATCATCCCTTGCAAAGATCAATTCATTCGGATATATACAAATGAAAACCATTTTGCTACCTTCCTTCCTCACAAAGAGTGATGGATCTTAATGATGCTAATAGTATCCACATTTTATCAAGTAGTCCAAAATTCTTTTGTTCTAAGCCCTTGATTCTTGCTTGAATGTGGGCTCTTGATACCAACATAGCTACATCTATTCAGAAGGAAAAGAACCTTAGTGATATACATGAAGAAGGCACCAGGAAGAAAACCAAGTTGGCATAAGTAGTTTAAGTGTCACCATCAATGAGTACCTAGGAAAGCACAAAAACAACATGCAAAAAAAACGTAGATGCACCATGAAAATCACGGACTCAAAGTCTAAAATACATTCATTGGATGGTGTCAAATGCGTATGGAGGCTTAGGAAGAGTGTGCCTCATCTCCATCTAAAAAAAGCCTCTAGAATTGTTACCAAGCATTGCAAAGATCTAGGGATCCACAAACAAATCTTCATACCTTACTCCCACATTTTATTAAAAAAGGGAATTACATATTTTTGGAGGTCCAAAATCAAGCAACCTAGTTCACCTTTAGCCAAGGCTTGCAAAGGTAAACTATGGCACAAACCATAACAATGGGAGGTGGGTAGAAAGTAGAAACTAGAAAATCCTCTAGAAAGCTAAAGTCCACCAATCCTTTGAGCAACAATGTATAAGTTATCTCCTACAATCCATCACATATGGGTTGATAATATGAGACCATCTTCGACATCAATATCACTAACACCCGACATTCCTAACTTCAAAATGAGAAATTTTTTTCCATTATATCTAGAGAAGCTATAGTAGAGTGGGACTAGCCTCTTTGTGTAGGATCCATGTGATCATTACTCAACCTTATCTATTACATCATTCTTGGATCAATCTCACTTCAAATATGCATCCAATAAGGGCTGAACTACACTGTCTTGCATTAGGCAATTTTGTGATATCCTATGCATGAGAGTGACACATTGTAATGAAAAGTCATCGTAACTTGGTATACTTAGATTTTTATTACTAATGTTTTCTTTCAGGTTATTGGTAATCTGTTGGCATACAATCATTCAATGATTGGAGAACAACCCATTCATGAAGTAATCCTAGATTAGCTACAATAAGAGGAATTAGGCTACTGATTTGAAAACCTTCGCCAAATTCAAATACAAGGTGATTTTCCTCATTAGAAAATGCGTGCAAATTGTAGGACATTAGGCCACGAAGGAATGACCTTTACATTTCTTCTAGTGGTCTAATTTATTTAGAAAGGTTATGGCATATCAAGGGTCCCTTTTTTCAACAATCAAAGTATCCTCTTCAACGTGTATTTGGTGATGCGAATGTTTTAAATGTCCACGTTTTAGATCATTGACATAGTTCATGGTTATTACTAAAGGAAACGTAGAGACCACGACCATCTTACTACATATCATCATTCTATCAACCAATGACATCTAGGATTCAAATATCATTCCTTCACATGTCAAGCTTGATCATGTACTCAATGGAGCTACCATGATCATGTTGAGTTGACATCAATCACCTTTAGATGAAATCCTTGTGATCCTTAGAATCCAATGCTTTCTCAACAACTAGTCCTAGAGCACCCCAATCTAGACCCCCTTTTCATTTTAAAATTTTTTCCTTTTTGCATTTTCAAAGTATGCATGCATAGGGACACCCTATTAGTCCATGCACAAATACGTTTCCCTTGCCATGCTATGGTTCCTGTTGCACTTACTACAAAGCAAGTTCATTGGGATGGTAGAGATGCACATGCACATGCATTGATATCTTTGTCTATCAAATGTGCCATTATCCCTCATGTTTGCTCTTGCAAGACAACAAAAGAGGCTTTGTATACTCGTACAACATTATACCACACAAGAAATGAGGCTTATGTTGCTTAGCTCCGAAAAGAGTTGGAGAGTGAGCATATGAATGAAGGATATTCAATGGAAAAGCTTTTGGAAAATATGAAAGATTTTAAGGATTAATTTATTTTTGTTGCTTAAATCTTACTAGATAGTCCACTTGTATAGGATCTGCTTAACAATCTTCAAGATTTACATCAGAGTTTTGCTTCTAGTTTTAGATTGATGATGAAAGACAATCCAAATGCCTTAAAATTTGAGGGGCTAGTCTCAGTTTTGTTTCAAGAGGATGAATCCAGGCATAGGAGGTCAATTATGTGTGTTGCAAATCAAGATTTCTTAGATAGTTAGAATGTCACATGTAAATGGATGTCATCTACTAGTAAGTAGAAATCTGCTTATGTTGCACAATCACAGAAGAAAACAATGTCAAGAAGGTGGAAAAGCAAAAAAAAAATGCTAGTATAAGGAAAACGATGATGCCATTAAGAGTTGTTTTTAACTAGTTGGAAAAGAAGCAAAGAAGAAAGCGGTTGGAATGCTTGTTCTAGAGGCCTGTAAATCTACAAAAAGGTCTACTACTTTTTTATAAGAGGAAGTTTGGCCACAGCATAACTCCCTTGCAAGAACTAGTTGAAAAAATAGTTGTATAAGTGAAGGGGCATAGTGTCCATAGGACCTACTATATCCCACAAAGCAAGGGTAGGATATTTCAAAGACCAAACAATGGTGATCATCCAAAGGTAGTAAGAAAATTATGCCTATGGTATATGGCAAGATGATCAAACAAGAAAACAATTACAAATCTATTAGAGATAGTTACAAAGAAGGTTAATAACCTTTTTGTCCCCCTCATGGAGACTGGTTTGCATGGAATCTTGTTGTTCTCCAAGACAATCACTATGTGGTGACTGAAGAGAAGAGACTTGTTACAATTAAAACTTCTTGCACCTAAAAGTGAATGGATTTTTCAATTGACCACTCTTTCTAGGGGTTGTCAAAGTTAGTAGCGTTCTTTCCAAATCTTCCATAGAGATTCTCTTGTAATTGCATTCCACAAGGTAGCGGAACATCGATCACTCCTCTAAGAAAACCTTGCTTCCAATTTATTTCAGTATGTAACACCATAATTTTCCCCATGACCTACCAAAACAAGAAACTCCTTGAGCAAAAAAGAAGGTGTCCCAAGTCTTCTCTACCATTGATCCAACACTAACACTACAAAGGGGGAGTTCAAATTTTTTTAGCATTAACATTAACATGAGTTCCCGATGGAGAATTTTCCAAATGAAAACAACTTTTTCATTTTCAATGAAGGGATGCCATAGTGCAAGGAACTTAGAATCCCATCTGATACTTGACCAATTTAGACTCCACTATCTATTAAGCAAGATATGAAAATCTAGATCTTCTTGAAACTAGGTATTTTTTCCAATTTGTTGCCATTGTGAAATTTTATACCTCCAATCCAAGGGGGATCATGGTTGAGAAGAAGGTGAGACTTCAAGTTATCCCAAGCATTGATTTTGTTACTTAACAAGAACTAGTCTTTATAGTCCACTCTCTAAGTTGGGTTAATGTTCTCAAATTGGATCCATTGTTGTCTATCTTGATTCGGAAAATGCTTCCAAATATGAAAAACTTTATTCCATAGTTTCTTTGCTCTTTGGAGGTTTTCAAAATCAACAACCTCGACTCCTGTAATCACGAACCATATCGAATTGTTCTTCCAAATACCAACAACCCACTTCCTCTCTTCATTGATCTTGATCCAAGGTTTCATCTTTTTACAACTTTTCCATGACAAACAAGTCAAATTCAAGCCATTGGGAGGAAGACGTAAAGGGGAGAACCACAAAGTGAGTAAATCATGAACCTTCCAACTAGGTAGACCTTGAAAAGTAAGTGCACTTGTGTTTTAGAAAATCACTTTGGCTGAGGAGATATCCATATTACTCCAAGCTTTAGTCAATGATTTGGTCATCAACTTTTTGGCGAAACATTCAATGTCCAAAATACTGAGGCATCTTTTACTCACACAAATAGTGGATCTTATAATCTTTCCAAGAACAAAGAATGGGAATTTATCAATGTTTCGAGACTATGATCCATCTTCTCATGAGTAGTGTACATTTGTATTAGACTCCAATGTTTAGTGCTTTGATAGAGGTGAAACCAAACATATTATCTCCTGGTGCTATTTCTTCACCTCCTTGAGGGTGCTCCAATAAGGAATACTATGCTAAAAACTCCTCTTATCTTGTAATGGGAGTTTGAAAATATATTCTAAATACTACTAGTGAAAGTTTATTCTTATATTTAAATGTCTTACACATACTAGGGATCAAGAAAAATATGTTATAAGTTTCAGCATTAGCCAAGATTGGTTTGGTTTGTTGATGAAGATGTATAGTTCGTGATCTTCGAAATGGTGATGTTATTATAATTTTTGCCATTTTATGTTGTTGGATGTATAAGCTCAAAGATTAATGATACAACATGTGTGTTTCATGATTTTGATGCTATCTCGAATGTAAAGCTTTGACATTCATGACTTGTTCATATTAATTTTTCTAGTTTGCTACACTAGAAATCGAAAATAGTGTCTGATCTACCCAAACTTGAGGCACCTTCTAAACATATCTATGAAGGCTATATTCTGGGTAGAACTTAGGATTCATCCTTCCCGAAAGATGGTTTGGTAAGAGTTGTATTTAAATTATAGCATGTTCAATATAGTGATGTCTGTGGTCATATCCAGACACATTCATTGGAAATAACCTATACTTCATGAATTTCATTGATGAATTTTCCATGCATGAATAGGTGTATCCATTCAAAGAAAATTTTGAAGTGTTTGCATGCTTTAAATAGTTCCTTGTTATGGATGAAAATCTATCAGCATGTTTAATGAGCAACCTCTATTTTGATTAGTGAGGGAAGGGGGAAGGGTGGGGGTGTATGTCTTTTGAACTTAATCCATTTTTGGTTGAGATAAAAATTAGTGTAGAGCAACATAAACAACTCAACAAAATGGATTTAACAAAAGGAGGAATAGGTCTCTAATGGATATAGAAAGATGTATGGTCAAAAGTCAAGCTTTACCACCTAATGTCTTGCTTGAGGGTGTTATGTGTGCAACCTATGTACTGAACAGGTGTCCCACCAAATCATTGTGTTCTATTACTCCATAAGAGGTTTGTCATGGTTAAAATCCATCTGTTCTCATCTAAGGCTTTTGGTTGTGCATTGTGCCTAAAGAAAAACAAAGAATATTGGGTGATAAGGTTTAGAAAGGTAATTGTGTTGGGTACAACTATGAAAGAAAAGGCTATTATTTATATTGTCTATGGACTAAACACATGCTAGTTAGGCAACATGCTATTTTTGTGGAAGATGAAATTGATCCCTCACATCCATGCACTAAGGAGACATTGCTTAGCTCAAAGGATGTGAATGACACTTTCCTACTACCTTTTATAGGTGGATAGTGAAGTAGTGAATCAGAGGTAATTTCTTAGCCTTTATAGGTTTCAAAGGATGATGAGAATCACCCCATTTTTTATCGAGATTTAAATTTAAGATGCACTTGTTGATGAGAGGTATAAGATGGAAGAGGCAAAAACTATGCCTAGATGGCTGGCATAGAATTTGAGGGATAGCAAATTAGATGCACCTTTTAATGTCATACTACTTTAGGCTCTCATAGTCCTTACTTTGCATCAAATTGTCATGCAATGTCTATCTCTAGTCCTTACAATGAGGATGAGCTTGTTTCCTTTGATAAAACAAAAAATTCAAAAAATTGGATGCATGCTATGCAATCAGAATATGATCTATGATGAGAAAGAGTACTTGGTCTTTACGTGATTTTTCTCCCCAAAAGTCCATTTGTACAAAATGGGTATATTGAAAATTTGAAAGGTAAAAGGCTAGGCTTGTTTCCAAAGGTTATGCTTAAGAGAGAGGCATCAATTTTGATGAGACATTTGCTCCCACATGATAGATGACGATATAGCATTTGTGCACTTGTAGGTCATCACTGTTGGGATGTGCACCAGTTGGATATTGAAAGTGCAATTTTGAATGATGATTTACATGAAGAAACGTATGTATTTCAACCCCATGGTTTTGAGAATAGTCCAACAGAGAGCACCTTATATTTTAAGCGTTTTGCTCATTCACTTTTGATGATTGTTGTCTATGGTGATGATATGTTGGTCCTACTAAGAAGCATATTGGTAACTTTAAGGCTGATTTTCATTCCTCTTTTGAGGCATCATATTTCAGGGATGTGAATCAATTTTTGGGTATTCAATTTATGCAAGTTCATGGGGAACTAGCTGTGTGTCAACAAATATGCATTGAAACATTATTGTAATATTTTGGCCTTGAAGATTGAAAACCTATTGCCATTCCCATTGAAACATGTTTAGGATTGAGACTTCATGATTCTCGAGATGAATTTCATGTTTTTTCCTATCAAGAGGCTATTGGATGCTTGATATAGTTATGCATAAATCGACCTGATATTGGGTCCCCTATCTCGGAGATGAGTAAGTTTATGCAATGCTCAGCTATCAAGCATTGGTGGGCCATTAAACACATATTTCAATACTTGAGTGGTACCGAGTCACTTGGATTTCTTAGTTCCAAGGTGGGATCATTATGGCCAAATTTACATATTCTTTTTTACTTAAATTAGGCTAGTTGTTATGACACTCATGTGTCCACCATGAGTTTTTCTGCATCCTTGGTAGCTCATGCATATATTTGTTAAACAAGAAGTATCCAAATATGGCCAATTCTAGTTTTGAGGTTGAGTATAGGGCAGCTTTCATAGAGATTATTGAGTGTGTGTGGCGAGTTGGTCAGTCTTCTACCACCACCATATTTAATGATAGTAAGAACACATTGGCAATTGCAAGGAAATCCATGTTCCATGCTCACACAAAGCACATTGAGGTACACTATCATTATGTTAGGGAGATATTCTTTGTTGGAAAGATGAGTTTGGCTTATGTTCCCACACATAATAATGTTGTAGATCTTCTCTCATTCACTCTTTCTATGGAGATGCTTGAAGCTTTTCACAAAGATTTGGGCTTATTTCCTTTTGTAAATTGATTTCTCTCCACATATATTAGGAGTTCCTTATGCATGAGTGCCAGCTCGTTGATCAAACCATCACTCCTAGGGCAAATTTGTTGATATACTTCGGTAATGATGTATGAACACACTGGACCATTGGAGTACTTTTCTCCCTCTTTGGAAGGTTTGTTTCCCTCATCTTGCATAAACATCTATAATCCTAATGGGTCAGCTGCCTTTTTAAAATCACTTCGTGATACATTCTATATTATTTTGTGCTCCAAGCTTCTTCTTCTTCCTTGAACTTTGTGTGCTTTCACAAACCTCCAGCTCGAACATACATGTCACTAGAAGTTATGAGGTATATGCTATAGTACATCTTAGAAAGAAGTATGCTAAACACCTTCGCATCCATCATAGCTACATTTCTTCCTTGAACTTTGTGTGCTTTCACAAACCTCCAGCTCGAACATACATGTCACTAGAAGTTATGAGGTATATGCTATAGTACATCTTAGAAAGAAGTATGATAAACACCTTCGCATCCATCATAGCTACATTTCTTCCATTCTATCATCTCCTCTAACACCTATGCCCTTAACATATCCTCTATGACACTAATTATCTTGATTTGGCATCTATCTAAAGATAGTCATTATTACTCCTCTTGAGTAAAACTATTTTCAAGGAGAAATCAATAGATAAGAACAATATCTAATGCTTATATGGATCTAAATAACTCACATAATTTGAAGATAATCTATGTAAACACCTTATCTCATTTTTAGGGTTCCACTGTCTTCTACACAAGTCCTATGTCTCATGACATCTTGATCTAGTAATATATGTGCCAATGATCCATGAGATCTAGAGATATTTCATCTAAACAAATACTAAAACTTCCATTATCTCTTGGATGGGTATGATTCATCTCACTCCACCTATCCATCATTCCTATGAACTTATAGATGCATTTGCAAGCATAAATGTATAGCTCTTAATCTTTTCATATAGGAGTAACATACAATAATGAGCCAATACAACATAACAAGTGTCACTCTAGACAAGGATAAGCACCATGTCAAGAAGCTTCACCTCCTTAACTATCAATGTGTTGAGACCTGAGGATGACATGAGGATTGTGAACGAGTGATACATGTGTAGGTGAAGGTGAGAAGAATACAATATGCACACACACATACACATACTAGCTAGAGAGAAGAGGGAGAATAATCGGAGGAAGTAGATTATCTATTAGCAATGCTCTCAATTAAAATGCTAACTCTCTTTCTCTAGGAATCCAACCTCAAAATGGAGCTCTCTAGCTCTTTTTATAGTTTTCCTAACAATTTTGGTCGTTTTTAGACATATTGTAAGACATACTTAAGTATTAGATTCTAGGACGAATTTGGGACACCTAACAAGATTCAAAAATTAAAACATTTTGTAGGTAGACTCTATCTAAGCTCTGCAAGCTTGAACAATTCTTGATTTGTAGAAAATATATAATTTGAATATGAAATTCAGCTTTTATATTACAACATTAGTAATAAAATTCATTGTTTGAAGATGATTGATAAAAATGTGGCTCAATACCACTTATCCTTGCACACAACTTGCTTCACATACTTCCTTGCCTTCAATGTTTACTTTCTCCTCTAGCCAGAGCTTGGCCTTGTGCACTTCCATCACTCCTCTCTCTATCTCTCTCACATCTCTTGTCCTTGGGCTAGGGAACGCTTATTCACTCGAATGCCTTAAACAAGACCTCCTTCTCATTGGGGCCAATTGATTAGCGCAAGGGTGTTTGGTTGCAAATACCTATAATGTGTAAAATATTAAAATTAATGATATGCAAAGAGCTATAGTAAATGTGTTGGGCTTGAAATGAAAAATCCTAAGTAGTACTCCAAAAATCCTATAGTGAACATTTCTTTGAATGTTTTCTTGAAGTACGATGGGATGTACTTTACTCGACAATGCTAAGTGCAGAAGACTTTGATTTATGGCATCATAATAATATCCTAAATGAGATTAAAACTACCATTTTTGAAACCTAATATAGTGATGTATAGGCTTTAACGTTTTGGAATACTTTAAAAATTGTCTGCATGAGGTCAAAGACTTCAATATGCATTCTCATTGTAACAACTCTCATTCTATGTAGCCATGGTCACCAATGATGAATCATAGCCTTCATATATGCTATGGTTGGCAGTCCTTGTGGTGGTGGGAGGTAAGTGTAGTTGACCCAATCTCGATATATCTTATTGCCTTATACCTTGACCTTACATGTAGGCCATGTTCTTCATTAGGGAATGAATGTTGGTGCATATATCAAGCCTACACATTTGGCTAAAGTTTATGTACAAATTGAAGCTCCATGGAAACCATTGCTAGGAAGCTTTTATCTTCTACCATTTGTAAAAGCCACTTTAACTTGGAAGAATAATTGTAACTACCTCCAAATTAGTGGAGTTTTTTAGTTAGAAAAGTCACGACTTGAATTGAGAGAATATCTCCAAGATTAGAGGATCACTTTTAGAGAGATCCAATGAAAAGTTCAAATTCAAATTTCAAATGTATCATCTATAAAAGATGGCTGGAAAACTCGCGAGATAAGTGAATCCATTTTTCGAGTTCTTCTTGATCATTTTTTGTAAAAGTGTGAGGCTCACATTATAGCCTACACTACTCATCATCATTAGGTATTGATTATCAAGCCTATGAACTTGTACAACATTGTGTTCTAATACAATAGATATACATTTCTCATCTATGGTCTCTCTTCATAGTTACTCATAACAATCAAATTGTACTGTTCATATCTCAATCATTTCTTTACCATTCTCAATGTTCTATAGCTTGTTGCAATTGGCTCCAATTTCTATACATGCTCACAAATTTTGAAGAGAATCCATACAGCCAATTTGGAGAAAAGTGCATTGAAGCACTCATTGGTCAAACTATGTAGAGGTCCTAAAAAATCAAGGGTAATGATTTGATTGCTAAATTGATTGCTCTGTGTATAGTGCATTATTTTATGTGGTTCCACTTGGAATCTTAGATTACTAAGCTAATATAATATCTCCAAAAGGAATTTTTCTAATTCCTACTATATTGGAAGCACACATCATAACAAGCAGCAGGTGTGTGAACAAAAATAGAAGGTTTTCGTTGATCCTTCAACTTGGAGGTAGTCTATTTTGGTTCAACCATTTCTCACATAAGTTTGAAAGTACATAGGCACTTGTATAGTGTCATTAGAGATCTAAGAGGGCCCACAAATCAACTGTGAAGCTACAAGGGGCTGGTACAAAATAGGATTTTGTTGTACCTACTCATTTCATGGAGTGTCCATCCATCTTTCCCAACAGTGGCATTAGAGCAAAGCTAAGGTAAAATGGGAGATGGTTTTCCTTCTTTCATTGATAAATTGGACATGAAAAACTATCTAGAATGGTCCATGAGGATGAATACATACTTGCAAGGAAGGAGCCTTTATGGATACATCGCAGGAGATGAGGAGATGCCCATATTCAGAAGCAAATGAAAACCTACAAGAGAGGAGCATGAAAGGCACAACACATGGTGTGCGAAGGATGCATTAGCAAGGTCTTACTTAGTTAACTCAATTTCTGAGTTTCTTCTTCCACATATTAGGAACTGTAAGACATCCCAAGAGACTTTGGAAACATTATCTTCATATTTCTCTTCCAACATAAGGGCTAGGAAGAACCAATCATGGATTGAGTTTACCACTCAAAGAAAGCAAGACAAGCAAGGCATCTCAGAGTACGTGAAAAGTCAAAGATGTAGCTGATCAATTGGCAAGCATAGGAGAAGAAATTGAAGAGGAGCAGATTGTAAGACAAGTAATCAATGGTATTAAAGTTGATGACAAATGGGAGAGCTTCACAACTACCATGGACTTGTACAGGGACATGTAGATTCCTGACATTACCACTCTTATGGGGCAACTATTTACCCATGAATCCAAGCTCAAAAAGAATGGAGATTCATCAAGAGGTAATAGCTCTTCTGCCCTATACACGGATAAAAGTAACTCCAAAGAGGAAGGGAAGAACAAGAAGGTTGAGGATGAAGGAACTACCTCCCAAGCCAACTATGCAGAGAGAGGTACAACCTCAAGAGGAAGGGGCAGAGGAGTTAAACAAGCTAGGGGAAGATCTTATAACTCGTGACCATGTAATATTTGTGGATTGTCAAATCATACTACAGATGAGTGTTCTAGGAACTTCAAGAATCAGAGAGGTAGAGGTTATCAAAGAGGTGGATACACACAATCAAGAGGGAGATTCAACCATCATCAAGGATACAATAACAACTACAAGAACAACTTCAATAGCAACTACCAAGGAGGCTACAAATGAAGGAAAGATTACAACAACTACACAGAGGAGCAAGAAGATTCTCTTCTGATTATGAATATGACTTCAAAACCAGGTATAAATGATGACCATCTCTTCTACATTGACTCAGGATGCTAACACCATGGGATAGGGAATGTAGCTCTTCTCTCGGACCTTTAGGAACCAAAGGGTAAGCATAAGGTACAAACAGGTGATGACACCAAGAACTCAGTGATTAAGGTAGGAAATGTTAAGACGTTTGATGGAAATAGAAATCTGTTGAGTAGAGTTCTATCTGTACCCACAATTACCAAGAATTTGATGAGTGTTGGATAGGTTGTGGAAAAGGGTTCGCAAGTCAGGTTCAATCAATATGGAGCATTTATGGAGGATCCCCAACATGGATTCAAAAGAATTGCCAAAGGAGAAAAGATAAGTAGATTATTGACTTTTGAACTTGAAGATACAAAGAATATTGCACTTTATAGTTACAAAGATCAAACACTATGAGAGCTTGAAATTTGACATAAGAGGTTTGGGCATATTGGTGAGAGAACTTTAAAGAAAATATGTAGAGACCAATGTGTGCTTGGGATACCTAATGTATCCAAGCAACACATGATTTATAAATGTGGTGCTTGTTAGTTTGGAAAATCTCATAGGTTACCCTTCTCAAGGAAAGGCTATATGCATGAGGACTACCTTAAGCTTGTCCATACAGATGTATGGGGACCAAGTAAGGATCCCTCAATTTCTGGATCAAGGTAGTATGTATCTTTCATTGATGATTTCATTAGATGGATTGTATTGTACTTTATGACGCACAAAGATGAAGTGTTCAGTTTCTTTAAAAAGTATCTCGCACTTGTTGAGAACCAAATAGAGAGAAACCTAAAGAGATTAAGGTCAGATGGAGGAGGTGAGTACTTCTCAAATGAGTTTGATGCATTCTTGGAATCAAGAGGGAAATTACAACAAGGTATACCATTGAGAAAAATGGGGTGGCAGAGGGAAGAAATCGATTAATTGTTGAAACATCTAGGTCAATGTTAAATGAGAAAAAATTACCTAATTACTTGTGTGCAGAGAGTGTATCTACTACCACTTATCTTGTAAACAGGTTGCCATCCAAATCTCTTGATGGGATGACCCCATATGAAGCATGGCATGGTAGAAGACCTTCACTTGATCATTGTAGGAGCTTTGGATGTGTTGCTTATGTGCATATACCTTCTCAAATAAGAGGTAAGATAGACCCTAAGACAGAAAAGTGCATCTTTATAGGGTATGACTTAAATCAGAAAGGATACATGTTCTACAATCCTTCCAAGAAAGGATTCATGGTCAGTAGAGATGTTGTCTTTTATGAGAATGACTCTTGGTTTGAAAGTGAATGTAGGAAAGTAAAGCTACCTTATGACTTGGAAGAGGAGTTTCCAAGCCTCACTAAGGAGGAACCTAATCAGATTGAAGACATCACCCAGATGATGAGGACATCATCAACTTAGAAGAATTCAAGGCATGGAAGTCCAAAGGAAAAGTCAACATGAAGAAGCTGGAGGATATACCTGAATCATCCAACCAAGCAATCAGAAGATCACAAAGGGAGACCAAGAAGTCAATCAGATATGGGTACGATACTTCCTTAGTTACTAAGCACTCTGTTTATCTTGCAAAAGATTTTTCATTTGAAGACCCATCATCATATGAAGAGGCAAAGACCTAAACAGAATGGAAGGAAGCTATGGATGAGGAAATTGAAGCACTCAAGGAGAATGATACTTGGGAACTAGTACTAAAGAAGGATTCTATGAAGGTAATTGGTTCATGGATCTACAAGATCAAAAGAAACTCTGATGGATCAATAAGCAGGTACAAAGCAAGACTTGTGGCTAAGGGTTTTGCACAAACCCAAGGAGTTGATTATGAAGAAACCTTCTCACATGTGGCCAAAATGCCAACCATCAGGGTATTGGTAAGTGTGGCTGCATCAAAGAATTGAAACATGTATCAATTGATGTAAAAAATGCATTTCTAAATGGCTGGATTTCAGAGGAGGTGTACATGTCTCAACATCTTGGCTATGAGGATCCAAGCAAGGTAACATATGTGTGTAAATTAAACAAAGATCTTTATGGATTGAAGGAGGCACCTAGGGCATGGAACCATAGGTTGACAACATACCTTTAGGATCAAGGATTTATCATGAGCAAAGTAGATAATCTTTGTTTATCAAAAGAAGTAACTTAGAGGTAATATACCTATGTGTATATGTTGATGATATCATACTCACAGGTAATGATGCTAATGGCATCAAGCAGATAAAGAATCAGATGATGTAGGAGTTCAAAATTAGCGACCTTGGATCACTAAAATATTTTCTTGGACTTGACTTAGTCTATACTAACTCTCGAATTTATATTACTCAGAGAAAGTATATACTGGACATGTTGAAGAAGTTTCATTTGCAGGATGCCAAAGTTTCAAGTACTCCAATGGAAGTAAACCAAAAGTTAAGTGCTCATGAAGGTGATGTGCTTGAGAACATTGTAGGTTATCAAAGCATAGTGGGAAGCTTGAACTATTACATTGACAAGGATTGATATTGCTTATGGAGTAAGTGTTCTAAGTCAGTTTATGCACAAACCTAGGGCACCTCATTTGGAAGCTGCCAAAAGGATTTTGAAGCACCTTAAGGGCACTCAAAATCAAGGATTGTATTTTCCCTATACCTCAGACTTGGACGCAGGTTGCGAAGATGATAGAAGAGTACCTTATGTTACCTATCATTTGCAGGTGATAAACCTATATCGTGGTGTTCAAAGAAGCAACCTACTGTTGCTTTATCTTCAACAAAGGCAGAGTATAGAGGACTATCGAATGCTACTCAAGAGGCCATATGGATCAGATTCTTATACACAAATTTAGGTTGGCATACTACATCTCCAATGATTTTTGGAGATAATACAAGCTCATTACATCTTGCAGCAAATCCTATTTATCATGGTAGGACCAAGCATATAGAAGTCCAGTATCATTATGTGAGAGAGAAGCTATTGAGCAAGGAAATTCAGTTGGCATATGTATCAACTAATATGCAATGTGTAGACTTGTTAACTAAAGCATTAGATGGTACAAAACTTTGCAGGTTTAAGTCTTTGATTGGATTGCAGGACATTCAAGAAGATTTAAGAAGAAGACCAAGCCAAAATGTTTGGCTTGAGGGGGAGCTGTTGGTGCATATATCAAGCCTACACATTTGGCTAAAGTTTATGTACAAATTGAAGCTCGATTTTGGAGACCATTGCTAGGCAGCTTTTATCTTTTACCATTTGTAAAAGTCACTTTCACTTGGAAGAATAATTTTAACTACCTCCAAACTAGTGGAGTTTGTTAGTTTGAAAAGTCACGACTCTGATTGAGAGAATATTTCCAAGATTAGATGATCACTTTAAGAGAGAGCCAATGAACAATTCAAATTCAAATTTCAAATGTATCATCTATAAAAGATGGCTAGAAAACGCGTAGGATAAGTGAATCCATTTTCTGAGTTCTTCGTGGTCATTTTTTGTAAGAGAGTGAGGCTCACATTATAGCTTACACTACTCACCATCATTAGGCATTGATTATCAAGCCTATTATCTTGTACAACATTGTGTTCTAATACAATAGATCTACATTTGTCATCTATGGTCTCTGTCATAGTCACTCATAATAGTCAACTTCTACTGTTCATATCTCAATCATTTCTTTACTATTCTCAATGTTCTATAGCTTTTTGGAATCAATTCCAATTTCTCTACATGCTCACAAATTTTGAAGATAATCCATTCATCCTATTTGGAGAAAAGCACATCAAAGCACTCACTAGTCAAACTCTATAAAGGTCCTAAAGAATCAAGGGTAATGATTTGATTGCAAAATTGATTGCTCTGTGTATAGTGCATCATTTCAAGTGATTCCACTTGGAATCATTAGCTTAGTAAGCTAATGTAATATCTCCAAAAGGAATTTTTCTAATTCTTACTGTACTGGAAGGAATCAACATAACAAGTAGTAGGTGTGTGAACATAAATAGAAGGTTTTCATTGATCCTTCAACTTGGAAGTAGTATGTTTTTTTTTATATAAAGGAAGTTCGGCAATAGCCTACTCTCCCGGACTTGAATTAAATTAAGAAAAAAAAAGGGTACAATAGAAGGGGACTAGTGCCCACGGGACCCCCCGAATCCCACAAAGCAGGGGAAGCTTGAATGAGTTCTAGGTTGCATTACATAGAAGGTTAATCACCCTCTCATCGCCCTCATGCGGGGCCCACTTGGGTTTGAGCTTTTTGTTGATCAAAATGAGGACTTGATGGTGTCTGAAGGGGGGGGATTTCTTACTGTTAACAATCCTTTTGCCAAGGAGAAATAGTGATTTCTCAATCGACCACTCCTTGGGGGTATCGCCGAAGTTGAGAGCACACCTCTCCCGCCAAATTTTCCACAAGACTTCCCCTCTGATGGCGTTCCAGAGTGTCGCAGAGCAGCCGATCGCTTCTCCCAAAAGGACTTGTTTCCAACTAAGCTGTTTTTGAAGTCTGATTTTCTTTCCAACCGCCTGCCAGATTCTGTAGGAGTTGGGGCAGGTAAGGAAGATGTGAGGGACATCTTCGATAGCCCGGTGGCATCGTTTGCACCAAGGAGGGATCCCACAAAGTTTGCTAGCCTTATGGTTGGTCCAAATTCCACGATGCAGAATTTGCCATAAGAGGACAGACTTCTTAATCTCGATAAGGGAGTGCCAGATGCCCATGAATTTCATGTCCCATCGAAGCCGCGTCCACGACAGGCACCACTTCTTGTTGAGACTTATCTGGAGGTCAGCCGTTTCTTTGATGTTCGGGATTTTGAGTAGGTTATTTCCATTGTGCCATTTGAGACCAAGCGAGTTCGGTGTATCGTGTCCCATGAGAAGGCGAGTCTTGTGACGGTCCCATGCTAGGCATCTGCTTTGCAAAATGTTCCATTCTTCGTAAGAGACGTTTTTGCCAGGATCAATATCCTCGAAGTTGATCCATCTATTGGTGTCATGTTTCCAGAGGTGTTTCCATTTTTTGAATCCTTTGTTCCATAATCTCTTGGCAATTTGAATGTTCCATGACTCCACACTCCGGATGCCATGTATCGGGAACCAGATGGAGTCGTTTTGTCTGATTCCGGCCGCCCACTTCCAGTCCTCACTAATTCTTGTGAAGCTTTTGACTTTATTCCAGCCCTTCCAAAGGGAGCACACGAGATTGGAGCCTTTCGGGAAGACAGGGATCGGGGAGAAAAGCAAGGTCATGGTGTCGAGATTCTTCCAGTTTGGGAACCCCATGAGAGCCAACTCATTCTTGTTTCTGAAGATCAGCCTGGCCCACGAGGCCTCCCTATTGCACCAGGCCTTAATCATCCATTTGGCCGCCAGTTTGTTAGCCATACACCCTATGTCCAGGATACCAAGTCCCCCGCCCTCTCTGGGGCTAGTGCAGATGGCCCATTTGATTTTAGGCACCCCCCTTCAAAAGGTCACATCTTGAGAAGTAAATGTCAAAAGGTCACATTCTCTGTTTTGTTCTCTTCTATACTCACTCTGAGAAGTACCTTCAAAAGGTCATATCTTGAGTTATAGTGATCCTTTTTCAGTGATTTAACGTGAGTTAGATAGCTCTTACTGTTTAGTTTCTGCATATCAATTTTCCAGGTCATTGGATTTATAGTTTTGGATATATCTGCATTTTACTACTTACTGGTCTATCTCTGCAGAGCCTCGAGAATTGTGGGGAGGTTCCAGAAATTGTTGAAACTTGTTCTCAGTGCTCAGTCCATCATTTGAAGTGTTTTAACTTGGATTGGGAAGCTTGCTAAGTCTATTTTCTATGCCCAAAAGGAATGTTTCTATTTCCTACCAGGTTGAGAGCACTCTTCATTTTTCCAGCAGGTGTATGTCTAAAAATAGCAAGTTTTGGGAGCTAGTCATTTCGCAACTAGTCTGTCTTGACTTAAACTTTTGGGATACATGTTCCAAAGTACTTGGCTGATATTTTGGTGGATTTAGGAAGCTTAAAGGGTCTAATAATCAACTCTGAAGTCTCAGTTGGCTGGTGTGAAGCTGGTTGTAGCAGCACCTACTCATCATTGGATTGCATCCACCATCTCTCTCCACAGTGGTATCAGAGCATAGTCAAGCAACATGGGAGATGGATTTACATCAACAATTGATAAATTGGATCGAAGCAACTACCCGGCATGGTCTCTAAGGATGGAGGCTTACGTTCAAGGGAGGAATCTATATGGATTCATATCCGGAGATGAAGCAATGCCAACCATGAGGAACAAAGGGCAACCATCACATGAAGAAGTGGAAGGACTTTCGAATTGGTGTTCGAAGGATGCACTTGCAAGGTCCTATATTCTAAACTCAATCTCTGATTTTCTTTTACCTCATGTCAAGGGATGCAAGACATCAAGAGAGACCTGGAATGCACTTGCTTCTTTCTTCTCTTCCAACACTCGAGCGAGGAAGAACTAATTGTGGATGGAGTTCACAACAATGAAGAAAAGCCCGAAGCAAAATGTGACTGATTATGTCACAAAGATGAAGGAGATTTCGGACCAGCTTGGAAGCATTGGAGAGGTAATTGAAGAGGAGCAAATCATTAGACAAATCATGAATGGAATCAAAGCAGATGACAAGTGGGAGTTATTCACAACAGCCATGGATTTATACATGGATATGCATGTACCCGACCTCAACACACTCATGGGCCAACTCTTCACTCATGAAGCAAAGATTAGCAAAGGTGATGAGTCCTCAAGAGGTAATCAAAATTCTGCCTTATATTCTGATAAAGCTAAGGTCAAGGACAAGTCAAAGAATAGGAAGAATGAAGATGAAGGTAGCCCTTTCCAAGCAAACTTTGCAGGTAGAGGAAGAGCTAGAGGAAGAGGCAGAGGTGGAAAGAAAGGCAGGGGGAGATTCCAATCATCTCAACCTTGCAACATATGTGGCTTATCTAACCATACTACTGAAGAATGTTTCAGGAACCTGAGGAACTCAAGAGGAAGAGGATTCAATAGAGGTGGCTATGGATCAAATAGAGGCAGATAGAATGGAGGCTACAACAACAACAACTACTACAACAACAATTACAACAACAACAACTATCAAAGTGGCCATAGAGGAAGAAGAGATTACAATAACTATGCAGAGGACCAAAGTCAAGAAGATTCATTATTGATTATGAATCTATCAGCGAAGAAGGGTAAGGATGATGATCACATATTTTACATTGATTCGGGATGCTCGAACCATGTAGCAGGAAATGTGGCTTTACTTTCTGATTTGGAAGATCCTCATAAAAAGCATGAAGTGCAGATAGGAGATGACACAAAGCACTCAGTGGAGAAGATAGGTAATGTGAAGACATCAGATGGGAATATGAACCTCTTAAGCAAAGTCTTGTATGTCCCTACAATTACCAAAAATTTAATAAGTGTTGGACAGATTGTTGAAAAAGGATTGCAGGTTAGATTCAATCGATTTGGAGCATATGTTGAACACCCAAGGCAAGGCTTTCGAAGGATTGCCAAAGGAGAAAAGAAAGGAAGGCTTTTCACTTTTGAAGTGGAAGATACAGAGAACATAGCTTTGTTTAGCTATGGATCTCAAACTCTAACAGAGTTGGAGATATGGCACAAAAGGCTTGCTCACATTGGTGAGAGGACACTCAAACAGATTTGCAAGGACCAAAGTGTACTTGCTTTGCCTAATATCACAAGGCAACACATGATTTATAAGTGTGAAGCTTGTCAACTCGGCAAGGCTCATAGACAACCTTTCAATAAGAAAGGATATATGTATCAAAATCCTTTGGATCTAGTGCACACGGATGTGTGGGGTCCAAGTAAGGAGCCATCTATATGAGGCTCAAGATATTATGTGTCTTTCATAGATGATTGTAGCAGGTGGACCATTCTGTTTTTCATGAAGCACAAGGATGAAGTGTTTAATTGCTTTAAGAAGTATATTGCTCTTGTTGAAAACCAAATAGGTAGGACTTTGAAACGACTCAGATCAGATGGTGGAGGAGAATACTTCTCTTCTGAATTTGATGCCTTCTTGCATGAAAGAGGCATTAAAAGGGAAGTCACTACAAGGTATACACCCGAACTCAATGGTGTAGCAGAGAGGAGGAACAGAGCTATTGTCGAAGCTGCAAGGTCGATGCTCAACGAAAAGGGATTGCCAAACTACCTATGGGCAGAGGCTGTGTCTACAGCCACATATCTCATAAATAGACTTCCATCTAAGTCAATAGATGGAACCACTCCATATGAAGTGTGGAATGGAAGAAGACCTAGTCTAGAGCATTGCAAAATCTTTGGATGCTTAGCCTATGCTCACATTCCTTCTCAAGTAAGAGGGAAATTGGATCCCAAGGCAGAGAAGTGTCTATTCACTGGTTATGATCAAAACCAAAAAGGATATAGATTGTACAATCCAACCAATAAAGGATTTTCTATGAGTAGAGATGTAATTTTTGATGAAAAGAAATCATGGTTTGATGATGATAGGAAAGTGAAGCTTCCTTATGACTTGGATGAAGATTTTCCATCACTTCAACCAAAGGAGCCAAAGCAGATTGAAGAAAGTGATTCGGAGATTTACCTAGAAGACTTGGAAAGACTAAAGCTATGAAGAACAAAGGTAAAGCAAAGATGCAGGATGCTACATATGGACCCGAGAGCTCACATCAACCACTTAGAAGGTCTTCAAGGGAGAAGAAGAAACTAGAAAGGTTTGGTTATGATACTTCTTTGGTCACCAAGCACTCAATCTACATTGCAAAGGATTCAACCAATGAAGAACCTACCACATTTGAAGAAGCACAAAGCAAGAAAGCTTGGAGAGATGCAATGGATGAAGAAATGGAAGCCTTGAAGGAGAATGACACTTGGGAGCTTGTACCTAACAAGCCATCTATGAAGATAATCGGATCTCGATGGATATACAAAATCAAGAGGAATCCAGATGGAAGTATAAATAGACACAGAGCAAGGTTAGTTGCTAAAGGGTTTGCTCAAACCCATGGTATTGATTATGAGGAGACTTTCTCTCCTGTTGCAAAAATGCCTACAATTAGGGTTCTCATTAGTCTTGCTGCATCTAGAAATTGGAATCTTTATCAACTTGATGTAAAGAATGCTTTCTTGAATGGATGGATTTCTGAGGAAGTGTATATGGCACAACCTCCTAGATATGAGGGTGCACATCATCCTAACTATGTATGCAAACTAAAGAAAGCTTTGTATGGATTGAAGAAAGCTCCAAGAGCTTGGAGTTTCAGATTGGTGACTTATTTGCAGGAGCAAGGATTCAAAGCTAGCAAGGCGGATACCCCTTTGTTCATAAAGAGGAATGGATCTGAAGTGATCTATTTATGTGTGTATGTTGATGATATTATTATGAGAGGCAATGATGTTGAAGGAATCAAACAGGTAAAGAGTCAAATGAAGGAGGAGTTCAAAATAAGTGACCTCGGACCACTCACTTATTTTCTTGGATTGGAGTTGATCTACACAGATTCAAGTATATACATCACACAAAGGAAGTATGTCCATGACATGCTCGTCAAGTTCAAGATGGAAAATACCAAGTGTGCAGGTACACCTATGGAGCAAAATCATAAGCTTAGTGCTTATGAAGGAGAGCCAATTCAAGACATCAGAAGCTATCAAAGCTTGGTTGGAAGTTTGAACTATGCAACACTCACAAGGGTGGATATATGCTATAGTGTTAGCATATTGAGTCAGTTTATGCATAAGCCGAGAAGACCACATATGGAAGCGGCCAAGAGAGTCCTCAAGTACCTAAAGGGGACCATGAATGAAGGTTTGTTCTATTCATATACTTCAGATATTGAGCTAAAGGTCTACTCAGATGCAGATTGGGCCGGATCTAAAGATGATAGAAGAAGCACATCAGGGTATATATCATTTGCAGGTTCAAAAATCATTTCTTGGTCATCGAAGAAGCAACCAACCGTGGCATTATCTTCTACTAAAGCAAAATATAGAGGTTTGGCTAATGCAACTCAAGAAACCATGTGGTTAAAGTCTTTGTACACAGATCTTAGACTTCATTCTTCAACACCTCATATTTTTGGTGACAACACAAGCTCACTACATCTAGCAGCTAATCCGGTATACCATGCTAGAACCAAGCATATTGAAGTCCACTACTATCATGTAAGGGAGAAGCTAATGAGCAAGGATATTCAACTATCCTATGTCTCTACAGATATGCAATGTGCAAGCATGTTAACTAAAGCTCTTGATGGTACAAAGTTAAGTAGATTCAAGTTGATGATTGGCTTGCAGCAAATCAAGGACAATTGAAGACTTATTTGGAGGCCAAGCATGTTACGCTTGAGGGGGAGCAGTTGGTGCATTTTACCCAAGCCTACATGCTTGATATGTTTGATATCATCCTCATTTGTAAGTCATATGAGTAGTCATGTGAACACCTCTTGTAAAAGAGTTCATTTTTATCTCTTGTAATTTGAAAAAGAAAAAGGAAAAGGATGGCTTACCTCATGCATGATGTAAAAGCAATTTCGTGGCTCTAACTACCAAAACCCACGACTTTTTGAGTTGAGGGAATATCTCCTAACTTTGGGGATCACTTTTAGGTGGAGCCATTCGAATTCGAATTCAAAACTCCCTCCAAGAATAGCTATAAAAGAAGCAAGAAGGAAGAGGCGATTAGCAAGCCTTGTACGTGAACAATTCATGTCATTTTGTAGAGATTGAAGAGCTTACTCCATAGCTCTATCATTCTACTCCCATTGTGCAAAGATTCATTTCCAATGTGGTTGTAATCATATATGAATTTATACATTTATCGTCATTCACCTCTCTGTTTTGTTCTCTGCTATAATCACTCAGAGCAGTACATTCATAAGGTCATATCTTGAGTTATACTGATCCCTTTTCAGTGATTTAACGTGCGTTAGATAGCTTTTACTGTCTAGTTTCTGCATATCATTTTTCAAGGCCATTGGTGTTATAGTTGTGGAGATATCTGCATTTGTCTGCTTACTGGTCTATCTCTACAGAGCCCCGAGAATTGTGGGGAGGTTCTAGAAATTGTTGAAACTTGTTCTCAGTGCTCAGTCCATCATTTGATTTGTTTTAACTTGGATTGGGAAGCTTGCTAAGTCTATTTGCTATGCCCAAAAGGAATGTTTCTAATTCCTACCAGGTTGAGAGCACTGTTCATTTTTTCCAGCAGGTGTATGTCCAAAAATAGCAAGTTTTGGGAGCTAGTCATTTCGCAACTAGTCTGTCTTGACTTAAACTTTTGGGATACATGTTCCAAAGTACTTGGCTGATATTTTGGTGGATTTAGGAAGCTTAAAGGGTCTAATAATCAACTCTGAAGTCTCAGTTGGCTGGTGTGAAGTTGGTTGTAGCAGCACCTACTCATCTTTGGATTGCATCCACCATCTCTCTTCACATAGTGCACTCCAATTAGGTTCAAAGATTATTCCATGGTGCAAGTGCAAACGTAAGTCTTCATGCTAAAATTCCATTGTGTGTATGGAAGATTTCATTAATGTATTTAATGTATATATTGTATTTTTTAGAATCATAAAGTACGGCATATATTGGAGCTCGTTTGTGGACATGTAGAAGTATGGTCCTAGCTCTTGAAAATAAGCATATTTTGATACAAATTTTCCAAACAGAGCCATGATTTGTAGTTGTGCTTTGACATAGGTAGGATGAGATCGACCAAGTTCCTCCACATGCATCATCGAGGCTATTCGTGGAAGTTCAAATATATCTTGAACTTCATCAATGAAACCACCTCCTATTACGATTTGAGGTTCATATTCTTCTCGATAAGGTTCTTCTACTAGTATTTTGATGAGTTCCTTGGTTTTAGGAATGTCCGTTGATGATGCTTGTCTATCAAGAGGAGCATGTGATGTTAGTTCGTACTTCATTTTTACAACCCTTCTATGAAGATCTTCAAGCTCTTCCAACGTTGCTTCTAAATGGTAGTGGTTATAGTGGATGGCTCCTCTACAATATACATGGAGAGGGCTGCTTGAATCACTCGCAAAGCCTCAAATTCTTCAGTAAGCTTGTCAAGGGCATGTCATAATGTTGTGTAATCTTCTAGAATTATCCTAATTTTCTTGCGTTGGATCGATTGAAAGTAGGAGGATTTGATAGGGCACTTGACATGTCCATCGTAGCTTCAAACTTGTCTCTATTTTGCTCTTGTAGGCATTGGTTCTCTTCTCATACTGTAGCTAGGTGTCAACATAAAAGACCCATGTTCTGTGTCAATTTGACCTTACAATCCATTTGAATGCATAACTATGCTTCCATTTCTTTGACATATTCAACATTTTGAGATGTAATTGTAAGGTATGATGCACGTCTTTTAATAGCATGCAATAAGAGAGAAATTTTCTATACTAAGAGAATTGAACTATGATTTTAGACTTAAAGGAAGCTCTTGCAACAACATATGGAATTTTCCTAAGATTGCAAATTCCTCTCTAATTTGCATGTGATCATCTTCTGAAGATAATTATCCACCACTAATGATGTATACACAATGTTGAATCAGATGAATGTAGTGTAGTCAAGTGTTGATGTTGAGGGATTGGGATGGGGAATGGGGAGTGTGGATGTGTGAATACGCTGGTGACTCGAGGGGAAGTTGGTGGTGGGGGAATTTAGGATGGTGGTATGGGGTTGGGTGAAGTGCGATTGTGGGTGGTGAAATGTAGATTGATTTGGACATGGTAGTATGAGTGGCAATGATTTTGAAGAGCAGCACTAGTTGTAGTGTGTTTGGTGGTGTACTCATTGCGCTAAAAAATAGAAGCTATAGGTTGCAAAACCTAAGACCAGGATGGGCATTACGACCAATGATTAGTGAAAAGAGGTTCGACGGAGAAAGGGTACATAGGGGGTGGATTGATTGGGGCATGAAAGCTTTGATGGGTGGGGTGGAGGTTGGAATCAACTACAAAAAAGGATAAAGGAGTAAGGGAAGAGTAGACTGAGAAAAGGTGGCAAGGTGTGTTGGATGGGTGGTGGAAAAGGGGCTATAGGTGGTGCAATGGGAGCGATGGTGGCTATTAGAGTTTTAGGTCTACAGAAGCATGCAAAAAACACAAGGAAGAAGAAGAAGCTTGGAGCACAACACACAATAGTGAATGTATTACCACTAGAATGTACAAAGGTAAGGAGTTGATGAGGGTTATAGGCATATATATATAAGATGGGAGAAAAAACTCCTAAAGAGGGAAAAAAGTGCCCCACTAGCGCGAGTGTGTTCATACAGATCACTACCTAAGTATATCAACAAATCCCCCCCCCCCCCCCGGAGTGATGCGATGAACAAGGAGCTGGCACTCATGTATAAGGAAGTGCCAAGCTATGTGGGATCAATCCACAAAAGGAATTAAGCCCAAAGCTTTGTGGAAAGCTTCAAACTTCTCCCTAGGTAGAGCCTTTGTGAAAAGGTCTACAATGTTCTCCTGTGTGGGCACATATGCCAAATTTATCTCTCCAACTGAATACCTCTCCCTGACATAATGATGGTGCACCTCAATGTGCTTAGTACGATCATGGAACACAAGGTTCCTCGCAATTGCTAATGCACTCTGACTATGAGTGAAGATGTGGTCGTAGAAGACTAACTAACACCCAAATCAGCCATAAGGTATTTGAGCCACACACACTCAATAGTCATTGTGAAAGCTGCCCTTTACTCAGCCTCACAACTAGAAGTGGCCATAGTAGGCTGCTTCTTGCTCAATCAAGGTATGCACAAGCTACCAAGCATGAAGCAAAAACCATTGGTGGACACACAAGTGTCATAGCAACTAGCCCAATCAAAGTCCTAAAAAGCATGTAAATCTGGCGGTAGTGATTGCCCCTTTGGATAAAACAATCCAAGTGGTCAGGTACCACGCAGGTAGTGAAAGATGCATTTAACTACTGAGAGGGGCATTAAGGAAATGGCCTCTAAAACTTCCTCAATGCTCAACTCATAAACAAAGAATGGAATTGAAGATGAGGGACACTAGGCTCCTATAAAATCACTCACATGAAAAACACACACAACACTGCCAAAGCAGGGGTGGTCCGTGCCACTTTGTCACACAAATACAATGGCACTCTTAGGGTGGGGGTGATCCACGCTGCCCTCTTAGTACACTTAAGCATAATCAACACAAAGGTACTCTTAAGGCAGGGGTGATCCGCATCGCCCTCTTCACATTAATGCAACTATTTTTAAAAATTTGTTAAATAATCACTTTTACGTATTGAGGATATGAATGCTTTGTATGCACCATCTTTTCTCAAACTACAAGGCATATGTTATTAGTTCATAATCATTAATGTGATTGTCTTTAGATCCTAGTGCATCTACTAAGCCCTTTATTTCAAGAATGTAACTATTTATTGTGATTTTAATGAATTTTCCTCAATTTATAAACTTGCATTGAGTTAAATTTAAATTTCTAATCTTTGGTGGAAAAATTTAGTATAGCCTCTCTAAATCTCCACACACCTTATTGAGGCATTTAATTCTTGGATATATCCAATCATGTTATGCTTATGTGTCAAGAAAAGATGAATTTATGTCTTTTCATTCTATTCCCTAGAAGATCTTTACTCATCATAAAATTATTTTTCTCTTATTTTATCTATATATGACCCGAAGCTTGAAACCCTTAAATTTTAAGGTTGATAATTGTTTCTGTTAACATTTCAACATGAGGCCTAAATTTAACCATGATCTCTTCTAGCTTTCTCTAGGGACTTCTTAATTCCTCTAGAAGCTTGAAATTTATAGAATATATGATCTTACCTCTTTAGACTCAAATCTTGGAAATAGATTATTTTATTTCCATGTGTTGCTTTGGAATGCTCCTTTTTGATACTTAATTTTCTTTAATGTTTGTCTACTACCTACTTGCTATCTCAATTAGCTTCCATGACCTCTTTCCTTTATTTAAGGTCTCCAAATATTTCCACTATCTTTCATACATTTTATGGAACAATTCTCCATGTTAACCTTGGAATGTGGGAAGTATCCAGGAATAAATTTCATTATCAACATAGGTGTAGAGAATATCTTGGTTCTTGTAGTCCATTTAGATAATTTTTTTTCTAAGTGAAACCTGTGTAGATAATGTATGAACTTCTAGATAGTTTTGGTACTTTTAGAGGATGATAAAGACTTATTAAGTTGGTTGATTCATTGATATGTACAATACAAATAAAATATAGTAATCTTAAAGCAAACTATTTGATCGTTCTTTCCCTAACTTCTTTATAAGCTTAGTGTTAGTAACTACCTCAATAGCCTGGTCAATATCCCCTCTCTGAGGTGGTAGCCCCCTAGGTAAGTTAGTGGGAAAAACATCTCTAAACTCAAACATAAGATCTTTAAAACTTTTAACCACACACTCTTGCAAGAAAGAATAATATAAAGTCCTATCCATATTTACATTCCTAGCATGAAAATATACATCAGATGAAATGTGTGTACAATGCTCAAAGTCCTGACTATACAATAAAAAGATCTCATGTACACTTAAACACAATCAACACAAAGGTACTCGTAAGGCACGGGTGATCCGCATCGCCCTCTTAGTACAAACACACAAACATTACACAAGTACTCTTAAGGCAGGGGTTGTCCACACCACCCTCTTAGTACCAACATAGAAAATGCAAAACACTCACAAGAAAGAGATTCTCAATGACAAGAGGAGCCAAGTGATACCACAATCTTCAATGGGTTTGGGAATGATGGAGAAGAGGGAAGGAATATGGAAGGAGTAGGAAATGAGAGAAGAAGACAAGGTGTATTGGATAGCATAAGCAAGGGTTCAGGGTAATGGAAATGGAAGGAATTGGAGAAATGAACTTGATTGAAATAGAAATTATTACAAAGACATGGGGGACTTACAGATTAGGAGCTTGTATAGCTCTCTCAATACAATGACATAGGGTAGACTCCTCCTCCTAGGTTGGAGTGCTCACTACACCCACAACGCGTACCTGCATACAACTCTTCTTGTTTTTTAGGGCACCGAAGGGGGTCCTTTTATAGGCCTTTTGGGAAGATATTTGAGATGATATTATTTGGGAGTATCTTCTAGATGTGACACTTGTGTGGTGGAAAATACAATATTGACAAAATCCTAGAAGATTTTTGGCCATTCTAAGGTGTTCATCTTATCCGAGATGGTCATATCTTTGATTTTTTCATGAAAAATCATAAAAATACTATAAATAGCACCTCCATTTCGTGGCAATGAGCCTCAAATCCGAGTTTGGGTGTTTGGAATATTTTATGCATAGTTTTGGGCCCAAAAAGTCAATCACATGTGTCCCATTTGTCAAGAATCTTTGTGTAGGACTCAAAAGTCTATGGTGGGGCTTGAGTCTTTGAAATGTATTTTGGACTCTTTCAAAAGGGAGAGTGGGTCAAGATTAAGTATTTAAATTTATAAAACTACTTGTTCCACTTCATATTTAACTTAGGATTTGACTCTACTATTCACTGCAGGTGAGGGTGGCTACTTTACTAGGGTGGGGCCCACCTTATTCTTGGCTTTTTATTTCCTTCAAATACATATATTTATGGTTTCCATGAAGGTTTGAAAAATACAAATACTATAGGGGTACATATCTATACATAAGATATTATTAAGGAGGGGTTTCAAAAAATATTTCCTCATACTTAGCCCTCCCCTTAGCTAGAGGCATTCATGTCTCTAGCCTTCAAAGAGTTTGTTGATGTTCCAGGGCGGGTCATCTTCTTGTAGAACTACTGATATATCCTTCTCCCTTGATTGTTCTTGTTGTTCATTGCTTTCCTCTATCCTTTTCCAGTATTTCTTTAACCTCCATCCATTGACCTTTGTCTTGTGCAGCTTCCCTGATATATCCATGAGTTGATAGTTTCCATTCTTGAACTTTGTCTTGATCAGAAATGGTCCTTCCCATCGTGGTTGGAACTTTGTATCATGCCTGTTATCAAATCGATTATCATACATTATAACAAGAGTTCCTTCTGTTAACCCTTTATCCTTTAGTTGTTTGTTGAATTCCTCCCTTCTTTTCTCTGCTTGATTGATGTAATGTTCCACTGCAAGATCCCTTTTCATACTCAAGTGTTGTAGATCTATAAGCCTCTTTTGAATGACCTCTTCTTCACTTTCTGCACTTTCTTTTAGCAGTACACGAAGACTTGGGATTTCCACTTCTATTGGTAATAAGGCTTCTTGTCCAGTACACTAAATGAAAAGGAGTGAATCCTAAGGATGCCTTGTAGGATGTGCGATATGCCCATAATGCAGTAGTGAGGTGCTTGTCCCATTCCTTAGGATGCTTCTTTACCTGCTTACTGATGATTTTACAAAGAATTCCATTGGTCTTTTCAACAAGACCATTACATTGAGGATAATAGGGTGTGGAGTGTCTATGCTTTATGTTCAATCTAATCAACAAATCATTCAAATCAGCTGATCTAAAACCTGGACCATGATCAGAAATTATCTCTAAAGGTATGCCAAATCTACAACATATGAAATCATAAATGAACTTCCCAATATCTTGTGCGATTGTCCTTTTTATGCTAGCTGCTTCTGCCCATCTAGTCATGTAGTCCACTGCCACAATGATGTACTCCTTCCCTGAGCTTGTCCTTGGTAGGGGTCCAATTGCATCGATTCCCCATTTCTCGAATGGCCCATAAGATATGACTGGTGTCCTTGGTTCATACATAAGCCTCTTATTCCCTGTAATCTGACATTTATTACATGTTTTACACCAATATTGAACATCTTTATGAAGTGTAGGCCATGTACACCGTTTCCTTATCGTTATCTCATGTGAGAAGTGTCCTCCACATGCATGATCATGACATGATTCCAGAATGCTCTTTATTTCATATGATATGGGGATCCTTCTAAGAATAAGATCCTTACGTTTCTCATAGAGATGATCTCCTATGAGTTGGTATTGTAGAGCCTTCTTCGCTAATCTATGCCTTTGTACCTTGTTAAGGTGCTTGGGTGCTTCTCGAGTTTCAAGAAACTCGATGATATTTTTTAATCCTTCTTGACCTACAAATCTGTTGTCTCCCAGCTTCATGGATGCTATGAAGCCATCAAATTGCTCATTTGCTAATGCATCTTCTTTCTTATTTTCGGTCCTTGGTACATGACATATTTGAGTGTTATCAAATTGTTTCAATAACGCTCTTACCTTTTTCAACCATTCAAACAAATTTGGGCTTTTGCCACACCAAACATTTTGTAAATGCTTAATTATCAACATTGAGTCTTCTTTGATGATCAACCTTTTGATACCATGTTGAACACATTCATGCAAGGCCTCACATAGTGCTGCATATTCTGCTTCATTATTTGAATGAGCATTAGGAAGAGCTATACCTTTTTTGAAGATGAGTTGTTTTTTTGGTCGTATATCAGAAATCCTCCTATTGCTTTGTCGACCTGCTTCTTATATGCACCATCAAAAATACAGTATGTGCATCTTCAATATCTTCTTCATGCAAGGTTGCTCCCCTCTCCCTTTCATTGGACATTTTCCTCTCCCACTTCCTATAGGTGAGTATGTCTGCAAGATTGGCTCTTGTGCTTTCCTCTACTACAAAATTAAAATTGTATTCTTGAAGTTCAAGAACCCATTTAGCTATTCTAGATGAGATGCTCATATGTTGTACCACATATGGAAATGCATGATTAGTTGTAAAAATAATGGAAGGCCCAACAAGAAGGTAAGATCAAAACTTCCTTACTCCAAACATAAGTGCATACATGAGTTTCTCTGCATCTGTGTATCTCTTCTCATTTTCTTTCATTACCTTGCTAGCAAAGTAAACAGGACGCATGTGAGATATCTTTGTATCCTTCTGGAGTAAGACCACTCCGATTGCTTCTTCACCTACACTTGGACACACATAGAAAGTCTCTCCCATATTTTGTGGCATCAATGTGGGTAGAGTGCTGAGTACTCTTTTGATTTCTTCAAAACATTCATTATGGATATCCTCCCATGCCATTAGGAAAAAAATTGAACCCTGCATGGGCCTTGTAAGGATTCCTAATTTTTAGGGATTAAGCTTAATCTTGTACTTTGTTAAGGGGACAAAGTGCATTTAATAGAGCACTTTTTGGTAGGCTGAAGTAGGCTCTTTTTAAGGTTGAGCTAGGACCTTCTCTCTCTTCTGCACATAGAGAGAGAGAAAAACCACTTTCCACCTCATCAAATCCGTCCATCTTTACGAATAAAAAAATGAGTTTTCTGAAAAAGTCTCTTTTTCAGCTATTCTTTATTCAAAATGGCCCATACTTTTATATATATGTCAGAACTTAATTTTTTTAGTCTTATTTTTATAAAAATACTTAAAAAACATACTTTTCAAAATCCCCCCAAAAGTTAAGTGCCACATCATCAAACTCGTAACTTTGGTTGCCCCAAAACATGAATTTTTGAAGAAAAAACTCATTTTCCCTCTAACATACTGAAAAAAGTCATTTTGACCTTTCCACATACCAAAACACACTTTTTTTCTTGCACATAGCTACTGTACTAGCCATTCCAGCCATCTCTGTGCTTCTTCCCATTCGGTGCTGGAGTTTTGGAACATCATGGTGCTCACATGTATTACGAACATGACACCAGCACCAGCGCGTGCTCCTCACTCAAAGAGTGTACATGTTCGTGTTCCTACAGAATTTGCACCAACAACTAGAGGTAGCAATGATATAGATTCTCAAAATGCACGACATGCAGCTGGAGAGAAGAATATTGATCTTTGGGTCCATGGTGCTTTGTATCCCTTGGATCCAATGGCTAATGTTCATCCTAGATTCCATACTATCTCCACATTTCTACAATTCCTTGGTTGCGGTGAAGATGGACTGCTAGGCTATTGCAAGCAATTGTCTAACCATTCTACATCTATAGCAAATTATTGGATGCAACAATTTCATCACAACCATTTCAAGATACACAGTTTAGAGAGTGCTATACACACTTTAGAAGGTGCTATCAAATCTTTGGATGAGCACAATAATAGAATCCAACAAGATGTGGAAGACAAGGAGAGCACAATTACAAAGTTAAAAGCCAATCTTACACAACTAAAAGAAACTCCACTTGGGATGAGATTTAGGAAATGACCATTATCATCCTTTGAAGCTCTTTCAACTGGTGGTGGAGCACAGAAGCGACGTGTTTATGCACTTAGGTATGTATTTCCTTTGTTTAGTTATGTTAAAAGACTTTTAGATTGAGATTCTTATTGTGCAGGTCATTTGTTGAAGATGCGAGTGCTTCCTCAAAAATAGAGGATCAATTGAAGTTTCTGAATTCTTGTCTTAGCAACAAACATGTGCTTATGATTTTGGATTCACCAATAGGAAAACACATCAAAACCCAAGTGATTAAAGATTTTGCAGGCAACTTAGAAGATATTATTAGTCCTAGTGAGGTACAGATGGTATGTGATGAAGCAGGTGTTAGTACTAGAGCGTACACTGCATTGTACAATCTTTTGAAGCAGGCTCTACAAAACAAAGGTATTTTCCAGAGCATTTTTCCATGCCCTTACAAGGTATCTCTGAAGAAGAAGATGCCAATGAGGATGTAGCCAATACTCTTGGCAATTACCTGCATATAGAAGATGTTATGCCTGCATCCATTTATCATTCATCTACATCAAAGAAAGAGTTGAAAAACACATCTAGAAAGGGATTCATCTACACAAAGTACAACAACATATTTGTCAATTTGGAGAGGCTTCAAAAGGAAATGGTTAAATTTTACAAATCCACACTTCAAGGTATATCCATTGTTTTGATAATGACATTCATAGTATTTTTAATAATATAATGTTTGTTATTTGATGTAGATTGTGGTTCCAAACTCAAGTTTGTATTGAAGCTAGACGAATGTCAAATCATAAAGGGACGCCGTATGGAGAGGCTTAGTGTGACACTCATGAACGAAGCTATGGCCCATGCTATTATTGAAGAATCTACCCATCACTTTACATATAGTGTCCAATCCGAGAAAGATATATGGTGGTTAGGTGCTATTGAAGTACCTAAAGAATCCAATGATGTTCTTACATGGATTTTCAATAGGATCCCATGGATCACAGAGGTGATAACTTCTCAAATTCATGGTGCCAAAATCAATGTAGAAAGCCTTGGTGATTTTGAAGTAGAGTGGCACTTAGGTGGAGACTTAAAGACTATCAAATGCATGTTAGGGTGCAAACAAGGTGCATCTACTCTCTATCCTTGTCCATATTGCACATGAGGTTATAAACAAACAAAGAGAAAACAAAACAACATAGATGATTTAGTTGATGACACAGATGCAACTCCATCTGTTGAATGGGATACACCTTTAATGAGGTGTCCCATGTTAGGTACACCTAATCGTGACATGTCAGATAAGGATTGGAATCCCATTATTCCATTCCCTTTAGTCAATGTCCACTTTTGCACATTGCATGCCTTCATGAGAATTTTTGATAGACTATTGAAGCTCCATATAGAATATGCATTTGCTATGAAGCCAGTTGATAAATCTATTCAAGCTATAAAGAAATTGGAGGAACTTCTTAATTCAATTGGTTTTCATGGTGGAAATGTAACCCTAGTTGTTAAGAGAGTTGGAGAATCTCAAGATAGCTTGCAACAAGTGTCAATGACAAGGAACAAAGCAAGACATTTTTTTAGAAGAGGTACTAGCACTCAAAATAATGGACGTTATGAGCTGTGGAAAGACCTATGCATGATCACAACAGACAATGACTCTCAAGTTGATCTTTGTAATAAGAGAAAGAAAGTTTGGTCGAGCTTTGATAAGTTGGTAGGCTTAATGGGTCTGACTAGGTCTAGTGCTATTCAACGTCAAATGTTTCAAGAAACATTAGTGGAGTTCACCAAGTGATTCATTCAATGTTGGGGAGAGAGCAATATAACACACTACATTGTAAGTGTAATCTTCTTCTACAAGTGTTCATTGCACTTACCTTTTTCCAATGTACTTAACAATTTTTAGCATATTTTGTTTGCACATGGAGCTTTTTTCATGCATCGATATGCGTCATTAGAGATTTTCAGTACCCAAGGAATGGAAAAGTCACACTAAAAAGCGAGGGGTGTCTACTTCAAAAACACCTGACATGGTGGTGGCCCAATGCAATCAAACTACATGCAGGAGATGTTTAATTGGTTTTACTGCACTACATTCTCGAGAATGTTTTTTGTGGAACGACTTAGGGATTCAAAATTGGCAAAACTTGCAAGAACGATGCAACACAACATTGCCAGTGAGAAATGGAAGTCATCATTAGGTCCTCTTCATCATGCTCAGTGGCGTGCAAGGAGACAACGAGAAGGCTCAGCTTGGAAGTAAAGTGAATTCGTTATTTCCCATTATTTGGTAATACCTATGATTATTGTAATCTTGGTTTCAATGTGTTATTATTTAATATATAATATTCTGTATGGTTTTAAACAGGTTTTGTCCATTCTAGTGTGAACAAACTGTTTTTTAAAAAACTCTATAAATAGAGAGAACTCACTTCATTTCACACTTTTTGCAACTCAAGAGAATGGCACGAACCAAGCAAATTGCAAGGAAAGATCGCGTCTTCTTTCCTAGCCCTCATCTAGGGACACAATGCCCACCATGGTTGCAACCCCCCCAAAGGCCTCGAAGTGGTTCCCAGAGCACATCTGTGCCTGTGTCACACGTGGAAGACCACCTGGGAGCAATTCAGTGCGAGAAAATGAAGTGTCCAATAGACAAGAGTATTACACTCCAGGACGATTAGAGGCCATTTCAGATGATGAGCCACCAACAAGGACACCCATCAAATCAAGACCCAAATAGAAGTTGATCAGAAGGAGTGTACCAGAGAGCGAAGAAGAGTCATCCCCGAACGAGGAAAGCAGCAATCAACCACCATGGAATGATATGCAAATTCCAACGAGCCATAGGGTGACACATGGAGGTAAGACACTTCCACAAGGACAAGGGCAAATACCAATAGAGGAGGAAAGAGAGCAAAGTCAACAACCACATCAACAACAAAATGTGCAAGATGAAGCTGGGCCCTCACATCGTGTACATCGGAGGAAAAAAAACTATCAACCACGACGTCGACCTCAACGCCAGCCAAACATACCTCCGAACATAAGAGCTCCACAAAGACGAAGGAAGCAGTGCAGGGCTTTTGCAGAGATACGACACTACCAAAAGTCCGTTGAACTACTCATACCACGAAGAGCTTTTGCAAGGGTAGTGAAAGAGGAACTACAAACCTACCAAGTAGGTCTAAGAACTTGAAGCACTTCAAGAGGTAGCTGAGGTCTACCTCATCTCCATGCTTGAGGACTCTAACCTCTGTGCTATCCATGCCAAGAGAGTAACCATACAACCGAAGGACATTCAGCTAGCAAGAAGAATTAGAGGAAATAACCCATGATGTGTATATTATACCCTATGATAGGCTACTTTGCGAATACAATGGATAATAGAAAATTTTGTTTTGACTTATATTCTTTGTCTCTTTTTTCTCTCTCACTCTCTCTCTCTCTTTCAGTCAGATATATATGGATTCAGTTAAACATGCATGCACTTGCCTATTGTTTTGTGACTAGATAGGTTCCTTTTCTACCTATTGGTGTGAAACATGTCCTTTTCATACCAAAAAACCCCAAGCCACAGAAGCGCGGGATTCAGCCCTGCAAAATTTTTGTAGGGCTGAATCCCGCATTTCTATGACTGGGGGTTTTTTTGCAATATTAGGTCTTTTGTAAGCATAAAAAGTAGAGATGCAATGGTCTAGTTATTAAGAGGTTATAACCTACAGGCAATGAGATCTTTAGCTAGTTAAGGCTGAGTTTATACCCTACTATAAACTTTTTTCTTGATTCTACCAAAACCAAGTGAAAATCTAGAATTACATACTTTCCTATGTATTGTAGCACCTAAAAACACTAGATAAGGCCAAAAAAGCCCCAGCCATAGAAACGCGGGAAACAGCCCTACAAAATTTTTGCAGGGCTATTTCCCGCGTTTCTGTGGCTAGGGCTTTTTTGGCCTTTTTTATGCATATAATTATACAAAGGACGAAAGGACAATACAAAGACCCCCAATTAGATACAATTTGTGGAGAGAAGATAAGTTCAATTTTTTAGAACATTCATATACAGAACTAGACAAATGATGAAAAAAAAAGTTTGTATTATCAAGACATTACATCATTTCTCAGCTGCCTTCAATTTCTGTACAACTTTCTTTCTCCTTTGTAGAGATTGAGGCAGCTGGTAAGTCAATACAGATCTTGATATTACATGGGGGTCTTGCATTCCAAGACCCATGGCGATACCTATTTACCCTAATACTTTTCCTTTAAAATTAAGTCCTAATGTAGTTACAACTAAGGATTTCCTAACCAAAATGACACAATTAGTGCCTTGGGTAATTGTACATAAACACAAAATCTTGCTAAGGGCCTTCAAGCACCAAGTGATGAAGTGCCCATCGGGACTCTAGTCTTTGTGTATGATAACAAAATCATCCTTTGACAACTTTCCGATGTAGTTTGCCAAGGATGCACCACTCCCACGAGAAGCTAGATCCCCACCAGACCTTGTTGTGAACTTGTCGAGCTCAATTGCTTCCTGTTAAGAACAAATGAGAATTCAAGCTCTTACAATGTTAACTTAAAATTATCGATTTATTTAATTCAATTACCACTTACATCATGAAGCTTGTCTTCTTCCTCCCCTCTTCCAGGGGCATCAAGATCAATGCTAGAGTGGGCCATGCCAATCTGCTCTGCTACAGGGGATGTAGGAATTTTTTGCTTCAGTATCCTCTCCCTTGTTGCACTGAACTCCTCCTCCATAGTAGAATTGTTGTCATCATTTAAAATATTAGCACACACCATTGCTATGGTGTCTGCCACAGAATCCCCAAGTGGGATGGACTTCTTTTCAACTATGTCAGATGTGTTGTCAAGTGGAACATCTGACATTGTGGAGAAAATACTCAAGCATTCATCTAGACGTAGACCGAATGCCTTCTCAATGTCATGGAGTAAAATAAATTCCTCTCCATCCACAACGATGCTGGAGAGATATTCAAGTTCCACCTCTGGTAATGTGGGCTCAGAGAGGTTGAGATTTGAAGGGGGGGCCTCCTCTATGCTTGATTGCGCACGTAGCTTATCCTCAACACCACCAGGAAATTCTTGGTGGATTGTAATGCTTTCTTTGGCAAAATTTATGGCCTCTGGTTGAGGCTCATTCTTCTCCTTAACAAAACCCCCAGTGGCAAGGTTGGGGAGCTCAAGAGGTGTAGGTGCCGGCTCCTCATTAATAATAAAATATGTTGTTGCAATGTAGGATAGGTACTTTGTACCCATCCTCTTCTTTTTGTTAAGTTTTTTTACTAATGGCACAGAGTCAACTAGTAAGTGCCCAGCAGTTTCCGCAATTGCCATGAAGCACTTAAGGCGCTTCATGAAGGCTTCATCGCCTCTGTGTATGTAGAGTAGAAGGTCACATGGAACCCATTTACCCTCATAAGGCGGTATTTCTATAGAGAAACGCAAGATGTAGTACTCAAGGAACTCTATGATTTCCTTGAGCACATCAGAGTTCAATTGAATTGTTTTGTCTAGATCAAGGAATCTAGATAGTGGGTCATACAAGTGGTTTTGACCTTTGAACTCAGTTGATTCCAAGAACTCATTGAAGAGTTCACGTGGACGTTTGGGTTGTAGGGTACTAGAGGATGCGACAACCATTGCATGTGATGCTAGCTTGTGTGTGTACTCTGCAAGTGATTGTAGCTCTTCTTGGTTGCAAAAGTGAGAAATGAGAGAATAAGTGTTGCTTTTATAGTAGTTTCAAAATTTTAAAGTGAGTGGGACCCATTTTAAAACTAAAACTGATACCTTCAAATAAAACAATCATGCACAGAACTCTCAGAAAAAAAACTTTTGCTCATAAAAAGATTAAATAGAATCATTAACCAGAATAAGATACACGACAACACAATAGAAAAAATAAATTCTCAGAACTTTAAAATTATAATAAATTGCCATTGGAAAAACCAAAGATTTGGCAAATTATACATCATATTGAGATCAAAAAATTTTACATGCTACATGTCTTGCATGTTAAATACATTGTTGCAGATGCATATATGTATCTATCCCCTTTGGTGCATCCTTCTACAAGTCCCCAATTTTCACCTAGCAAACCCTCTAACGGCTCATACGTGATATCTTTTAACATGAACATTGTTGAAGTCTCTAGAATTGTGAATATCTGAAATAAATGTACAAAACAATGAACAGGAACACACCAATGTAATCCTATAGATCTTGAAACTCTTGTAAATTTCAAAGAGTTGTGTATGTCCATCACGATCTTATGCTTCAAAGATATTAATGTCCATACATCAGGTTGCAGCCACTCGAGCTTTAAGAGAGAATCTACGTTAATCATCTCTAACTTGCCAAAATCATTTGATGAAGAGGGTACAACATATGTATGTGTGTAAAAGAAAACTCTCTCACGTAATAGCTGAGCAGGACGGGCTTGTGGAAAGACTATCGAACCAACATCTGCATGCAATGCTTGAAAGTACCTGTAAGACTATGAAGTGGTTGTTCTTCGACCAAGGTAGAAGGAAATATGTCTACAACAAAAAACTACACAACTTAGCTAGGTATAGTATGAAATTTAGACAAAGGTCAATGAGTAATACTTACAATTGATAGGATATCTCATTTTGTTTGAGTTTTTCAATTTCATGGTTGACATTGTGAACACATGTTGTACAATGGCAACAGTTTCACCATTTTTGAGCTTTTTGAAGCCTAGTAACTTCCCTTTCCAATGAGGATCCAAGTTTCCTCGATCTCTCACACGGTGAGGACCAACACCAGAGGGTTGCATCTACACCCATGCACCTTTGCAGAACTCCTGTCCTAACCAAAATCCTTCTGGAGCCTTGATATTGTGACATTTTATCGCGATAACCTCATCTTTTGGACGTCTATGAGATTTAGGTTTCTCCATTGGAGATCAAGCTATGGAAGTGACAGTAGGAATTCAAAGAAGATGATGCATAGAGAAAGAAATGGAGATGCAGGAGCTGCAATGGTGTGCTAGGGAGAGAAAGTAGTGGAAAGAGATGACTTTTTGGGACTTGGGTATGAAAATGTGAGGTTTTAGAGGGAGAAAGTTGCATTTTGAGTTATTTTTGAAAAAGTCACTTTTTTCACTTCAGTTCATGCACGGATTTTGATTTAGAACCCAAAAATAGCACTTTTGATCCTAAAAAGTGGTTGGGGACCATTAAATGGTGTTATGATGAGTTTTATAACTTTTTGAAAATTTTGAATTTTTGGGCCCAGGTAAGTTACGAGATTCCTTTCTCTCTCTAGAGGCAAAACCTGAACATAGGGAAATCCTGTCCCCTCATCCCCCTTCAGCCTAGTGATTTATAGGCTATAGACTGTGTCCACCACCCTCCTCTCATTGGTCCATCACTAATCACTCCTTAATCCAAAAGGCCCATGCAGGGTTCATTTTTTTCCCTAATGCAAAGACACTATCTTGTGCAAGCTTTTGTAATGGAGATATGATTTCATACTGAAGGTGGATGAATCGTGACAGGTAGCATACCTTTTGTACAAAAGTGAGGGTCTGCTTTGTTGTTGTTGGAGGAGGTAGAGCCAATAAGGCTTCCACTTTGGATGGATCAACTTGAATCCCCTTTTCTGATATGAGATGTCCAAGAAGAACTACTTCTTTCTCAACAATATGACATTTATCAAGATTCAATTGACCCCCAAGCTCATACAATCTTTGTAAACCTTCTTCAACTTTTTGACAATGCATGGCTCTAGTGCTATATATGCAAAAGTCATCCATGTATACCCTTATTGATGATGCAAAGAATGGTTGAAAAACATAGTTCATAAACCTTTGAAATGTTGCAAGTGCATTGGTTAGGCCAAAAGGCATTACCCGATAAGCAAAACATCCCCATGGCGTAATGAATGTGGTCTTCCTTTGGTCCTCCTGAGCTATCCGGATTTGAAATTATCCTAAGTATCCATCACATATAGTGTACCTTGTGACCTGCCACTTCATTTAGAATCTCATCTTGGAAGGGTAGTGGAAAATGATCTCTCTTTGTTGCTGCATTTAAGGGTTTATAGTCTACACACACCCTCCATTTACCATTCTTCTTTGGGGTAACTACTACTGGAGACACCCATTCTGAATTTGATACAGGGTAAATGAAAGCAGCCTTTATGAGTCTATTTACCTCATTTAATAGAGCTTCTTGTTGAAGTGTTCTGATCCTTCTGAGCTTTTACGCAACTGGCTTTGCTTCTGGCCTGATTTTGATATGATTTTGAATAGCAGTTACACCTTTTTTCTCATTATAATCTTTAATGAACAATTTGGGATACCTTTTGAGCATGTTGATGTACGTGGTCCTTTCCTGTGAGGTGAGATCTTTTGCTAGCATCTTTTGGAGATCCACTTCAGGCATGGAGTGCTCACTTTGTGGTTGTTGTAGATCATCCTCTTTGCCTCCATCTTCCTTTCCTTGAAAGATCACGCCCATGAATTTGAGTGTTGATGAATCATTTTTGGTTGTTGATTCCTCACTGCTAGAATCACTATGATAACGAGAACTTTCTTCATCTACTGTTGTTTCATACCTGTGATCTTCCTTCTTTTGGTTCTTCAAATCATATATAACTAACTTTGTTCTATCATTTGGTTTGAGAACTAGAAGGCTTTCACTGCGATTAACCATGGACGTCCTAATATGATAGGGTAGCCCTCCCCCTTGGTTGCAATGATATACATATCCAAAGCAACCTCTATATCACATACTGTGACTCTTAAATTTTCAATTACACCAACACATTTAACAACACTACTATTTGCCATTTTAGCTTGATATGCAGATGGTCCTGTCACATCCAAGCCTAAGCTATGCATTGTCTTTTCTGTCATCACACACATTTGTGCTCCACCATCCATGTACACATTTGAAACTCTTCTTCCTTTCACATATGCATCCACTGTGGGTACCACATCATCACATGCATTGGCTCTAATAAGGTTAAGTTCCTTGTTTTTAGCCCTCCTAGTGCTTACTAGCTCGGACCATTCCCTCCTAGTTTTTGAAGATAATTGGAGTAATTGTGGCCAAGTGATATTTGGCTTCTGTGTGGATATATCCTCAATTAGGTCATAAGGTTCGATGCCCTTACCTAGAGGAAAGTCTTCCATTGTGATCTTCCTTCATGGCCTTCTCCTTCTTTTGCTGGTTTCACCTTCTACAACTTTCCCTTTCTTTGTTTGTGTACCCATGCTTGAATCTTCGTCTTGAGATCGGTCTTTGTCTTGCACCTTTGTCCTCTTGATTGGCATAGTATCCATGGTCTCTTGTTCCTCGGTCAACTCCAAAACATTCACTTGCCTTTGGTCACCTTGAGCCATTGGGACAGGTGGAATATTGGCTTGCTGTTGTTGTTGTTCCTGTGCATATTGAGGCGGCCTCCTAACAGGATACATATCACCTGGAATCCTACGAGGGTGAGGGCAATTGTACATACCATGGCCACGTTCGTTTGCAATTGTAGCATATAAACTCTTGTGCTTGTCGTCGTTGTCCTCGATTTTGTTCCCTTTGTGGTCTGTCTTATTGGCTCCTCACCAAGTTGAGTGTTAGTTGTTCCAGTTGTTGTGTGAGCTTCTGCAAAATATCTTGTTGAGAAGTTCCTTCATTCTTTGCTTGTGTAGCTGGTACAGCGGGAACAATATCCATATGCTCTAGGTTTTCCACCTTTGAAGACTGAAACTTCAATTTCCTGCACTTCACTCTTGCTAATTCTAAAGCTTCTTCAAAGGTCCCTGGAAATTGTGACTCCACCTTTTGTTTCAAAGAAGGGAATACTCCTGAGATAAAGCTATCCCTTTTTAGAAATTGTGGAGCTACTTCATTTGCTCCTAGACTAGCTTCCCAATTATTCCAAATACATTGAAATTTTGACTCATAGTTTGAGAAATCTTCAAAATTTACTTGCCTTAATGAGAGCAATTGTTGCCAAAATCCTTCAGGTGTCTCCCTTTTTCCATATCTCGCAAGGAATGCTGCATGCACTGCTTCCCAACTTCATGTTGCCTCATTCAAAAGATTGTTGTACCACGTTCTAGCTTCCTCCTTCAGGACCAGCGGGAAGGCCCTAAGCTTGGCTGTTTCTTGATCTCTTCCAGAGATAAGGTATGCCATCTCCAAGTTGTCAAGAAATTCCCCATCATCTTCATTGAGTCGTCCATATAAATGCGGGAAGATTGATGCCATTGTGATCTTGAAGGTGGATTTCTTACAAAAGAATAAAGATATAGACGTCGAAGCTCAAAGTGTACTCTAGAATTCGAAAGATGAATGGCTCAAGAGATGCAAGGATTTCTCCTAAACGTTCAGGTCCAAAGTGATACACTATGCGTTGCTGAAACAAAATCTTCCTACTGTATGTGATGTGGATGGAGAGATGGGGTCTTGATTGATAGGGTTCGTTGGGATGGATGGGACGGTTTTGGTTATTGGGGATTTGAAAATTCATTAACTTGAGATCCTCAGTGGGGGCACCAGTTTATGAGAGGGGCATTAACGAAATGGCCTCTAACACTTCGTCGATGCTCAACTCATAAACAAAGAATGGAATTGAAGATGAGGGACACTAGACTCCTATAAAATCACTCACATGAAAAACACACATAGCACTGCCAAAGCAGGGGTGGTCCGCGCCGCTTTGTCACACAAATACAATGGCACTCTTAGGGTGGGGGTGATCCACGCTGCCCTCTTAGTACACTTAAACACAATCAACACAAAGGTACTCTTAAGGCAGGGGTGATCCACATCACCCTCTTGGTACGAACACACAAACATTACACAAGTACTCTTAAGGTAGGGGTTGTCCACACCACCCTCTTAGTACCGACACAAAAAATGCAAAACACTCACAAGAAGGAGATTCTCAATGACAAGAGGAGCCAAGTGATACCACAATCTTCAATGGGTTTGGGAATGATGGAGAAGAGGGAAGGAATATGGAAGGAGTAGGAAATGAGAGAAGAAGAGAGGGTGTATTGGATAGCATAAGCAAGGGTTCAGGGTAATGGAAATGGAAGGAATTGGAGAAATGAACTTGATTGAAATAGAAAGTATTACAAAGACATGGGGGACTTACGAATTAGGAGCTTGTATAGGCTCTCTCAATACAATGACATAGGGTAGACTCCTCCTCCTAGATTTGGAGTGCTCACTAGACCCACAGCGCGTACCTGCATACAACTCTTCTTGTTTTTGAGGGCACCCAAGGGGGTCCTTTTATAGGCCTTTTGGGAAGATATTTGGAGATGATATTATTTGGGAGAATCTTCTAGATGTGACACTTGTGTGGTGGAAAATACAATATTGACAAACTCCTAGAAGCTTTTTTGCCATTCTAAGGTGTTCATCTTATCCCATATGGTCATATCTTTACTTTTTTCATGAAATATCATAAAAATACTATAAATAGCACCTCCATTTCGTGCAATGATCCTCAAATCCGAGTTTGGGCATTTGGAATATTTTATGCATGGTTTTGGGCCCAAAAAGTCAATCACATGTGTCCCATTTGTCAAGAATCTTTGTGTAGGACTCAAAAGTCTATGGTGGGGCTTGAGTCTTTGAAATGTATTTGGACTCTTTCAAAAGGGAGAGTGGGTCAAGCTTAAGTATTTAAATTTATAAAAACTACTTGTCCCACTTCATATTAAACTTAGGATTTGATTCTACCATTCACTGCAGGTGAGGGTGGCTACTTTACTAGGGTGGGGCCCACCTTATTCTTGGCTTTTTATTTCCTTCAAATACATATATTTATGGTTTCCATGAAGGTTTGAAAAATACAAATACTATAGGGGTACATATCTATACATAAGATATTATTAAGGAGGGCTAAAATATTTCCTCACTACATGCCAATGCTTGACACCTAGGCAATGCATAAACATGATGATCTGTGACACACCAAGCTCAATATCTAGCCTGCTCATAGAGAAAAATGCCAAATGCATCTCCAACATCATGAAGAATCAATCATAAACCTATCTCCATAAGAGTGGCAATAGGTTTGCAGTCGTCAAGGCCAAAACACCACAATAATGTGTCAATATATTTTGCTTGACAAAAAGCTATTCCACCATCAACTTGCATAAACTGAATGCCCAAATAATGATGCAGATGGTCCAAATCTGACATCTCAAATAAGACATGCGAATCAGCCTTAAAATCTGGAATATGCTTCTTATGAGGACCAGTGAGCTGCATGTCATTAACATAGACAAAAATGATTAGAATCCCATCATTTGCATGCTTAACATATAAGGTCCTCTCAATTGTACTGTTCTCAAAACCATGTGCAATTAGATAGGCATGTATCTTCTCATACCAAGCATGTGGTGCTTGCTTTAAACAATATACTGCCTTCTTCAACCTTCACACTTTGTTTTCATGCCCTTTCTACATAAAGCCGTGGGCCTCAAAAACATACACACCATGCAAATCACCATTCAGAAATGTAGTTTAAATTTCCAACTGATGTACATTCCAACCATGATGAGCTGCAAGTGCATAGATTCTATGAACAATAGTCATTCCGGCATGTAGGAGCAAAGGTCTCATCAAAATCAATGCCTCATTCTTGAGCATTTACCTTTGGAACAAGCCTAGCTTTATACCTATCAACTGCTCCATCAGGCTTATGCTTCAACTTGTATACTCACTTAGTGCTAATGGCCTTCTTTCTAGGAGGCAAGTCACATAAAGACCAGGCACTATTTTTCATGATATCATCATATTTAGATTACACAGCAACCATCCAATTTTTTGAATTTTGCGCTCCATCAAATGAAATAGGCTCATTCTGATCACAAAAATGAGAGATAGCCATAGCATAGGAATGTAATGCAAAAGAGGAACTATGAGATCCTGAACGAGTATGATATGACACAGGTGCATCTAACTTGCTGTCACGTAAAGTTTGCACTAGCCATTTTGGCATAGGTTTTGCATCCTCAATATCAATTCTCTCATCAAGAAGTACATCATGTAAATCTGCATCAGAAATGGAATGATCTCCATCATCACATGAAACTTGTAAAGGCTGAGAAGATGCCTCATTAGAAGTAGCACTAGATTGTCCACCTACAAAAAGAGGCAGCAAAGTGCTATACATGTCTTTAGAGCTAACTGATGTCTCCTTAGTACATGAAAGCAATGGATGAAGAACATCTTGCACAAAAACAACATCACAACTAACCAAAATGTGTTTATTCTATGGATGATACAGATGATAGCCTTTGCTTTTAGAACTGCACCCAACAAAAATACATGTCACTACTTTATCATCCAATTTCACTAATGCATATGCCAAACAACCAAAAACATGTAGGTGAGTAATAGATTGCTCACGATGATGCCAAGCCTCATATGGAGTAATAGATTAGAATGCTTTAATGGGAAACTTGTTAAGTACATGTGCTGCACACATAACAACCTCAAGCTAGAAACTATGTGGTAAACACTAACTCTTGACTACACACCTCGCCGTCTCCATGAGTGACCTATTCTTTTGTTCAGCAACTCCATTGTGTTTAGGTGTATACAACACTGTACACTAATGTTTTATCCCACATTCAACTAGATATGCATTAAAATTAAAAGACATATATTCCCCTCTTGATCAGAATGGAGGGTGCACATTTTAGATCTTGATATATTTTTAGCCAAAATCATAAATTGTTTGAAGCACGTAAGCACCTCATATTTTTCTTTGAAAGGATATGCCCATGCATGCTTGGAAAAATCATCAATGAAATACATGAAGTAATGATAGTTTCCAAAAGATGGTGTTTTCATAGGAGGACATACATCACTATTAGGCATAACAAACTAGCAAAATTCAGATATCCAAAGCGTGCATGCCAAAGATTTGCATTTGACATAGCGTGAGAATTATGTACTACACATGTTGAATCATTCACAATTTTTTCATAGTTTGTGAGCTTATAGAGACCATGACATAAAATCCCAGAAGAAATAATGACATAACCATTTTATAGATCATGAACTATACATCTATCATTAATAAATTTCATAACCAAGCCAATCTTATCTAAAGCTAAAACTGATGACAGATTCTTCTTAATCCCTAGCTTAAATAAAGCATCCAACAATGTAAAAGAACTACCATCAGCACTATTCAGAATGATCTTACCAACTCCCAAGATAAGATAAGAGGAGTTGTTGGGGCATATGACAGTATTCCCTGTAGAGGCAAGGTTGCATGAAGTGAAGAAATTGTGTAGGTTATTTTGCCCCACTATAAAAGCACTAGAAATTTGAGTCTAGTGCAAACATACAGTGTTCATGAGAGGATAGAGCATAACTGTAAACAATGATAAATGCCCATTCTTCATTCTACACAAGATTAGCAGAATCTATTTTGGGTGTAGAGGCCAATATAACAACCATTCAAGCCTCTTTCTTCCTTGCCTCTTTAGTATCCAGCTTTGGACAACTCTTTATTACATGATGATTTCCTTTATAGTATTTGCAAAACAATTTATACTTTTTTGTTTTCTTCTTGTCTTTTTCATCCTTCTTTGATTATGCAGAATTAGCAGATTTCTACTTACTAGTAGAAGAGCTCCATTTACCTTTGCCCTTCTGCCTAGCCAGGAATGCTTGATTTGCTACACGCATAATGGGCTTGCTCTTCCTAGACTCATCTTCCTCCAATAAAACAGAGACTAAATCCTCAAATGTTAAGGCATTTGGATTTTCTTTCATCATCAAACAAAGAGTAGAAGCAAAACTCTAATATGAATCTAGAAGACCATTTAGAACAGTCTGCACAAGTGAACTATCAGGCAAGAATTCATCAATAGAAATCAATTGTTCCTTGAAATATTTGATCTTTGTCAGAAAGTTTTCCATGAAATCTTCTTCATTCATGTTCTCACTTTCCAATTCTTTTCAGAGGTAAGCAACACAAGCCTCATTCCTTGCCTGGTATAAAGTGTTAAGTGTATCCCAAGCATCCTTAGCTATTCTGCAAGAGGGAATGTGAGGAGTAATGGCATATTTGATAGACAAGGCTATCAATGCATGTGTTTGAGCATCTTTGCCATCCCAATAAATTTTCTCTATAGTAGGTGCAACAGGAATCACAACACAAACAGGAACATGAAGAATATCGCCATCTTGAACACCATCTGCATCACCTTCAGCAATTGTGTTTGCAGGTGTAATCGGATGTTTTTCAACACCCTACTCAATATTCCATAGTCCTTTTGCAACCAATGCATGATGCATCATATAAGCCCATAATGAGTAATTGGGGAACACATCACTACTTTCAGCCATGGCTAGTAACTAAAATACCGTGATGCAAAAAAATGATTGTCTCTCAAAAAGTTGAATAGAACTACCATATCAAGTTCTACGAAACCTATAGTACACTTTGAGACACTTATACTGGCAAATCAAAACCTGTATATATCTTTTGGGAAAAAAAGACAAAATTGCCTACATAAGCACTATGATAGTGCATTTGGAGGTCAAAACGAACTCATATCAGAAATTTTGCACCACACAGCAGAGTTATTTTGAACTCCTAATCATCCTTATTATGCTCAAGAAATTTCATGCAATTCTAGGACTGTTATTGGGGGCTATTGAGGATGCCCTAGATGAAGCGGTGACCTTCTCTGATACCAACTGTTGGAGTTTTAGGTCTACAAAAGCACATGAATAGCACAAGGAAGAAGAAGAAGAAGCTTGGATCACTACACACAATATTGAATGTACTACCACTAGGGTAAGTAGCCCCTTAGGATTATAGGCATATATACAAGCCACAGAAAAGATACCTCCTAAAGAGGGAAAAAAGTGTTATGATGATCCTAGTGTGTTCACATACATCACCACATTAACATATCAATATGGTAGAGGTTGTCATTACAAGTGCGTCTAGATGGGATAGTAAGACAATGTGTTTCTCAATGCCAATGGTCACTTTTCGGGAAGAAATGGATGGGTGACCTAAAGAGGTTTGTTGGTTGGTGGGATGGGTGTTGGTGTATGTCCTTAAAGGGTGGAGAGTTGCGATATGTTGGGTAGTAAAAGTACATTGATAGTGTATTCATGGCATGATTGATCTAGACTTTTCACACATCATATCTGGTTGGCGATCAATTGATAAGAAAATTGAGTGCTCGATAACTACAAATCCTTCAGTCAATGTATGGATGGTTTCTATAAAGGGTTTGTGGAACTTGTTGCTCTCGAATTTTTTCTCCAACAAGGCATATAATCACTCTTCATTAAGCTTTTGTCAAGCTCTTACTACCACCATATTTTCATGTAATCTTTGGAGTACTTATGTAGGGACATCTGTGTGTTTTTTATTCCTCTCGTGTGCACTACTCGTCCCCTTGTTTGTCTTATTTCTCATTTGTTCGTTCTTCTTTGTCTTTTGTTAGGGGTCTCTCTTCATCCTCTTGATTGGTTCTAATGTGTCCTTTTTCATGATCAATTAGAGATCCGTGGTAACTTATTCTTTCATATTCTTGTGAAAGGCATTATGAACATTCAATATTGAAACTCTCCAAAATCTGTCACAAGGCATTAGATTTTCCTCTACTTTTGTTGATGTATATGTAACTAGAGAGACAAAATGAGAGTCTATAGGTGCAATTGGATATTTCTCTTTTCTATTGTTGGTGCTTCTTTTGGTGTTCTAAGTTATGGTGTTTGTACAATGGTAGTAGTAGCTCAATTTGAGTAGAGAGTCTAATTGTAAAGCGAGGAATGGATGGTATCAAGCTTGTTCTGGCATAACTATCATGTCATTAGGCTTCAAACAAAGTATGTTGTCATGCATTCTACTCATACATTTCCTTAAGGATGATCTCATCCCTCCAATGACTGCAATTGAACCCTTCTTAGAGGTCTCTCAATTAGATTTTTGTACATCAAGCATATGTAGACAACCTTAGAAATAGTGCAACATCCATTTAAGACTTTCTTTCTTGGCCACATAGAGCTCATCTATAATCTAGTGGGGTAAGTCGATATTTAGTTGTGCCTCCTATGATAAATGTAGAATAAATCAGATCTTTCTATGAAGTTGAGTGAATCTACCTTATCTTGGAAATGTGAAGTGTTTCATATATATATATATATATATGAAGAGGAGTGGATAGGTGAGGTGTTACTGTTGATATCTATGATGGTTTTAAAACATCACTCTTCTTAATCTCCTTGGGAATGGGTGCTTATTTTTCTATTGGTATGTGTGTTCCTCCCATTTGCAAGGCTTCTCTAACTTATGCGAGGGTTTGAACCTTTCAGGGAGCTAATCAAGAAATAGTGAGGAAATCAAGAAGATTCCTAGAACATTTTTGTTGGCATCGGGTTCTAGAGTATGTAGTAGAAAATAGCATATAAGAAAATCTAGCTTTTGGAGATAGATGCAAAAATATGCATGTAATACTTCCCCCTTAGATGGGTTTCAGTTCCATGGCATTGTTTCATGTCTTGAACTCTTATTAGAAGAAGTAGAATCGGCCCCATCCAATTTTGAACTCCAACTTGGACTCCTAGATGTATAGAGCATCATCTAAGGTTCCATCATCTAAGATGAAATCTTTCATTTCTACGTATGTGTGTACTGTTAATAGAAATGGGACCTTTGAAGCCCATCAGATCTAGTGGTGATAGTAGAGCATGGGCTTCTATAGGTAAAGACTAGTAATCAAGTAGCCAATGACTTGGACTTGATGTCTGCAAATCTAGTTGTCAGTGACAAGTGATCTCCTAAACAAGGGAAGTCCCTTTCCAATATTAACATGATTCCTCTGTTGAATCTTTGTAGTGTATTAATGTACTCCTTGTACTTGTGCCTAATCTACATTGCTAGAATCACTATATGCATTCTTGGTATAATTCATGAACTTCATATACTTTTGATGATTCATGTGTATATTATAAGGTTCATGAAACATGGATTTGTAGAAAGTTGTTTAAGAGATGATAGTTTCCTTATCGGATCACATGGTGAGGTGAATTATTAAAAACGTTTTCAGATATTACTAAAGGTTGTTGGTCCTTTGGTTCTTAGGGGAATATTTTACAAGGCTTGTTGTATAAAGTGGAGTTTCTTCTACATGGAGAGTAAAAACAAGAAGACTTATCGCTCCCAAAGTTAGATGATTTAGAATGTGGAATTTGGGCCTCCAACCAAGTCTCATGCACCTAAGTGCGTGAGTTATTAGGGCATGCCCTCCTTGATCACATGGGTATCCAAACTTGTAAAATTATTTGAGATTGATTTCCTTTCATCATAATCAATTGTTGTGTTTAGGTTGGCTTTTCCTTTTGTTGCATTGGAAATGTTTTTGATGGAATAGATAGTGGATCCCCTCTCTTCATTCACACATGCTTCATGCCTAGGATAGGTTTTTTTCTACATTCTTTGGTTTGCAAGGTTGTAGGTTTTACTCTAGTCATGTTGTATTTCTTTCTTACTCTACTACGATTGAGTAGTCTTTCTCAACTGTGTCTTTGGAAAAGAAGGAGGCTCCATCACTCTCATGACCTATCCATCATGAAGGGAGGTATTCTCCACAACCTTAGGAGTACATGTACAATGAGTGGACTCATAACCAAAGAACCTAAGACTCTCTAGTTGTATGATAGATTGAGAACTAGAGGACCTCAGAGTCCCAAAATTAGCTATAGATTTGGGAGCTACAGAACTCAAGAGTCCCAAAAATTACTATGGATAGAGATCTAGAAGATCAGAGAGTCTTGAACTCTATTGTTAATTAAAGGCTAGAGGTCTCAAGGGTCTCCAAATCTAATATAAAATGTTGTTTATTAATGCAAACCTAAAGAAGATTTCTTCAAACGTTCAAGTCTATTGCATGATCCTAGATCTAATCTTGGTCCAATATCAACTGATCATCATGGAAAACTAATAGTTTTACTATCAAGGGGATGTCCCATATGAGGATACAAATTTCCACCTAACCAATGCAAATGGCTTCCACACCTCCTAATCCTATGAGGTAAGCCTCAATAAGATTCCATTTTACTTTGATGTCATGATAACATGAATACCCAATGCACTAGTGGAAACTCTTGAATCAATCATGGCCATGTTCATCTTGATTGCAGTGCCCTCACCTAGCTCCACTGAAATGAATGTTTGTCTATCTCTATCCTAGGAGAGGTATTCTTTCTTGTTTGGCACATTGTCATATGAGATCTTGGGGCATCTGGATTGGTACTGAGAATTACGAGGTGGAGCTTGTAAAGTTGGGTGTTCTTACGATGAACGTAGCCCCGTCATCTCAGCTTCATTCATTTAATTGGTTCTAGGGCTTCAACTTATGCTTCCTCTCTAACTCTTTTCTCTTCCTCTTTATGTTTCTTAGCCATATGCTAGTGGCCCTTGATAGATCTTGAATATACATCCAGTAATGTTACTTGGAATGATATCTCCTTCTAAGGTGGCTAATTCTATTGCACATCTAGTCAAAAGTCTATTGATAATCATAGGTCCATAATTGTGTTTTTTTGTCTTTCGAGCATGTTGTTTCAAACTATATAAAAATAAAAAATCATCAAATTCTAAGCCTTTGTCTTAACATGTGTGTCAAACTAACCCTTTTGACTTTTCTTTACCATGTATATTCCTACACCTACCCTTGATGTGGTTTCCTCTAGTCCTTCCAAATCTATAATCCTTGAAGATAGCTTGTGGTCCATCCATTTATTCTCTTTTGCTACATTTAGTATGGGTATCATGAAGCCTAGTAGTAGAACTTTATTCTAGCCAAATACCATCTCAAAGGGAGTTTTATTGAGTACCATTTTATAGGCCACTTGATATGTTGAGACAACATGATGTAGTTGTTTGTCCCAATTTGAACATTTATTATCTAGGATCTTTGTCAACACATTGCATAAGACCTTAGTAATTTTGGCTTGTTTATTTGTTTGTGGGTGATATGGTGCTGATTTTTTGTATATTACCATGAATTCATGCAATAAATATCCAATCACTTCATTCAAAAAGTGGGTTCCTCTATCACTTTTAAGTTATATGGGAATTTGATATCCCATGAAAACATTTTCAAACAGAAACCTTGTTGTGGTCGATGATTCATTCTTTCTCGTATCTCTCACTTCTACCCACTTGATAAGATAGTCTCTGGTCACAATGATGTATTCTATGTAAGAGCTTCTAGTCGAAGGATTAATAGGACCTACAAAATCAGCACACCACTTTGAGAATGCATGTCCTCCCATCATGGGTCTTAGTGGTATCTCCTCCTTCTGTATACGATAGTGAGTTCTTTGGCATGTGTCATAGCATTTCACATAGGTATGTGCATCCATATGAAGGTGGGTGCCTGTTTACTGGTCGAGAGACACCTCTCTGCAACAGTAAAGAGAGAAGAGACAGAGGGAAAGAACCGACATCGCCATAGCTACAAGCATCAGCGAACGCAGACCTACACACACTCTTAGGGCACGACTTTCAAGAATGCTAGAAATACAAGAATAAGAAAGACATCAAAGGCCATATTGGCGACGAAATAACAGAGAGCTTTGTTCATTAACCAAGTGCCCTTTTTATACAAAAAGATGGCCTTAAAGGCTCTTCACACTCAACCTTCTCCCAACCCTCCAATTGAACCTTAGTCGATTACATAAATGAAGATGTGCCCTTAACACCTGGCACGCACGGTGGACTTGAACTACCACATCCCTTGATAAGTGATAACCCCCTCAACAGGATGAAAATTACATGGAAACCATTTATAGGCTGGGAACCTTGATACAACATGTCATTCAACTAAAGGAATACCTCAATCTTGAAGAGTGTTTCAATCCGCGAGCCTCCACATCACTCATGCCCGAGGACACCGGTTCCATCACACTGACCAAGATCAAATACATCAAGTCAAGCCTTCACATCAAGGCCAACACAAATCCAAACAAAAATAAGAACTCAAGCCATGTATAATCTCCAATTACATTTTCATAATGCTAAAGTGGTAGCACCGTTCTTGGTATTGAATAGTCCGACTCCATGTACATCATCAATGTAAGAGCAACCTGTCAATCCAAAGCTACATGTGCACACATAATTATGGTCTACCCTTATGAACAATACTTGCAAACCAAAGTGCATGGTTAGACCATGGTATGGAATGCAAGTGAGGCTCATAACATATCCAAGACCAATAGCAATGCAAGAGCCAAAGTGAAGTGCCTGGAACTTAATCCAAGGTTCACGAATACCACTCACATAACCCTCGATCTTGCCCTCCTATATGCATACAAGTGAAATGCAGGTGTAGCTCATTTATACCATATCATCAAGGGAGACATCCTAAGTTCGCATGTATAAAATGTGGAAAAATCATGAAATCCAATGTCTCCAAACTTTTCATTATTTGCTCTACTTCCGTGTTTCTACATTGCTCCCATTTTACTTAACGTCAATTTTAAAAGCTCCAAGCAAGGCCATGTTTTGTGAATGAGTGATAAAGCAGAGAAAGCATCGTCAGCATATAGTATGGCCAAATCAAAGAGGTAAATGGTCAAAATCCCCACAATGTAAATATATACCATCAGTTTAACTGCTTCCTGAAGGTGCAAGAAGTATAAACAGATCACAAATGATGCATAGAAAAGGATTAAACTGTCAGAATGCTACATAAATTTAGAAGCCAATATGGCACACTCCTCAAGTTTAGGAAATACAGATAACCCCTGTGGGGATTCAAACCGCAGATCCTATATCATAACAAAATAGTAACCAAAATGGGAGCATACTTGAAGTATTAAAATGAGCACGCTGGTATGGAACAAAATAAAGAAGAGTAGTATGCATCTCCAATATGAATATCCAAAATGCAATGATAATAAAGTAATCCGAAATCGTTGCGCTATAGTATTGCCAACAAAATGGGTGCCGAAACAATTGCGATATTCTTCATATCTTCGTCTGCTACTGAGTAGTAAAGAACGCATATGGCAGCAACACAAAACTCCATTAGACTCCAAATTCGAATCGCTATCGTCGCACGTCAAGAAGCAGTAGTGACAAGATTGGGACCTACCATCCTCAAATCTTCATCACAATGCCATCAAAGTTGTAAAAGGTAGGCACGCCCGCCAGATTGCATCAAAAGATTGGAGTGCTAATCATACTAACGCCGAAGGGGAAGCTCTGTGAAAGGATCACCACTATGTTGCAGTAACAATTTGTAAATATCGACGCAAGAACCAGGACAATAGACACCACTGGACAATAGACAATAGACACCACAATAGCACTAAATGGGACGAAACGGTTCAGGACATTGCGCAGCACCCAAGGCATGAGCTGCATCCCCACATAGTCGCCAGGTATCCCCTTGCACAGATAATGTGAAGAACATAGATCCCTGGGATTGTGGGTCGAGTCACGACGGGCGTGCCAGTGTTTACTGGTCGACAGACACCTCTCTGCAACAGTAAAGAGAGAAGAGACAGAGGGAAAGAACCGACATCGCCATAGCTACAAGCATCAGCGAACGCAGACCTACACACACTCTTAGGGCACGACTTTCAAGAACGCTAGAAATACAAGAATAAGAAAGACATCGAAGGCCATATTGGCAACGAAATAATAGAGAGCTTTGTTCATTAACCAAGTGCCCTTTTTATACAAAAAGATGGCCTTAAAGGCTCTTCACACTCAACCTTCTCCCAACCCTCCAATTGAACCTTAGTCGATTACATAAATGAAGATGTGCCCTTAACAGTGCCCAAAGACCTTAAAACAGAATGGTTTTGATGACATGATCAGGTCCAAAGTGCCTACCTATAACACCATTGTGTGTAGATTTTTATATTTTTTGATAATCGCTTTCATGCATGCATAGTCTCAAAAAGCATTGTCTAACTATCACCAATGAGAGCATAGTCTTGCACTTCTTGTTCAAAACTTCCCCATCAACCTAAAGTAATTTCTTGACAAAAAGTCTTTTTCTTTAAAAGAACTAGATGACTACTCCGATCTGGTATTAACAAAGCTTGATATAATGTTGTGTGTTTGAACGGAGGTCTACTAATACAAGAAGGACAAAATTTAAGCAATGGATAGCATCTCCTTCCATTCTTGGCCAATATACACCTAATTGCTTCCATGTTTGGAGGGTTCATTGCTTAGAATAATGTTGCCCTAGTTCACCTACATGTGCTAATTGCAATAACTTATCCTACTTTTCTTCATCCACACAACAAGACTCCCTATTAATCTTGTTTATAGATACTTCCTACAAGTATCAAGTATTTTTGAGACTCTATCACTTCCTTTTCTAGTGCTCTTACTATAGGGTTCTTGGGTCCATATGTCAAGATTGGCACTAACTGTTTTGCACTATTTTGAAATACTTCTAAGTTGAATGAATATGCGTCAAGAAGATCATCTCATACACTTTGCGAGCATTCTCTTAAAGTGAGTGATGAAAGGTGATCTACTTGAAAGTGGGTCTTACCTTTTGTAACTACTTCTAAGTCATACTCCAATAGTAATAAAAATCATCTTACTAACCTTTTCATATTGAAAGGTTTGTTCAACAAGTATAGTAAGGTGTGATGGTCTATAAATAATTTAAACTTATTTTCAAGCAAATAATGTTGACAATTTTTCATTGCATAAACCATATATATCCTTCTTGTTTAGTTGTCACGCAATTCCTTTCTACTGCATTTAGTTTTCTACTCACATGTGCTATGGGTAGAGCTAGATTTCCTTCTCTTATAGATTGTTCTAGCATGCATAGAATAGAAAGATTAGAAGCATCAATGTAAAAATGGAATAGCTTGTTCTAGTCAAGTGTTGCTAAAATCAAGACTGAGCACAAATGTCATTTTAGCTATATGTATGCTTTCTCACACTCATCATTCCACTTCCAATTCGTTTAAAGGTTGTACAAGGGTTTATCTATGATTGTGTACATGTGCATGAATCATCGATAATATCCATAATGGCCCATAAGTGCTTATACATCGTAAACTATTTTTCGCCTCAGTAATTCTGCTATGGCTCTCACCTTATCTTCTTGCATTCATATTTCATTCTTTGACACAATATGAAATAACATCTTTCCTTGTCTAAACATAAATACACACTTGTTTGGATTGAGGCACAATCAGTATTCTTTGCATTTATTGAAGATGTGTCTGAGTTTAGGGATGAGATTGTGTCATATGTGGGAATGAGAACACAAGTGATCCACATAGACATCCAAATTTCTATATAGGAACTCTTTGAACACATGAGCCTTTAAAATGTAGCAGGTAAATTTCTGAACCCAAAAAGAATCACATGAAATGCAAAGACACCCCACTCAGTGGCAAAACCCATCTTTTCTTGTTCTTCTCACATGATGACTACTTGGTTGTAATTGAAAATCCGTCAAGGAAGTCGTAAACTGTTGTAAAGACCCTTTTGCTCCACTTCTATCTCGATCAGCGTCCGCGAGAATTCACACAGAGCATTCGATGTTCTTTCCACCCAACCATCACCCGAGCGGCTGCTCATTCAGAACTACTACCTGTAGTAATAATCGATCCTCTCCTCAAAGAGATCCCTCTTTCCCCCTTCTACCAAGTGGATATCATACCCTCGGTGATTCCATGTGGCATCTTTGCCACATCACTCAAGAGTGTGCATCCATAATATGACATTTCCTTCCCCTTGAAAGCATTTTCATCCTCAAAAATGTAAATGAAATGTCCATCGTGGTAGAATAAAGTGCTCGGACTCCCCTGAACCCCATGTACTCTATGTACATGTTCATCTCTGTGTGTTGTTTCCCCATATCCTTCCCCTTAAGAAGTCTCATATGAGATCATCTCAAAGGTGGGAAATTGTCTGAGTGGTGCTTAATATCTCCCATGTACACTCCACTTTCCAAACTATCACTCCCATGACATACAACATCATCCAAATGACCTAAGTCCATATGATGTATACTCTATGGAGTAATAGCATGTAAAGCAAGTGTAAGAGTGCCAAACTTATAAGCTTGATCGTATCACAATGGAGATAATAAACCATATAATCCTCTAAAATATAGAACAAAGTCCCATAACAAGTGACTCCAAACCCATCTAAGATTAAATGATAGATTGCCCTCATACCACTCTAGGTCTTCCTAGCCCTGAGTGTAATCACAAGTACTAGTTTGCCCTAAACCACCTTGTGACTATGCAATTCCTTCATCTAGCTCACAGTAGTAAAATGCAATCTTTACATTTCACCAATCAAGAAGTCTATAGTTTTTCATCCATTACCTTTGGACTAAGTTCTATTGGAAGAGCATCTATTGGCACTTGTGCAAACTCTAATATTTCTCTTCCCTTTAGTTTGCCATATGAATGCAAAAAGCATTCCCTTTGAGATTTAGATAATCCCTAAGTAGCCATCCTCCTAACTGATGTTTACTCATCATACTCATGATGTAACACCAATTAAGAGTTTGGTACCCCAATAGGATTAGATATATCCCTATCTCTTGGAAACTCAAAAGAGAAGTATCATCCATCTACTCCCAGTCTAACTAATGTCAATAACTAGATCATCTCATCTAGTCAAAGACCATCACTGGAGTAACATAATGGCTCGTCTCTAGAGTCTCCATGTGAGACTCAATCTAACCATCATGATTAACTGATCTCCCTCTTGTTTTTGATAGAAGAGTGCGACTTCTATCTAGACAAACAAAATGAGAAAGTAAAACTCTCTCTCTGTCTCTCTCTGTAATCTCTTTCATGTGCAAAGAGCTCTGGTCGTGGAAGGAGCTACACCTTCACCATTAGTAATGTGCACAAGCAATCCTATAGGTTTTAGGAAGTTGCATATAAACACGGGAGATACATTTAGGATAATCTCCAAGGTAGTGAAGATTTACTTATCTTCACAAGAGTCTCACAGTAGAATTAGGAGACTATGAGGTATCATGAGGAATACCCAAAGAGTGACTAGTTTCACTCATACACATCACTTGACCAAGTAGTGAAGCATTTCTGCTACACTACAAAGGAAACCAAATAGATGGGTCACCGAGATGGGTTTCATGCGAGAGCATCGACGGGTGTTTATGTTATTTGAGTGATGGTTAGGAAGGCCATAGGTATGGCACTAGCTCTATGACTTAGATCATAGATCCCTTAGTCAGGAATAGTTGGGGTACCCAATACATGTATGTATATTGGGATCTATAGAGAGGTACTTAGACTTAGTCTTTGTACCTAGGAACAAGTTGGTTTGGAACAGAAAGGGATATCCATTATCACATACTGACTAGAACCAAACTAACTAGTTCGAGGACATGGGACTCACTTGAGTCCACCGACATGATTTTAGGATATGGGATTCATTAGAATCCACCTATATATTCCATACATATATATGGAATATATATTCGGTTTAGTGTAGGTATGACACTGTGAATTGGAAGAAGTTTTCACTGGTATGGGACGGTGGAAATGACTTCCCTTTGAGCACTCTTCTTCTATGCTCAGGGAGAAAAGGACTCATCTTTCATGGCATCATGTCTCACTAGATCAGAGGAGAGCTCTTAATAGACATCTCCTTAGGATTGGGAGTTATCCTTCATAGTTAGGGAATATTCATTCTTCCTGTACAGAATGTGGTAGGTGATTTTATCACCATGAACATCACATACTCATGTTGTGGTTTTCAGGAAGGATAATTCCATCAGTCTGATTGGATCGTATAGATCCATGCACAGAGTATGGTTGGCAGAAATAGGTTTTTACTATGGATACACATGTGTTTACGGTATCATGTCACATTATTGCTGACCGTTTTAGTAGAGGGATTTGACCCTTATTAGGAATTTATTTTCTCCACTCTTCACTACATACACCTTCATTAGTTAGGGGAGATATGTTCTCCATCTTCATAGGAATATGTGTAATGAGGAATTGTGCATTATTTATGGAAGAGAGGACTAAATAAATTCATGAGTTTCTCTTTTAAGGAAAGGAGAAAGTGGGAATCAGCTTAGAGATCCATGAGAGATCTCACTTTAGCTCAAAGGCCTCACTTTAGCTCCTATTCTTTCAAAGAGAAAAAAGAAAGGAAAACATGATTTCTTCATAGGAGAAGAATAGAGTATGTTTTTCTTTAGAGAGAAGTGTTTGCGAAACAAACCTTAGTCTATATTTAAGAAGGAATTCATTTACTCTACTTTTCAATGTAATTTTCCTTCACATGGGAGTCTCTTTCTCCATTAGTTTTGAAGGAAGACATGGAGAACTTATGTACATGTTCTCAGTTATGAGCAGAGTAAATGGATTCAATAGAATCTCTTTCAAAGGGAAAGGGAAAGTGGAAAAAATTCCACTACCAGAGTTCTTTGCACATGAAAGAGATTACAAAGAGAGACAGAGAGAGAGTTTTACTTTTATGCAAAAACTTAAATGGGAGCTCTTAGCAAGCTTTTAATCCACTCTAAATGTGGATTTCTCTTGGATTTTATACAATAATCCATGGGAAGCCTCTCAAATGATCTTTTTCTTACTCCGAGAAGTGGAGTTTGGCAAAAATTAACATCTAAATTTTTTCCAAAAAGTGCGGGAAGGGGGTCTTTGAGGAACTAAAATTCCTCCTTAACTTATCATTTTGATGAATCTAATGATTCGCCTAAGAAGTCCATACACCATACTCTCAGTACAATGTGAAGACATCAGATGGGAATATGAACCTCTTAAGCAAAGTCTTGTATGTCCCTACAATTACCAAAAATTTAATAAGTGTTGGACAGATTGTTGAAAAAGGATTGCAGGTTAGATTCAATCGATTTGGAGCATATGTTGAAGACCCAAGGCAAGGCTTTCGAAGGATTGCCAAAGGATAAAAGAAAGGAAGGCTTTTCACTTTTGAAGTGGAAGATACAAAGAACATAGCTTTGTTTAGCTATGGATCTCAAACTCTAACAGAGTTGGAGATATGGCACAAAAGGCTTGCTCACATTGGTGAGAGGACACTCAAACAGATTTGCAGGGACCAAAGTGTACTTGGTTTGCCTAATATCACAAGGCAACACATGATTTATAAGTATGAAGCTTGTCAACTCGGCAAGGCTCATAGACAACCTTTCAATAAGAAAGGATATATGTATCAAAATCCTTTGGATCTAGTTCACACGGATGTATGGGGTCCAAGTAAGGAGCCATCTATATCAGGCTCAAGATATTATGTGCCTTTCATAGATGATTGTAGCAGGTGGACAATTCTGTTTTTCATGAAGCACAAGGATGAAGTGTTTAATTGCTTTAAGAAGTATATTGCTCTTGTTGAAAAATAAACAGGTAGGACTTTGAAACAACTCAGATCAGATGGTGGAGGAGAATACTTCTCTTCTGAATTTGATGCCTTCTTGCATGAAAGAGGCATTAAAAGGGAAGTCACTACAAGGTATACACCCGAACTCAATGGTGTACGAGAGAGGAGGAATAGAGCTATTGTCGAAGCAGCAAGGTCCATGCTCAACGAAAAGGGATTGCCAAACTACCTATGGGCAGAGGCTGTGTCTATAGCCACATATCTCATAAATAGACTTCCATCTAAGTCACTAGATGGAACCACTCCATATGAAGTGTGGAATGGAAGAAGACCTAGTCTAGAGCATTGCAAAATCTTTGGATGCTTAGCCTATGCTCACATTCCTTCTCAAGTAAGAGGGAAATTGGATCCCAAGGAAGAGAAGTGTGTATTCATTGGGTATGATCAAAACCAAAAAGGATATAGATTGTACAATCCAACCAATAAAGGATTTTCTGTGAGTAGAGATGTAATTTTTGATGAAAACAATTCATGGTTTGATGATGACAGGAAAGTGAAGCTGCCTTATGACTTGGATGAAGATTTTCCATCACTTCAACCAAAGGAGCCAAAGCAGATTGAAGAAAGTGATTCGGAGATTGACCTAGAAGACTTGGAAAGACTAAAACTATGGAAGAACAAAGGTAAAGCAAAGATGCAGGATGCTACATATGGACCCAAGAGCTCACATCAACCACTTAGAAGGTCTTCAAGGGAGAAGAAGAAACTAGAGAGGTTTGGTTATGATACTTCTTTGGTCACCAAGCACTCAATCTACATTGCAAAGGATTCAACCAATGAAGAACCTACCACATTTGAAGAAGCACAAAGCAAGAGAGTGATGCAATGGATGAAGAAATGGAAGCCTTGAAGGAGAATGACACTTGGGAGCTTGTACCTAACAAGCCATCTATGAAGATAATCGGATCTCGATGGATATACAAAATCAAGAGGAATCAAGATGGAAGTATAAATAGACACAGAGCAAGGTTAGTTGCTAAAGGGTTTGCTCAAACCCATGGTATTGATTATGAGGATACTTTCTCTCCTGTTGCAAAAATGCCTACAATTAGGGTTCTCATTAGTCTTGTTGCATCTAGAAATTGGAATCTTTATCAACTTGATGTAAAGAATGCTTTCTTGAATGGATGGATTTCTGAGGAAGTGTATATGGCACAACCTCCTGGATATGAGGATGCACATCATCCTAACTATGTATGCAAACTAAAGAAAGCTTTGTATGGATTGAAGCAAGCTCCAAGAGCTTGGAATTTCATATTGGTGACTTATTTGCAGGACCAAGGATTCAAAGCTAGCAAGGCGGATACCTCTTTGTTCATAAAGAGGAATGGATCTGAAGTGATCTATTTATGTGTGTATGTTGATGATATTATGATCACAGGCAATGATCTTGAAGGAATCAAACAGGTAAAGAGTCAAATGAAGGAGGAGTTCAAAATAAGTGACCTCGGACCACTCACTTATTTTCTTGGATTGGAGTTGATCTACACAGATTCAGGTATATACATCACACAAAGGAAGTATGTACATGACATGCTCGTCAAGTTCAAGATGGAAAATACCAAGTGTGCAGGTACACCTATGGAGCAAAATCATAAGCTTAGTGCTTATGAAGGAGAGCCAATTGAAGACATCACAAGCTATCAAAGCTTGGTTGGAAGTTTGAACTATGCAACACTCACAAGGGTGGATATATGCTATAGTGTTAGCATATTGAGTCAATTTATGCATAAGCCGAGAAGACCACATATGGAAGCGGCCAAGAGAGTCCTCAAGTACCTAAAGGGGACCATGAATGAAGGTTTGTTCTATTCATATACTTCAGATATTGAGCTAAAGGTCTACTCAGATGCAGATTGGGCCGGATCTAAAGATGATAGAAGAAGCACATCAGGGTATATATCATTTGTAGGTTCAAAAATCATTTCTTGGTCATCGAAGAAGCAACAAACCGTGGCATTATACTGAAGTAGAATATAGAGGTTTGGCTAATGCAACTCAAGAAATCATGTGGTTAAAGTCTTTGTACAGAGATCTTGGACTTCATTCTTCAACACCTCATATTTTTGGTGACAACACAAGCTCACTACATCTAGCAGCTAATCTGGTATACCATGCTAGAACCAAGCATAATGAAGTCCACTACCATTATGTAAGGGAGAAGCTAATGAGCAAGGATATTCAACTATCCTATGTCTCTACAGATATGCAATGTGCAGACATGTTAACTAAAGCTCTTGATGGTACAAAATTAAGTAGATTCAAGTTGATGATTGGCTTGCAGGAAATCAAGGACAATTGAAGACTTACTTGGAGGCCAAGCATGTTAGGCTTGAGGGGGAGCTGTTGGTGCATTTTACCCAAGCCTACATGCTTGATATATTTGATATCATCCTCATTTGTAAGTCACATGAGTAGTCATGTGAACACCTCTTGTAAAAGAGTTCATTTTTATCTCTTGTAAATGAAAAAAGAAAAAGGAAAAGGATAGCTTACCTCATGCATGATGTAAAAGCAAATTTGTGGCTATAACTACCAAAATCACGAATTTTTTAGCTGAGGGAATCTCTCCTAACTTTGGGGATCACTTTTAGGTGGAGCCATTCGAATTCGAATTCAAAACTCCCTCCAAGAATAGCTATAAAAAGAGCAAGAAGGAAGAGGCGATTAGCAAGCCTTGTACGTGACCACTTCATGTCATTTTGTAGAGATTGAAGAGCTTACTCCATAGCTCTATCATTCTACTCCCATTGTGCAAAGATTCATTGCCAATGTGGTTGTAATCATATGTGAATCTATACATTTATTATCATCTACTTCTCTGTTTTGTTCTCTGCTATACTCACTCAGGGCAGTACCTTCAGAAGGTCATATCTCGAGTTTTACTGAACTATTTTCAGTGATTTAACTTGCCTTGGATAGCTCATACTGTCTACGTTTTATCTATAATTTTTCAAGGTCATTGAATTAATAATTTTGGAGATATCTGCATTTTACTGCTCACTAGTCTATCTCTACAGAGCCCCAAGAATGGTGGGCATGTTCCAGAAATTGATAAATCTTGTTCTCAGTGCTCAGTCCATCATTTGAAGTGTTTTAACTTGGAATAGCAAGCTTGTTAAGTCTATTTTCTATGCCCAAAAGGAATTTTTCTAATTCCTACCAGGTTGAGAGCACTGTTCATTTTTTCTAGCAGGTGTATGTCCAAAAATAGCAAGTTTTGGGAGCTAGTCATTTCGCAACTAGTCTGTCTTGACTTAAACTTTTGGGATACATGTTCCAAAGTACTTGGCTGATATTTTGGTGCATTTAGGAAGCTCAAAGGGTCTACTAATCAAATCTGAAGTCTCAGTTGGCTGGTGTGAAGCTGGTTGTAGCAGCACCTACTCATCTTTGGATTGCATCCACCATCTCTCTTCACACAATGTGTGCTTGGGATACCTAATGTATCCAAGCAACACATGACTTATAAATGTGGTGCTTATCAGTTTGGAAAATCTCACAGGTTACCCTTCTCAAGCAAAGGCTAGATGCATGAGGACTACCTAGATCTTGTCCATACAGATGTATGGGGACCAAGTAAGGATCCCTTAGTTTTTGGATCAAGGTATTATGTATCTTGCATTGATGACTTCAGTAGGTGGATTGTATTGTAATTTATGAGGCACAAATGTGAAGTATTCAGTTGATTTAAAAAGTATCTTGCACTTGTTGGGAACTAAACATGGAGAATTCTTAAGAGACTAACGTCAAGTGGAGGAGGTGAGTACTTCTCAAACGAGTTTGATACATTCTTGCAGGACAAAGGAATCAAGAGAGAAATTACAACAAGGTATACCCCTGAGCAAGATGGGTTGGCAGAGAGGAGAAATATATTAATTGTTGAAACAGCTAGATCAATGTTAAATGAGAAAAATTTACCCGATTACTTGTGGGCAGAGAGTGTATCGACTGCCACTTATCTTCTAAACAGGTTTCCATCCAAATCTCTTGATGGGATGACCCCATATGAAGCATGTCATGGTAGAAGACCTTCACTTGATCATTGGAGGATCTTTGGATGTGTTGCTTATGTGCATATCCCTTCTCAAATAAAATATAAGCTAGACCCTAAGGCAGAAAAGTGCATCTTCATAGGGTATGACTTAAATCAGAAAGGATACAGATCCTACAATCTTTCCAACAAAGGATTCATGGTCAGTAGAGATGTTGTCTTTGATGCGAATGACTCTTGGTTTCAAAGTGAATGCAGGAAAGTAAAGCTATCTTATGACTTGGAAGAGGTTTTTCCAAGCCTCACTAAGAGGAACCTACTAAGATTGAAGACACCAAAGTCAAGATGAAGAAGTTGGAGGATATACCTGAATCATCCAACCAAGCACTTAGAAGATCACAAAGGGAGAGCAAGAAGCAATCAAATATGGGTATGACACTTCCTTAGTTACTAAGCACTCTGTTTATCTTGCAAAAGACTTGTCATTTGAATAACCATCATCATATGAAGAGGGCAAGACCAAAATAGAATGGAAGCACTCAAGGAGAATGATACTTGGGAAGTAATACCAAAGAAGGATTCTATGAAGGTAATTGGTTCTAGATGGATCTATAAGATCAAAAGAAATTGTGATGGATCGATAAGCAGGTACAAAGCTAGACTTGTGGAGGTAATGATGCTAATGGCATGACGCAGATCAAGAATCAGACGATGAGGAGCTCAAAATTAGTGACCTTGGAGCACTAAAATATTTTCTTGGACTTGAGTTAGTCTATACTAACTCTAGAATCTATATTACTCAGAGAAAGTATTACATGACATGTTGAAAAAGTTTCATTTGCAGGATACCAAAGTTGCAAGTTCTCCAATGGAGGTAAACCAAAAGTTAAGTGCTCATGAAGGTGAGGTGCTTGAGAATATTGCAGGTTACCAAAGCATAGTGGGAAGCTTGAACTATACTACATTGACAAGGATTGATATTGCTTATGGAGTAAGTGTTCTAAGTCAGTTTATGCACAAACCTAGGGCACCGCATTTGGAAGCTGCCAAGAGGATCTTAAAGTACCTTAAGTGCACTCAAAATCAAGGATTGTATTTTCCCTATATCTCATACTTGGACATCAAGATATATTCAGATGTAGATTGGGAGGTTGAAAAGATGATAGAAGGAGTAACTCACGGTACCTATCATTTGCAGGTGATAAACCCATATCATCATCTTCAAAGAAGCAACCTAATGTTGCTTTATCTTCAACAAAGGCAGAGTATAGAGGACTGGCTAATGCTACTGAATAGGCCATATGGATCAGATTGTTATACACAGATTTAGGTTTGCATACTGCATCTCCAATGATTTTTGGAGATAATACACGTTCATTACATCTTGCAGCAAATCCCATTTATCATGCTAGGACCAAGCATATAGAGGTCCACTATCATTATGTGAGAGAGAAACTATTGAGCAAGGAAATTTAGTTGGTATATGTATCAACTAATATGCAATGTGCAGACTTGTTGACTAAAGCATTAGATGGTACAAAACTTTGTAGGTTTAAGTCTATGATTGGATTGGAGGACATTCAAGAGGACTGAAGAAGACAAACAAGACAAAATGTTTGGCTTGAGGGGGAGCTATTGGTGCATATATCAAGCCTGCACATTTGGCTAAAGTTTATGTACAAATTGAAGCTCCGTGGAGACCATTGTTGGGAAGGTTTTATCTTTTACCATTTGTAAAAATCACTTTGACTTGGAAGAATAATTGTAACTACCTCTAAACTCATGGAGTTCGTTAGTTAGAAATGTCACGACTCTAATTGAGATAATATCTCCAAGATTAGAGGATCATTTTTAGAGAGAGCCAATGAACAATTCAAATTCAAATTTCAAATGTATCATCTATAAAAGATGGCTGGAAAACTTGTGGGATAGAAGACTCCCATTCCAATTCTTTGTTAATCATTTTGAAAGAGAGTGAGGCTCACATTATAGCCTACACTACTCACCATCATTAGGCATTGATTATCAAGCCTATGATCGTGTACAACATTGTGTTCTAATATAATAGATCAATATTTATGAAAAGTAGAGGAAATGAATTCCTTATGTAATGTAGACTAAGATATGGTTTCTAAACACCTCTTCTCTTTGAAGGGAAAACATACTCTATTCTTCTCATATGAAGAAATGATTCTTTCCTTTCCTTTTTTCTCTTTCAAAGAACAAGAGCTAAAGTGATACTTCTAAGCTAAAGTGAGATCTTCCCTCGATCTCTAAGCTCATTCTCGCTTTCCCCTTTCCTTAAAAGAGAAACTTGTGAATTCATTTAGTTCTCTCTTCAATAAAATAATACATAATCCTTCATTATCTACATTAAAATGAATATGGAGAACAAATCTCCATAACTAATAAAGGTATATATAGTGAAGATTGGAGAAAATAAATTCCTTAATAAGGGTCAAAGTGAGACATGACACCATGAATGATGAGTCCTTTTCTTCCTGGCTATAGGAGAAGAGTGCTCAAAGGAAAGTCATCTTCATCATCCCATACTAGTGGAACCTTCTTCCAATTCACGGTTTCATACCTACACTAAAGTGAATATATATTTCATATATATGCTATGGAATATATAGGTGGGCTCTAATGAATCTTATGTCCTAAAATCATGTCGGTGTACTCAAATGATTCCCATATCCTCACACTAGTTAGTTTGGTCCTAGTCAATGTGTGACAATGGATATCCCTTTTTGTTCCAAACCAACTTGTTCCTAGGTACCACGACTAAGTCTAAATACCTCTCTATAGATCCCAACATACATATATGTATTGGGTACCCCAACAATTCTTAACTAAGGGATCTATGCTCTAAATCATAGAGCTAGTGCTATGCATGTGGCCTTCCTAACCATCACTCGAATCACATAAGCACATGTTGATGCTGTCCCATGAAACTTATCTCTATGATCCCATCTAATTGGTTTCCTTAGTAGTGTAGCAAAAATGCTTCACTACTTGGTCAAGTGATGTGCATGAGTGAAACTAGTCACTCTTTGGGTATTCTTAGAAATACCCCATAGTCTCCTAATCATATTGTGAGATTGTTGTGAAGATGAGTAAATCTTCACTTCTTTGGAGAGTATCATATATGTATCTCCCATGCCTATATGCAACTCCCTAAAACCTTTAGGATTGCTTCTGCACATTACTAATGATGAAGGTCTAGCTCCTTACTACTGAAGTTGCAGTATCTATACTACTATGATGGTACTAAGTCCATCAAATACATGCTTACAAGCATGCTAACACCTTACTGATGTTTCAAGAAAAGGCATGTTACCATGCCATAACATTCTTACCTAAAGGCAAGTGCATATATAATGCCATGAGGTGAGAAAACTTTTGATAGCATTTTCCTAGGAAATGGAGTCCCAAAAAGAATTTAACAATAAACTCAATGGTGCACAGGCCATCCAAAAGACATAGGGCTTGAGAGACCCATGGAATGCATGCCATAAAGTAATAGATGGACTCCATGACCTTCAAAAACATAGAAACAAATGCTAGCAACAATATCTTTGTTGCATAACCATGTAGTTCCTGCACTCATCTTTCTTGCAAACAATCAAAAAGTGTACTTCTCGCATGTTGATCCATACTTTTAAAACTCAAAAAATGATCAAATTGGATATATGCACTCCAATCCATGCATGTACATACATAACATGCCATAAAATAAAGTAAGATGCTTAAAGGCATGAATGATTTGGTATTCGAATTGCATGCATCCAATCCTTCTCAATGATCTTTGAAACCTCTGAACCTTCCTCCTCAGATATGAATACAAACTTTGAAGTGTCCAAAAACATTGGATCACTTCCCAAAACATAAAGCATGGTTTGATGATTACCAAAATAATGCAAATTGCATTTGTAATCCTTCTTTAGACCTCAAAAACCATTTTAGGACATGCAAATAATCATAAAATGAAATATATATCATGTGCAAGTGTCTCAAAGTGAAATTACTTCAATCGCCTTCCCAAACTGAAAGGTATGGCTCCCCGAAGGTAGTTGCCGAAAACAAGTTTGAACTATGCCACCTTAGTTAGGGTGGATATATGTTATGGTGTGAGTGTGCTAAGTCAATTTATGCAAAAACCCAGGAAACCTCATATGGATGCTGCCAAAAGGATAGTTAAATACCTCAAAGGGACCATGAATGAAGGACTATACTATCCATATGTATCTGATCTAGGAGTAAAATTGTTCTCTAATGTAGATTGGGCTGACTCCAAGAAAGATAGGAGAAGCACTTCCGGATATCTTATGTTTGCAGGGTCTTAACTTATTTCATGGTCATCTAAGAAGCAAACCACAATTGCTCTATCTTCCATAGGAGCTGAATATAAAGGTCTTTCCATAGCTACTCAAAAGCAATGTGGATGAAGACTCTATTCACAGATCTTGGTTTGGAGTTTGGAACTCCATATATATTTGGTGATAATATGAGCTCCCTACACTTGGCTGCCAATCCAGGTTTTCATGCCACGACTAAGCATATTGAAGTACACTATCACTATGGAAGGGAGAAGGTTTTGAGCAAAGAAATTAAGCTATCGTATGTATCCACACATCAACAATGTGCAGACATGTTGACAAAAGCATTGGATGGTACTAAACTCAATAGATTCAAATCAATGATTCGTTTGCAGGTAATCTTGGAAAATTGAAGAACTCAAGCACAATAGGCTTGAGGGGGAGTTGTTGAAGCAAGTTCTTGGCAAGCCTGTGTGATGGCTTGAGTACCCCAAGATCATGTAGTCTTGAAGAAAATACTTGAAGTGATGAAGACTTCTCTTGTGAACTCACTCTTGTAGTTTCTTGAGTATTGGCCTATTGTAAAACTAAAAGAATCAAACGTGGTTGAAGGCACTTGGTGTTGCGCAAAGAACTCCATGAGTTCATAGAATCTATTTACTAGAATTAAGAAAAAATGCTTTAGGTCAGCATGAATTCAAATTCAAAATATGGCTCCAAGACATGCTATATATGTGTGACTTATCTAGTTGCAAAAAACACACTTCCTAGCAAAGTTTTTGTCAGATTTGAGTGTGATCTAAGAGCTCCTACATGTATCAGTAAGTCTATTATACTTTCCATCTAATATACATTTGAGTTCATACATATTTGTTGCACTAATTTCAAGTCTATGTGAGTGTATTGTTCAATGTTAGTGATCTTAGTTTATAGCCAGATTGAAGAAATGATTTCTCTAAGCATGGTTCATCTTTTTCAATGATTTAACTTGATAATTGTAGCTCTCTAAGTCTACTTTTAGATCACAAAATTTCATTGCATTTGGATCTTTCAAATATGAGAAAAATGCATCACAATATGAATGTGTATTTACTTCTATTGTTTCCTAAAAAGCCGGGATCACATTGGTGATTTGTTAATTTGATTTCTCTCAGTATGGTCACTCGTTTTCATTGCAATAACTTCAAATAGATTATTTTGCTTCCTAGTTAGCTTCCTTTAAAAGATATGTGGTCAATTTTAACCAAAGAAGGAGTGTTGAGTAAAATGCTAGAGCTTATCTTTCCAAAATAGAAAGTTTTCTCAAGTTTACCATTAGTCAAACCTATCCATTTTGAATCATCTATTTGAGAGTGATCTTCCAAGGTACATGCAAGAAACTAACAATTACAACCACCACATGCTAGCAAGATGACTCTCCTCTCAACCTTATGCCTATATATATAGCTGCTCAAATCAACGAGGACTAGAAATGTAACTAGAGTCCATAAGTGCATGTGCAATCTCCTCCACTCCTTTCATATCTTCCACTAGAGTATAATAGTGGTTGGAGTGATCACGACCACTGCTTTAGTACCTTCCACTAGAGTCTATTAGTGGTTGGTATACTCACCACTCGAGTTAAGTCTCGATAGGCTCAACTTAGAAGGCTCTAGAGCTCCTTGGGAAAAACCTTCTCCCCATGCTCCCCATGGGGATTGAACCCAAGACCTCACACTTCGCAACCTTGAGACATAACCACTAGGCCAAGTGAATCACTTGTTTAAGAGAGTACATGAAGTAATGCTTAAGTGTAGTCTCGAGATCTTTGGCCATACACACGAGTGACCAAACGGTGTCTGATTTCAAATCAGTTTGAATGAGCTGCACCCTTAGATCATAAACTTATTTTCTTACATTCTTCCCCCTTGGGAAATATTTTCGTCCTCGAAAATAAAGCTATATATAATAAACATAGGCAACCTGGAGCCTCATGTTCTTAAACCAGAGGAACATGGTCATGTTCGAAAACTAGAAGAACATTTCTCATCTCTGTGGTGGGATCCCTACCCAAATGATTCAAAATAGTGTCTAGCTTTGCACTTTGATAAACTGGTCAAACTACAAAGTAGTGAATGAATTATAAGGGTGGATCTAAAAAAATCCCTAGCCACTTCATTGTTTCTTGATGTGTGATCTAGGCACAAACATATGAAATGGATCGATTCCAATTACTAGTCCATTTCTAGGCATGGCTGGTGCATGGACTTAGTAACTAAGGTAGGATTTTTATTCCAATCAAGACTTTGAGAACTCTTGATTCATATGAATTTGATTTGAGAAACTTGAAGTTTGGTTGATACAAACATCTAACTTGGATGTTTGTATAATGTTTTACTCCCATCCAATAGTTACTTGATTTTTTCACCAGAATGGAAGATTAATCTATCCTAATAGGCTAAAAACTCCTATCTAAACTATAGGAGAAAGTTTTCAATTTACTTTGTTTCAATCTTACTATATTTTGACCAAGTCAAATTCAAAATGAAAATTTTCCAACTTAGGACACTTTTCTCGAAGACTTTAGCTAAAAGTTCTTTGGAATTGTCAATCTGATGAGCAATTCCTAACTTCTTCATTCTAGAGTATACTGGACTCTAGAAATTCATTTATGCTACATAACTTTAAGGAAACTCAAATGAGTAAGTCAACTTTGGACTTATCATCTTTTGAATGTTGAATAAGTTCTTGTACAAAACATCTATCTAGGATGTTTTAGTTTAGTTATCTAGTTCGAATCGGCTAGCCCTCTACTTTTGTGTAAAAAATGAGATACCATATCTGAGTCAAATCCAAAAGATTTGGAAAGCGGAAAGAAAGAACTAAAAATCTGCACAACTAATTAAAAAATCTAAGATATAAACTTGATATGAGTCAAATACTTGATGACCCAAGACTTTAACTTCTTAATGATCTGTTTCAATAAGTTTTTGAGGCTTTTAATTTTTTTTATTTTTAAGAGAAAGGAACTCGATTCTCAAAAAGATTCATAGAGTGAATCTAAATATCATCCAACCACAAGATACTAGTGTGGTATCTAACATCAATGTGTCGACCCACTGAGGTTCTATTGATGGTTTTTTACTCAAATAATACTTCACTTGAGACTAAGTTCATGTTTATATTCAATCTGTATGACTCATACTAGGAATGCAATTCTTGCATTGCTTTGAGCCAAAGGATTGAGTTTACCAAGTTACACTAGGAACTTGATGCTTGACTCAATCACTCTATACCTTGGTTAAAAGGATCTTTTCAATGTCAAAGTCCTTTAGAAATGTAACAAATATTTTTGATAAAAAAACACTTAATCTTGAAGTGTTTCATAATTCAAATAAGAACAAGTCCTAATTTGAAATAGAAGATGTTCGAAGTTACCAACTTCATATCTTCTACTTCCTTGATCTTGAAGTATCTTGAGATCATTATATTATCCTCCTTGAATTTAAACTTCATATCTTCTACTTCCTTGATCTTGAAGTATCTTGAGATCATTATATTACCCTCCTTGAATTGAAACTTCTCCTTTGATTTTTAATCACCCTGAGGATCAAATCACACTTCAAGATCCATTCTAAGACTAAAAGATCTGAAGTAACCAACTTCATATCTTCTACTTCCTTGATCTTGAAGTATCTTGAGATCATTATATTATCCTCCTTGAATTCAACTTCTCCTTTGATTTTTAATTACCCTAAGGATCAAATCTCACTTCAAGATCCATTCTAGGACTAAAAGATAATTATCATCCTACGGTCAGATGTCGCATACCATCTTTTCTACTTCAATCTGAGTATAAAATCTAGTGTCCCATACCACCCTATTTTATACTCACAATAATGTGTGGGTGATACTTATCCTAAATTTGAAACATACTCTTGATAGAGTACCTTTTCACTTCAGCTCTTTAAAAGAATTTTGAAGCTTCTCGCATTATCTCTAACTTGATATTCTAGGTTTTGATCACTTCACATGATGGATTCAGGATCTCGTGCTTTTACTGTGGAAACTTGAAAACCTCTTGATAGAATATCTGATGTTCCTTGATAGGGTTTTCAAATGAAAACCATTCTGAATTCTAAGTACTTGAATTTTTGCAAATTCAATTTGAGTTGGTTTATTCTTGAACAATTTATAGTGACAAGAGCTTTTGACTTCTTGTGTCCAGATTCCTTTCCAACTAATGCTTTAAGGAGCTACCCTTGCCAAGACTTTATAGGAATCTCTCTATTGCTTAAGTTTATGCATACACTTATGCTTTTTGGCTTTTACCAAAATCCATTTAAGGAACTTACTTTATTACAATACATAGGGTATCTAATACATCAATTTGCAAGCTAAAAGGGCCCACTACATATCCTTGGAGTCAATTTGTCTGGTGTAGTGCAAAGTTTCAATAGCACCATTTTGTCTTCACCAAATACAATCCATCTCTTCATAATAAACACACACATTTACACACATGCATACATACACACACATACACATGCACACATACATATGCATACATACATTCACACACATACATACACACATATACATACACATATACATACACAAACATATGCATACATACATTCGCACACATATGTACACACACATACATACACATATACATACACAAACATATGCATACATACATTCACACTCATATGTACACACACATACGTACACACACATACGTACACACACATACGTACACACACATACATACACACACATACGTACACACACATAGGTGCACACACATAGATGCACACACACTCATACATATAATATATGCATACATACACATATACATAAACAAACATATGTATACATACATATAAACATACATACACACACATACATACACATATACATAAACATACAATATTACATACACACATGCATATATTACATACACACTCAAATATATACATACACTTCACACCTATATACACACACTCACATATATACATACTCACATATATACATACTCACATATATACATACACACTGATACCTATACACACACGCACACTCACTTTCATGTAAACACACATATACATGTGTTAGGCCTAGGTCTTTAGGATTAAGCTTTTAGGTTTTTTGCATATATACAATCAAATTAAATATATATAATTAAATATATAAAAAATAAGTTTTAAGGATTTTCAGGTTATATATATATATATATATATATATATATATATATATATATATATATATATATATATATATATATATATATATATATATATATATATATATATTTATATATCTAAATAAAATAAAATATAAAATAAATAGGGTTTAGAGATTTTAACTAAATTAAATATATATAAGAAAAAAAATTTGAATATATAAATAAATATATATAAAAAATAGGATTTTAATATAGAAAAGTAAACATGAAAAGAGCTAGTGTATTAAATATATATAATTAAATATATAAAATAGGATTTTAGGGTTTTTTATTGAATTAAATATATGTAATTAAAGATATAAAAAATAGAGTTTTAGGTTTAATATTAACATATATAATCATATATTTATAAAAGTTAAGAACAACTAGGTTGTTTACACATACATACCCACATAAACACATATATACATAGGACTAGGGTTTAGTTCTTTAGGTTAGGGATTTTAGGCTGTTTACACATGCCTACATACATATATACACATACACATGCATACAAACATATACATGTTTTACGTCTAGGTCGTTATGATTAGGATTTTAGGGTTTTTACACATGCATATACATATATACACATATACAAATAGGATTAGGGTTTTAGGTAGTTTACACATGCATACATACATATACACATATACACACATAATACATATACACGTACACATGTATATACACATGCATACATACATATACATGTTTTAGGTCTACATCATTAGGATTAGGGTTTTAGGGTTTTAACATGCATGCATATATATACACATATACACATATAATACATATACACATACACATGTATATACTGTTACACTTATGTGTTCCTCGAGTAGCTTTGATGTGAACCTTTTCCCTATACATGGGCACTTTTTACTCTAGTGCTGGCTAGAGGTTTTTTCCCCATGTTACCACATACTTGATACTCTCATATGTGGTGGTACTATGTAGTTAGGGATATCATTCAGCTCTTACTTTAGTTCAGTTCATCGATCAATAGAGAGAGCTATTCCAGCCATCGTCTTCTTCGTGTGTCTTACTGCATTTGTGCTCTTTGTGTGTGCTTCTCGTGTGTCCCTCACACTTCTACACACACCCAACAGTGGTATCAGAGCAGGTACAGATTCTTCTCAAGTTTTGGTTTTTCGCGTCACGGCGCGCGTGCACTTTAAGAGTACAAATCAACTTCGGAGCATAGAAGTGTAAATTTCAGCAGCCCAGAAATAGTTCCACCAGGTGCGCTGGGGTTTTACCCCCATTTCAAAGCCATTTGTGCAGTCAGAATCGCCATCAGAGTGACTGTTTGTGAGCTGAAATTTCAGCACTTATTTCAGCTTTTGTCGAAGTGAAGATTTTGTCACATTCTTGTTCCTTAGTGAAATGGCGGGCAGCAAAGACTTGTTTGGTGTGCTTCAAGCTGAAGATAAGCTTGATGGGACCAACTATCCGATGTGGTCTTACATGATGAAGCATGTTCTTGTTGCAAAATAACTTTGGAACATAGTGGCAGATGTAGATTGAAGACCGGCAGGTGCTTCTACTTCACAGTCTACTATCACAGATGGAGCTTTTTCTTCGAGTACAGTGGTTTCTCCTTCTCCACGTACATAGGAACAACTTAGATGGGATGGAAAAGATGCTCAAGCTCATGCTTTGATTGCGCTTTCAGTGAAGCGTCATATAGTTCCACACATTCGGTCATGTTCTACATAACGACAGACATGGGACACTCTTGCTTCTTTGTATGCCGTGCGTAATGAAGCACGTGTTGCATACTTGAGGAATCAACTTGAGGATGTATGTATGGCTGAAAATGAGTCGGTGGATGTGTATGTGACATGCATGAAGGACTTGAAAGAGCAATTGGCAAACATAGATGAGATCATTCCGGATGCATCACTCATTTCTACATTGTTGAAAGGATTACCAGAATCTTTTCAAAGATTTGCTAGTACACTTTGTTTGGTTGCAAAAGGAAATCCTAATATGTTATTTGATGAAGTTGTGTCTCTTCTTTTGCAAGAAGAGCAATCTAGAGTGAATAGGAGTGGTTTGATTGAGGGAACGCAAGCACTTGCTATCTCACAAAAGGGGAAAAGCAAGTATGGTTCAGCTTTGGGTTTATCAAAACCAAAGCCTCAAGCTTCCTCTTCCACTCATTCCTCTAATGATGGTGATTTGCAAAAGAAGAAGAGATGCAAATATTGCCAGAAGGCTGGTCATACTATTGATGAGTGTAGATAGCTTTGCTAAACGCAACGAAAAGAAGAAGGAATCCGACATGTCTATTACTGAAAATTCAGCAAATGCAAAGAATGATGAAGCTAACATAGCTCAAGATTTTTGGGCATGTGTTGTTACATGTCATTATGATGCTTCTTTACATTCTAAATGTATGGTTGTGAGTGAGGCTGATTCGGATTGGTTCTTTGATAGTGGTGCTTCAAAGCACATAACTTCATGCAAAAGATTTTTTGCCTCTTTGAAAGATGCACCTAAAGGAGGACATGTGGTGTGTGCAAACAATGCCTCTTATCCTATCATTGGAGTAGGAGAAATTGAGCTTATGGCTGCAAATGGAGGTGTGATTCTCTTGAAAAATGCATTGTATCTACCCAGTATTAAGAAGAACTTAATTTGAGTTCCGTTGATTGCCAAAGTTGGACTTCATGTACACTTTGTTGATGATAAGTGTATGGTTCATGATTTCAGCAATGGTGATGTTATCGTGATGTCTAGTACATTATGTAATGGTTTGTATCGCATGGATACATACAAGAGGGCTGCCTCGAATGCCTTAGTTGCTCATACTTCTTCCATGGCTGAAATGGAGCTTTGGCATGCTCGTTTTGGTCACTTGAACTTCAATAGTTTGCTCTACTTGCAAAAGAAGGACATGGTTATTGGCTTGCCTACACTTGAGTCCATTGAAAAGCATGCATGTGAAGGTTGCATTCTTGGATAAAATGCATCGTGCTTCTTTTCCAAAAGATAGTCATGCACACAGTACAAGAAAATTACAACTTATTCATAGTGATGTATATGGTCCGATCAAGACTCCATCTTTTGGGAAGCATGTATATTTTGTTACCTTCATTGATGGTGCTACTCGCCATACATGGGTGTATCCTATGAAAGCAAAGAACGAGGTATTTTCTTGCTTCAAAGCATTTTTAGCTATGGCTGAAAATTTTTCTTCACAAAAGCTTTTGACTCTACACACGGATCGTGGCGGTGAATACATGTCACATGAGTTTAATGCTTTTCTTCGTGAAAGAGGTATTTCACACCAATGTACAGTGCCATATACACCTCAACAAAATGGTGTTGCCGAGTGTAAAAATAGAACTTTACTTGAAATGGCACGATGTATGGTTAAAGGAAAGCATCTTCCTCATAAGTTTTGGATGGAAGCGGTAATGTGTGCAAATTATGTGTTGAATCGCTGCCCTACAAAGGCATTGAGAGTCATCACTACCTATGAGGCTTGGAATGGTCATAAGCCTATGGTTAGTCATATGCGTGTGTTTGGTTGTTTGGCATATGCTCTTGTGCCATCACAACAACATCACAAACTTGATGACAAGGCAAAGAAATGTATATTTGTTGGTTATAGTGCTGAAAGTAAGGGATATGGGTTGTACCATCCATTGACGAACATAATTATTGTGAGTTGAGATGTGGTATTTGCTGAAAATTCAGTTTTCCCTCTACTTGAATGCAAAAAACTGCCAACAGTTAGCTCACAAGATGTGTTCGATACACTCATGCCTTTGTTTCAAAATGGTGCGCTTGACTATGGCCCTGTAGACCAGCCAATTGAGGTTCAAAGGGCTGAAAAATTCCAGCCAAATGGGCCTGAAAATGTAGAGAATTTGCCATCAAACATGGCTGAAAAATTTCAGCCAAAAATTATCAAAACTGTTGGAAATTTTCAGCTACATATGGCTGAACATTTGCGTCAAAATATGGCTGAAACTGAGCATGAAATTCAGCCCACGCATGATGTACATATTGAAGATGTTTTACATAATGAATGCATGTCTAGCAAGAGTGCACAATCTATGCCAAAGTGGCTGAAACAAACTTTGCAGGATAGCAAATTGAGTGCACCTTTACTTGGTAGAACAAGATCAAACTCTCACCATGCATCAAGTAATTTTGTGGATTATTCTCTTATTGCTACAGCATGTAATGAAGAGCCTCTTTTGAAGATGCATGTGATGATCCACAATGGATGAGTGCTATGCAATCAGAAATGGATTCCATACATAGGAATGGTACTTGGGAGTTATGTGATTTGCCAAAAGGAAAGAATGCCATTGGTACAAAGTGGGTTTATAAGATTAAGAGAAAATCTGATGGTAGCATTGATCGCTACAAAGCTAGATTGGTTGCCAAAGGATATGCACAACAATATGGCATTGACTATGAGGAAACTTTTGCACCTACTTCACGCATGACTACCATTCATACCATGGTTGCATTGGCTGCCCATCGAGGTTGGAAAGTGCATCAATTGGACATAAAAACAGCCTTCTTGAATGGAGATTTGCAAGAAGAGGTCTATGTGAAGCAACCTCCTGGATTTGCTATGAAAGGGAAAGAGCATATGGTTTGTCGTTTGCATAAAGCTTTGTATGGTCTCAAGCAAGCTCCACGTGCATGGTATGACAAAATACATAAGCACTTGATTGCTCTTGGCTTCACATGTATTCCGATTGAAAGCACACTCTATGTACGCAAAAATGGGGCTGACCTTATAGTGCTTGTTCTTTATGTCCATGCCATACTCTTGACTGGGTCATGTGATGCAAAACTTGACATTCTTATGGCTGATTTGCAGCATACTTTTGATGTCACTTATCTTGGTCTTTTGAGCTACTATCTTGGCATCCAGTTTGTATCCGTTGAGGGGGGAATTGTTATGCATCAAGCAAAGTATGTTGAAAAACTACTTCAGCATTTTGACTTTGAGGATTGTAAGCCAGTTTCCACACCAGTTGAGACAGGATTCAGGTTCTCAGTTGAGGATTCCAGTGATGCATTTGACACTTCTCTTTATCAACAAGTTGTGGGATGTCTTATATATGCATGAAACACAAGGCTGGATATATAGTATGCAGTTTCCCAATTGAGTCCATTCATGCATAGCCCTGGCACTAAGCATTGGCAAGCGGTGAAACGTGTGTTTAGATATCTCCGAGGCACTTTGAGCTTAGGTCTCTTTTATGGCAGAGATGTTCAGCCATGCTTGCATGCTTTTACAGATAGTGATTGGGCTGGTTGTTATGATACTCGCGTGTCCACTAGTGGTAATTTATTTTTCCTTGGAGACTCATGCATATCTTGTTTGAGTAAGAAGCAACCTACAGTGGTGACATCGAGTTGTGAAGCTGAGTACAAGGTAGTTTTCACAGCGATAGTGGAGTGTACATGGCTGAGACACCTATTGATGGATCTTTGCATGGAGATTGATGTTGCTATGCATATTCTCACAGATAGTCAGAGTGCTTTGGCTGTTGCACGAAACCCAGTGTTTCATGCACGGACCAAACATATTGCGGTGCATTATCACTATGTGAGAGAGCGCCTTCATGCAAGAGATATTGATTTGGTATATGTGCCTACACAAGAAAATGTGGCAGACATATTCACCAAAGCTCTTCCACGGCAAAATTTTGAAGCTTTTCGCAAAGCTTTAGGCTTGTTACCTTGTGGGGGATGATCTGACACTCCCTGTATGTGTTCACATCATTCGCTCTAGGGGGGTTTGTTACACTTATGTGTTCCTCGAGTAGCTTTGATGTGAACCTTTTCCCTATACATGGGCACTTTTTACTCTAGTGCTGGCTAGAGGTTTTTTCCCCATGTTACCACATACTTGATACTCTCATATGTGGTGGTACTCTGTACTTAGGGATATCATTCAACTCTTACTTCAGTTCAGTTCATCGATCAATAGAGAGAGCTATTCCAGCCATCGTCTTCTTCGTGTGTCTTGTTGTGTTTGTGCTCTTTGTGTGTGCTTCTCGTGTGTCTCTCGCACTTCTACACACACCCAACGTATACCAATGCATACACACATATACATGTTTTAGGTCTAGGTCTTTAGGATTAGGCTTTTAGGTTTTTTACATATATATAATCAAATATATAAAAAATAGAGTCTTAGGGTTTTTAATTAAATTAAATATATATAAGAGAAAAATTAAGAAAATGAATTTTGATTTTAATATAGATAAATAAATATGAAAAGAACTTGTGTTTTAAATATATAAATTAAATATATAGAAATAGGATTTTAGGGTTTTCTATTGAATTGAATATATGTAATTAAATATATAGAAATGGAGTTTTAGGTTTCATACTAACATATATAATCATATATTTATAAAAATTAGGACACATTAGGCTCTTTATACATGCATACACAAATATACACATAGGATTAGGGTTTTGGTCTTAAGGATTAGGGCTTTTAGGCTGTTTGCACATGCCTACATACATATACACACATAATACATATACACATACACATGCATACAAACATAAACATCTTTTAGGTCTTGGTCGCTAGGATTAGGGTTTTAGGGTTTTTACACATGCATATACATATATACACATATACACATAGGATTAGGTTTTTAGGCTATTTACACATGCATACATGCATATACACATATACACACATAATACATATACACATACACATGTATATACACATTCATACATACATATACATGTTCTAAGTGTACTTCATTAGGATTAGGGTTTTAGGGTTTTTACACATGCATACATATATATACACACATATACACATATAATACATATACACCTACACATGTATATACACATGCATACACACATATGCATGTTTTAGATCTTGGTCTTTAGGATTAGCCTTTTAGGTTTTTTACATATATGTAATCAAATATATAAAAAATAGACTTTTAGGGTTTTTAATTAAATATATATATATAAAAATTAAGAAAAAAATTAAGAAAAAACTTTGATTTTAATATACATAAATAAATATGAATAGATCTACTATTTTAGATATATAAATTAAATATAAATAATTAAATTTATGAAAATAGGAATTTAAGGTTTTTTATTGAATTAAATATATATAATCAAATATAAAAAATAGAGTTTTAGGTTTAATATTAACATATATTATCATATATTTATAGAAATTAGGAAAAATTAGGTTTTTACACATGCATACACACATATACATATGTACACATAGGATTAGGGTTTAGGTGTTTAGGATTAGGGTTTTTAGGCTATTTACACATGTCTACATACATATATAATCAAATATAATACATATATACATACACATGTATATACACATCCATACACATTTATACATATTTTTAGATCTAGGTCTTTAGGATTAGCAATTTAAGTTTTTTACATACATGAAATAAAAATAAATATATATAACTAAATATATAAAAAATAGGTCTTTAGGAGTTTTTGGTTTTTTACATATATATAATCAAATATATAAAAAAATAGGGTTTTATGGTTTTTTAATTAAATCAAATATATATAAGAAAAAATTTAAGAAAAAAAAGAAATAAATTGGATACATATAGTCTAGGTCTAGGTCTAGATGTTTTGGATTAGGGTTTTTAGGTTTAATAAAAAAAATTAGGCTTTTAGAATTAAATGTTCTAACATGTCTACATGGTATCAGATGGCATCTTTGGATCTGAAGGAGAGAATGGCATGTCCTTGCACTTAGTGCAAGTATCAAATTTATAAAAAATTATGGATTTGTATTGCACATATTAGAGAATATGGATCCTTTGATAAAAATCGACTACAAAATCTACGCTACCATTTGCATGGTCCCCTTGGTGAGCAGGTGGACCCAAATGACATTGCACCTGTAACCTCTCGTGGATAGAAGAGAACAAAGAGGGAGATAGAAGTGCAAGGTACAATTCTCATATACAAAATATGTTTCACAAGAATATGAAAGGTCAATCTACCCACGTTCTTAGATCGACCAAGAAGAGAAAGTGAACAAACATGATGAGCAAGAGGACGACAACCAAGTTACATCCATGAAAACAAGAAGGAAGGTGGTAGACAACATTACTAGCATGAAACATACACAAAAGCTCTTGGAGAAGACAATATTCAGCACATAAGAGGCAAACTCAAAAATTTAGCCTGGTTCCTCACAATGGCAAAAAGTTTTTACAAAGAGTCATCAAGTGACCTATATACATGTGCCTTATAAATGGTCCTTTTACACAAGATACCGGCACTTTTATTAAAAAACACTATTCTCCTACTATGTTACAAGGATTATGTTACAACATTTGGGGTATATGCCTCTAAAGGACTCCTCTAATGCATTTACATAGCTTCATGAGGCATTTCATAGAAACTTGAAGAAGAAAGTTTGTGCCCATAAATTGAAAATTTTTGGGGCTCACTTTTCTGTGCTTCTTTTCTCCACAACAATTAGGAACGGGAAGGTGGAGAGCAACGCAATAGATGCTGATCAAAGTTGGAGTCCCTCTAATCCTTGTATGTAGATTTCTCTAGCAGATGAAATTTAAATCCAATTATCTTAGAACTTAAAACTCTTAAGTTTTCAATATTTTATAGGGTTGTTTGATATATTAGTTTTCATTTAATCCTTACAAACAGGAATGTCACCACCTCATCTAAATGAACTTGAAGATTACCTTAGAACTCATATTATATTTGCATAACTTGTATAGGGTTATATTGTTGTATCAGATTTCACTTTCTCTATAAACATGAATGTCACATGCATGTTGTCAAATGATGTTTACCAAATCTGTAGGCCACTAGAATATAGAAAAACACTTTTCAGAGCATTTTGTTCATGTCTTAAGTCCTAAAGTGTACTTAAAAAACACCCCACGTGTAGTCACACAATAGGACCCATTGAAAAATGAGAAGTGATCCACCCGGTGAACTTTGTGTACGCCGTGACATCTTTGCTGAACCCAACGTGCAACATGACAATTGTGTGCTTACGTTTTTTGGATGTGATCCTATGTTGACTAAGAATTAAATCCTTGCATTCTTCTTGCTTGCAGGTATGTGGAGAAAGAACAATGAGCAAACACTTTTTGTCCCAGATCCTTTTCCCTAGTTGTTGAGGGTTGTTCCCTAGTGAATTGAGCAACTCCATGGGAAGAGAAGCATTAAAAAAGGAGGAGCGTCGATACTTCTCCCCCCCCATTGGCATACAAGAAGCTCTTTGTTGCACGATTCACTTCTAGTGTACTTTACTTAGGATTTATTTATGAAAATTTGTAAATAAAATATCACCATGCATGTTTAAGACTTTGCATCAATTTACTTAAGGTAATTGTCACGTTCTTTCAATTTAGCATAAACACATAAAAATATTAATTTCTTGCATTTGCATTGTTTTGCATAAAATACATAAAAAGAACTTTTTCCATTTAACTTGCATTAGAAAAGATAGTTATTGAATGCAGATTATTTTACAAGCCTCTTTTATTTACATAAACACATAAAAATTCTTTGTGGTTTGCATGAAAAATCACTTCATTTATTGATTGCAAGTATTTTAGGCCATAACGTTTCTTGTTGTTATTGTAGACATCACTTCATTTATTGATTGTAAGTATTTTAGGCCATAAAATTTTCTTGTTGTTATTGTACACAACATTTCACTTAAGAAAAATGGTTCTTAGTTTCTCTATTTAGTTATCTGTTTCGTTAAATTTTTTATTACTATCCAAAAAATCTAAAAAATAAATTATAAAACCTTAAAAAAGAATACAAAACAAGATTTAGATTAAATTAGAGTAAATCTAGGAAACAAAAAGCAATAATTATAAAAGTTAAAAAACAAGGAAATAAATTCCCTTAGAAGAGATTTAATCAAAGAAGAACAAGAAAAATCAAAGAGAAATAAAAAAGAAGATAGGTCAAAAGTCTAAGTTTTAGCAAAGTTCAATCTCCTAGCTATCCCATATAGTGATAGTTTTAGGCAATTGAAAGAGCTTTAAGAACCTATCATCATAGACTTAGTACTTCAATCTAGACTAGATCAAGAGTGTAAAATGGAAGAATTATTTAAAAATATCATAATTGAAAAGCAAGTTGCACGAAGAGTGGAGTCAATCTTGCGTGAAAAAGGTAACTTCATTGTTCCTAATATTACTGATTAGCTGGATGCATTCGAGAGCACATGTACATCCAAGGATTGCTTGATGGTGTACTAGTGCAGCACTTCAGACAAGTTTTCTCTGGATCTATTCTAGAAATTATGCATGAACATGCAACTAAACGTTGTACTAACTTCATGAAAGAACTTCATAAGATATTCTTTCTTGAAGACTTTAGTCAACATAGTCAGGAAGGGTTCCTAAGATGGCTTATGTAACATGGGGGTGTCTTAGAGAAGGAGGTGGGAACCACATCCCAATCCTATTGAATGGGCTCACACATGAGTGCCATGTGTCACCCATGTGTGAAGCCATGTAAGGTTACCTTTTATAGGTCACCTAAAGAAGGGAATTAATTAGGAATTGGCACGCGGATGGGTGGTAAGCAAGACTTGAGATCTCCATGTTTGAATTGCAAGAGTAGATATTTTGAAGGGAACTCCTTGAACTTTGTGTCACAGAGCTCCAAAAATGGAGGCTATCATTGGGAAAAGGCCCATCATAGTGGTATTAGAGCAGTAGGATTCATGAGGATCAAGCCCATGAGGCACAATGCGACAATATCATAGTAAATGTACATGTATTATGGGCTCTAGAGATGGTGTATGGTTCATTGGGATGGTTAAAAAGAGTTTGGAACACTCAATTTGGGGCTCCCAAAATCACCCCCTCATCAGGACTTGCACTCTCACTTACTACCCCTAAGATATGTGCCTTCTTGAGCTCATAACTTGGTGACTTGACATTCGATTTGAGAAATCTTTGTTATGTTAGAAAGCTACACTTTTGAAATCGGCTTAGCAACAACTGATGATTGCTATTGAGAAGATTTGATCAACCAAAAGCCCTATGTAGCACTTGAGCAAAAACTAGGCAACAACTTTTAGGCCTAGTTTTTCATCATTAGGCATCCGAATCAACTTTTTTCACTTTGAATAGCTTCATATTTTTTAAGTGTAGGTGCTAGAATTACTATTTTGGACTCGCAAGGACTAGTGAAATCCAAAAGTACTTCTGTTTGACTCAATTTTCTTATTTGAGGCTATTGTTAGATGTTTTTGGCATCCTTCTTACTAGTTTTTGGTGACTAGAACCTCCTCAGGCCAATCGGACATTTTGAATTTTTGTTTTGGCCTGGCAAGGATTGTAGATCAACACATTCACACTTCAAAAATCACTTTGATTTCACATCACGATCATCATTTTGTACAAGGGAAGTGCTCTAGTATTATAGTTCTCTTTCTTTCACATATTCTAGTTAGTAAAGGGGGGAGTGAAATATGGATTCTAAGGGTAAAGAAATCTTAGACCGCACTTCTCCACCTAAAGAGCAACTAGACGGCCTTGATCATAGGACTGAAGAGTTAGAGCTTGAGTAGGAAGTTGAGCAAATGGTAGAGGGAAAAGAGCCACAAGAAGAAGAATATTCTTCTATGGAACTCTACGATGAGCTATTTACTCACAAGAAATTCATAGAGTTAAAAGAACACACCCTTAGACTAGAGAGAGACATAGGTAGCATGATGTTTCTCACTGAATAGCTTAAGTTTTAAATGATATCACTTGAGACACATGTCACCTGTTTCCTAGCTAGGAAGGGTTGCTAGTAAGCACAAAGGAGAGAGTTCTAGAGAAGATTAAAATTAGAAAGATAGAGCCCAAATTCCAAGAAATTGTGGTGTTTGAGTTTCACTCAAATCAATCAATCAATCATGTAAAGGTAGATCAAAATAGATCTTCACTTTTCCTAGATTATAGGAAAGTGAATTGATTCCCTCCAATAACCTTTCTCACCTTCATTTGAATTTAAAATCCACTTTTAGAGCTCGTGGAGACTTCTAGATTCTATATAAAGACTTGAAATCACTGTTACATAACATGGAAGCAATATACATACACTTGGGACCATCATTGTCTTGCTCCTTCATTGTTCTCCATCATCTTTATCACCAATAGTAAGCTTGCAAAGGCTATTGCTCTCTCTCTATAAAGTTCCAAATTGGATGCGAGATGACTCACTAGAAAGGTATTAGTGTCTATTGTATGCCTGTAAATGTTCATATCATTTGGTTTAGTAGATTGGGAGGAATAATAGTTTTTCTATCTTGGGGTCAATCTCTATGTATTCCTGAAAAATAGGAGGTACCACTGTTGAGTTGTTTAGTTCATTCCAAAAGCTTAGTTTCCTTATTCCTTATACTTTTTTGCATTTTATACACTCAACCCTATGAGTATCACTCCCATAAAAGAATTTTTTTTCTAATTATAATCAGGTTGGTTGCTATGAGCATTTGAAGTTCATTGTCTCATCCATAGATAGTAAATTTTTGAGCTAGTAGATGTGCAAACCTATCTGTTTTGTATCGACTCTTTCTCCTTCATTCTCCAAAGTACATAGTGCATTTTATTACACTTGCTGCATGACTATAAGGTCTATTTAAGTCTCTATAAGCTGAAGGGCTGGCCATGTGCTGGTTGGCTAGACCAAACTTCGTTGCTTCAAAAGTCACTTTTCTATCTCCTATAAGCTTTTCCAAGTTCTTTCAATGGTATCACAACTAGATCAAGATGGGTGATGGATTTCCCTCAATGATTTAGAAGTTTAATCAACACAACTATGCGGCTTGGTAAATCAGAATGGAAGCCTATTTGCAAGGTAAAAATCTTTATGGAATTATAGTAGGTGATGAAGCTATGCCTATTTTAAGATCCAAAGGAGGACCTACACAAGAGGAGATAGATAAGCTCACACTTTGGTGCACAAGGGATGTTCTAGCAAGCTCATACGTATTAGACTTTATCTCTGACTTTCTATTACCACATATTAGAGGATGCAAGACATCTCAAGAGACTTGGGATGCCTTCGAGACTTTTTTTCTCCTAGTACAAAAGCAACAAAGAATCATCTTTGCAACGAGTTCAACCAAATGAAGAAGACACCTAAACAAACCATCACAGAGTTTGTTACCAGGGTCAAGGAGGTTGTGGACCACTTAGCATCCATTCGAGAGTTGATTGAAGAAGAGGCTATCATGAGGCAAATTCTCAATGGTATTCAAAGTGATAAGCAATCACAATCCTTCGCCATAGCTTATGATATCATCATGGATGTGCAACCTCTAGACTTTAACATCTTTCTTGGACAACTCTTCAATCAAGAGACCAACAGAAGCATAAAGGAAGGTAACTCCTACCATGGTAATTCAACTAGTGCTCTATATGCAGATAAGAAGGATAAGAAGCTAAAAGGCAAGAAGAAGGAAGAAGATGAAGAGGAGACTTTCAAAGACAACTTCGCAAGTAAGAGCAAGTGGAAAGGGAAGAAGAAAGGACCAAAGCATGACAAAGAAAAAGTTCATAATGTTCAACCTTGTGCCATCTAAGATAAGTCCAACCACAACACTCAAAATTGCTAGTTGAATGGGAAGACCTAGAAAGGAAGTGGAAGAGGTGGATATGGTAGCAATAGAGGTAGAGGTGGACACAAATTCAATAATAACCATAGAGGCTATAATAGAAAGGACTTCCACAATTATTTAGAAGATCAACCACATGAAGACTCATTGCATCTTATGAATCTAAGCCACAAAGAAGGTAAAGAGGATGATCACTTGTTTTGCATAGATTTCGGATGTTCAAATCATGTTGCAGGCAACATTGCTCTTCTATCTGATTTGGAAAGTCCAAAGCATAGACATGACGTTCAAATAGGGGATGATATGAAGCACAATCTCGAGAAGATCGATAATGTCAAAGCTTCCAATGGGAGGACAAACATTCTAAGTAAGGTTCTCTATGTACCCATTATCACTAAAAAACTAATAAGTGTAGGCCAAATAGTTGAAAAAGGCTTGCAAGTTAGGTTCACCCAACATGGAGCTTTTGTGGAAGATCCATGTCAAGGCTTCAAGAAGATAGCGAGAGGTGAGAAGCATGGTAGGCTTTTTACTTTTGAAGTAGGAGAAACCAGGAACATAGCTCTATTCAACTTTGGGTCTCAAACCCTTAGTGAGCTTGAAGTGTGGCATAAGAGAGTTGCTCATGTGAATGAAAGAACCTTGAAGGATATATGGAGGGATCAAAGTGTTCTAGGATTGCCAAACATATCAAAGCAACACATTGATCAAAAGGTGTGATGCATGTTAGATTGGGAAGGCACAAAGACAACCATTCAACCACAAAGGCTACATCCACAACAACTTATTAGACTAAGTACATACAAATGTATGGCCACTGTTACAAAGAGGACTACCAAATGTTACAAAGAGGACTGGCCTCCCTGCAACAGTGAAAGAGAGAGAAGAGAGAACGTACGTCGCCATGCTCTACAATAGAACAGAAGAAAACACATCTACACGTAACCCTAGGCGCACAAAAATCAAGAACTACGACCGTCAAGAAACAAGCACAAATACTCTAACTAACAAAACAAGAAACCAAGAAGACATCACAAGCCATATCTGGCGACGCAAATTGGAGAGGCTTTGTTCATTAAACAAGTCCCATATTTATACAAAAAGGTGTGGCCTTTAAAGGCTCTTCCCACTCAGCCTTCTCCCAACCCTCCAAATGATCTTTAGTCAATAAATGAAAGTGTGCCCAAATGTGCCCCTAACACCACCAAGTCAAGAACCTTCATTGGTAGGATCAAGGTATTATGTCTCATTTATTGATGACCATAGTAGATGGACTATTCTATACTTTATCAAGAGTAAGAATGAAGTGTTTGATTGCTTCATAAAGTATCTAGCACATGTGGAGAATCATATAGGTAGATCACTCAAGAAGCTCAAATTTGATGGAGGAGGAGAATACTTCTCCAAAGAGTTTGATGAGTTCTTGGAGGATAAAGGTATCAAAAGGGAAGTGACTACTAGGTACTCTCCTCAACTGAACGGAATTGCAGAGAGGAGAAATAAGACATTGGTTGGATCAGCCAGAACAATTCTTGTAGAGAAGAGGTTTCCACATTATCTATGGGTAGAAGCTATTTCAACTGTCGTGGACCTTGTCAATAGACTACCATCTAAATTACTTCAAGATATGACTCCTTATGAAGCATGGCATGGAAGAAAACCAAGTCTTGGACATTGCAAGGTGTTTGGTTGTTTAGCTTATGTTCATGTACCATCACAAATAAGAGGTAAGCTAAATGAAAGGAAAACAAAGTGTTTATTGGCTATGAATCAAATCAAATGGGTTACATGTTGTATAATCCTTCAACCAAAAAATTTACTACAAGTAGAGATGTTGTGTTTGAAGAACACATGTCTTGGTATGATGAAGACAAACAAAAGGTAACTCTACCATATGATCTTGATTCTGATTCTCATCAATTAGGAAGCAAGCATGATACATAGTTCCACGATCCAAGAAGTGATACAAATGATGACCAAGATGAAAAGGAAAAGGATTACAATCTATGGAAGTCAAGAGGCAAAGCAAAGATGCAGGAGTGTGGAGAATGCTCCAAACAAGCACCTAGAAGATCAACAAGAGAGAAGAAACAACGAGAAAGGTATGGATATGATTCCACATTTGTTACAAATCATTCAATCTACTTGGCAAAAGACTGAATTTCAGAGGAACCGTCAGCCTATGAAGAGGAAAATGGAAATCCTAATTGGGAAAATTCCATGAAAGAAGAAATAGATGCATTGAAGAAGATGGACACTTGGGATTTGGTTCCAATGTCACCGAATCAAAAGGTAATCGATTGCAAATGGATATATAAAGTTAAAAGAAATTCAGATGGATCAGTTTGTAGGTAGAAGCCAAGATTAGTTGCCAAAGGATGTGCACAAACTTATGGTATAGACTATGAGGAAACATTCACACACTTGCAAAGAGGACTGCAGTCAGAACATTGATAAGTCTAGCTACCACAAATAATTGGAGAATCCTCCAACTTGATGCAAAAAATGCATTTCTAAATGGTAGGATAAGTGAAGAGGTATACATGTGACAATCACCAGGTTTTGAAAACCCTAATCATCCATCTTATGTTTGCAGACTTAAGAAAGCATTGTATGGATTGAAACAAGCTCCTAGATCTTGGAATTACAGGTTGGTTACATACCTTCAAGATCAAGGGTTCAAACATACCAAATCAGATCCTTCTCTATTCATCAAAAGGGATCACAATGAGATTATCTATCTATGTGTATATGTAGATGATATTATTATGATAGGTGATGATTTGAATGAAATTCAAAGGATTAAAAGACACATTCAAGAGGAGTTCAAAATCAGTGACTTAGGTGAGCTCACATATTTCCTAGGTATGCAGGTCATATACGCAGATGAAGGAATGTATTTGACTCAGAGATGATACATTCAGGATCTACTTCTCAAGTTCAAAATGGAGAACACTAAACATGTAGGTACACCTTTGGAGATGAATGGTAAACTTAGTGTTTATGAAGGTGACAACATTGAAGACATAAAAGAATATCAAAGCTTGTAGGTAGCTTGATATATGCTACTCATTCACCCATGGATGCAACTAAGAGAGTACTTAAGTATCTCAAAGGTACAATCAATGAAGGTATATTCTACCCTTACTCTTCAGATTTGGATATCAAAATCTATTCAGATGTAGATTGGGAAGGAGCTAAGGATGATAGAAAAAGTACTTTTAGTTACTTTGCATTTACAGGTTCAAAGCTAGTGTCATGGAGTTCGAAGAAGCAACCTACAATTGCTTTATCCTCAATTGAAGCAGAGTACACAGGTTTGACCATAGCAACTGAAGAGGCAATATGGTTAAAAACATTGTATACAAATTTGGGACTTGTGAGTTCCAAAACCTCACATATTTGGAGATCATGTAAGTTCCATGCATCTCGCAACAAACCCTATTTTCCATGCAAGAACCAAACACATAGAGGTTCATTATCACTTCATAAGGGAGAAGCTCATGGCAAAGGAGGTTGACATTTCTTTTGTTCCAACTAAAAAGCAAGTTGTAGATATGATGACAAAGGCACTTGATGGAATAAAGCTTTGTAGATTCAAAGCTATGGAAGGAATTCAACCTATTAATGAATGAAGACTCAAGCATACTTTAGCTTGAGGGGGAGCTATTGGAACATCAAGTTTAGAATATGCTTGAGATGGATTTGATCTACATCAAAAGCTATCGCTTGGATTACATCGAAAGAGTATCCATTGGAGAGCTCTTTTACTTATCCTCATTTATTGTACTTCTTAGAAGGATTTTTCATGGATATTTTACCATTGCAAAGCCTTGAGCTTCACACATGTAAAAGAAGAAAAATAGAGCCAAAATTCCATGAATTTTTGGTGGTTGAGTTGTAATCAAATCAATCAATCAATCACCTAAAAGTAGATCAAACTAGATCTTCACTTTCTTAGATTATAGGAAAGTGAATTGATTCCCTCCAACAACCTTTTCCACCTTTATTTGAATTCAAAATCCCCTTGTAGAACTCTTGGATCACTTCTAGAGTCTACATAGAGACTTGAAATCACTTGTACATAACATGGAAGCAATATATATACACTTGTGACCATCATTGTCTTGCTCCTTCATTTTTCTGCATCATCTTCTTCGCCAACAGTAAGCTTGTAGAGGTTGCTGCTCTCTCTATAGAGCTCCAAATTGGATGAGAGATGGATCACAGAAAAATAATTAGTGTCTAGTATATTGTTGTAAGTTTTAATATCAATTGGTTTAATAGATTAAGCAAAATATCAATTTTTCTATCTCATGGTGAATCTCTGCATATTCCTCAAAAATAAGAGGTACCACCATTGAGTGTCTAGTTCATTCCAAAAGCTTATTTAACTTATTCCTTATACTTTTGTGCATTCTATACACTCAACGCTATGTGTATCACTTCCATAAATAGAATTTTTCTAATTGTAATCATGCTAGTCGCTATGAGCATTTGTACTTCATTGTCTCATCCATAGATAGTATGTTTTTTGAGCTAGTCGATGTGCAAACCTATATGTTTTGTATCGACTCCTTCTCCTTCATGCTCCAAAATACATAGTGCATTTTATTGCACTTATTGCATGAATATAAGGTCTATTTGTGTCCCCATAAGCTCAAGGGCTGGTCTTGTGACAATTGGCTAGACCAAACATCATCATTTTGAAACTCACTTTTCTACCTTCTACAAGCTTCTCCAAGTTCTTTACGAACATACATGATCTACCACTACCCAAATGTGATGGTCCGATCGTATCTAGACTTGTGGCTATGGCATCTTGTTGCTGGCAATATTGGTCAAGAGTTTGCTGCTGCTCATCGTGAATCATATTCCACTCCTCAACATCTAACCATATATGATTCAGTAAGCCTACTCTAAAAGCATCAAGAGCCTTGGATCCTCAATGAGATATAAACTCACGTGTCATGTGCTGAATCCACTATGAGATGACAATAGGATGCCTATGTGCTAGTCAAAACTCTTGATAGATCGTCTCTTTGATATACTTTATCCTATTCACTCCATTTCAACATGATAAAGTATCCATACTATATGGAGCAAAGATATCATATACGCTGATGTTCTTGTCCGTCTTGTCCTGCTTTGGTCCTTTATTCTTTCTCTTCCATTTGCCTTTGTTTCGATAGTTGGCTTGGGAAACTTCTTCATCATCATCCACCTTCTTGTTCCCTTTGTTCTTCTTTTCCTTATTATCTTCATAAGGAGAGTTTTTAGAGTTACGTTTGAAAGAGTTACCTTCCTTTATGTTGTTGTTGGTGTCTTGGTTGAAGAGTTTCCAAAGAAATATTTTGAAGCTAGGTGTCTACACATCCATGATGAGGTCATAGCCAGTTGTGAATGATTGACATTGCCTATGATTCCTAATAGAGTTTTGGATCTACCTCATTATGACTTCATCTTCAATCTACTCTCTAGTTGATGCTTTTTGATATGTAATCTCCTTGAATTTGGTAACAAAATCTATAGTTTTATGCTTAGGTGTCTTCTTGATTTGGTTGCATTCAGTCCACAAGTGATTCTTCCTAGCTTTGGTGCTAGCAAAGAAGAATGTCTAAAGTGCATCCCTAATTCTTGTGATGTTTTACAAGTTATACTGTGTGGAAGTAAGAAATGAGAGATAGAGTTTAGGATGTAAGAATTGGCTTGAGCATCTCTTGCACGCCATAGTGTCAACCTCTCAATCTCTTCTTGTGTAAGTCCTCCTTTGGATCTTGGTATAGGCATGCATTCAACCCCCTTTACTACTCCATATAGTTTTCTTCCATATGGATAAGCTTCCATGTTGATTTTCCATCAAGATTCTTGATCATGAAAGGAAATCCATCAGTCATCTTGAAGAAGATAACTCTGATACCACTGAATGTGCTTGAAAGGAAGAGAATGAAAGCCTTGATTAATGAAGGTAGGTTCAACATTCCAATATAGAATCCAATCTCTATCATTTGGAGCCTTTGATTCACCTTATAAGCTTCAACTTAGTGCAACAAAACACCTTTTGGTATTTGCAATATCACTATGAACAAGTTGGTGCAAAACAAACTACTTGCACATGAAGCAATTCATAAAGAACTTTCTAATTATGGATGAATGTGCTACTTGAAATGCTCAATGTGCTCAACTTGATTACAATTGGCTAGACTCCTCTTATATTATGTTCCTTTATACATTAAAGATGCTATTATGAACTAGTGCCTCTATATGCAAGGAATACTCTAATTATAAGATTAACATCCAAAGGTGCTCACCCCAACTTTTAGGGAGTATAAATAATAGAACCCGAGACAAATAAAGAAATGTATCTCATTGTAGACAAGACCAAATGCTAGAATTTTCTACAAACTTCAAAATATAAACTAATAAATTTCTAATGAATCATTAATTATGAGCATTGGAATTTTGAGTAGGGACAACCAAGCTCTAGAAGTCTACTAACTTTGGAGAAGATGACATAGAGAAAAGGGCAGTGAGCAAGATGTAGATCAGAACTGATTGTATCCACTTCTAACTTAAAGTACAATTACATAGACTGATTATATGCACTCATGTGTTTCTCCTTGTCGTACTCCATGATTTTTACAAAAAAATTTCAACTCATAAACCATGTGAGCATGAGTTAGTTGTGACATGCATGTCTTTTCCTATAATCTAGGAAATGAGATATCAACTTCAAATTTGATTGAAGTGTTGGTGGGGGATTTCAACCACTTGATTCTGGGTTTCATGGATTCAATTACATCCTATATAAGAGCTAATATTTTTGTACATGAAATATGTGAGTATACAAAAGGATGTGTGTGAAGACTTATGATTAGCCATAAGACTTAAGTTCATTCCAAAAACAAAATGAACTTAGTTTGTCCATGATGAGTCCTTCCTCAAACATGTTGAAATCTTGTTTTTCTAACAAGTATTCTTATACCCGACCATACTTAAGGAACCAACGTGATTGAGAGTGGCATCAAACTTGGGCTATACTACTATTGAATCCAATGCTTCAATAGACATAGAGCATGTTTAGATATTTAAAATTAATGTATGACAAAACACACATATGAGGACCAACAAAAAGGAAGAGAAACTAGGATTTGTGCCAATGCATTCCATTTTTTTGAATCTAGAGATCCTTTCAAGTGTATGGGATCAAAATACTTGGGGTGTGGCCTATGAAGGTGTAGCTTCTTCAAAGGATGAAGAACCACTAGTTTAACCTTCAAGATCTTCACCTCGGGGAGTTTCATCATTTGGGTGATTTTGAGTAATTAATGGAGGTCTCCGAAAGACCATACACCCTTCCTTAGCACAAGTACTTGCTTTGGTGGCTACATGCTGAGCCTTTTAGTAGAAAGCAACAAAAACCCTTCAAAACGTATCCTAAATCTACCAAAAACCATTGTACATTTTGCTTTCGTTACTAAAAGTCTAACTCTACCAAAATTAATATTAAAATTTATTATCGATATTGGAAGACTACTAGAAAGCACCATAATTCTACTAGAATCTATCATAACCGAATTGGTCAACACCAAAATGCATACGAAACAAGGTCATTAGAAGTAACTTTTTTATTTGAGAACCTTTGGGATTCAAGGCGTGAATCTTGGTGGGGTAACTTCATGGATTCATAATTTGTTACCCCTATATTGATTACGTGCATTGATATTTTAGAGATGGTTTCAAATGAGGATGAGTAAACAAGTACAATAATCTCTTAAGGAGTAATTTGGAGGATTCCCACGAGATGCTCTAGATGCCCATATGAGAATGTTTGAAATTCATAAAAATTGTCCATGAGGAGTCATGCATACTCACAAAAAACTCACAATACAAGGCCTAAGTATTTCACTCCACTTTAGTCAATGAAGGGGCCCATTTCTAAGTTTGAGGTTAATGATTTCACGATGTGCAAAACAATAAGAGAGGATTTTTTGCATTACTTTAGGAAGAGTGTTGCAGAAATTTTCCACTTGTAGCAAAATAATAGGCAAAAACCACACTGAATTGTGCAAGACTATGGCAAGAGTTTTAAAATTGTTGAAGGAAAATACGTGAGGAAAACATTGCATCAAAACACTCTACTAGAAGATGTAACCACTCAGTGGTTGATCACTAGATTACTACCTTGATTGCAATAGATTATGATGACATGTTGCTTTGGAGGAATGAACTTGGATGGTGTAAGTGATACTCCCCTATGATTGGAAAATAAAGTGGGAGGTTTTGTGGAGGATCTAGAGTGGTGAAATTTAAAGAAAACATTTAAATATGGGTTTGAGGAGCCGTTAAAACACCCTATTGCATTAAATGTCAAAACCTAGGGCATACAATAGAAAATTGCATGTGTAAATAAATAGAATGTGCCATATATAATAGTAGTGGTCATGCTCTTACTACTTGTATGTATAATGCAAAAGTGCAATAGCATTATGCAATTGAAAATGCTATAATTGAAGAGGTTGGTGAGTCGACGTCCAGCTATGATCCTCCCCATCAATGCTCACAAGCATATCCTTATTATTCAAAGTGACAATATAATAATATTCCCCAACATCAAAATTTTAGGCCAACAATGGAATAATCACAAAATTGTAGACTGCTTTTTGCTCATCCATGAAATTGCTTTTGTACCTAGCATGAAAACATAGCCAAACGTTGACCTCCTATTCTCAACACTCCCTACCCAATCTATATCACTCCATTCTCTTAACTGAAGTTCTGAATTGTATAGCAAGCCATAGTTAATTCTACTTTTCACATACCTTAACACACTTTTTGCATGATTGAGATGTGTATCTGTGGCTGCATGCATCAACTAGATAGAACTCCAAGTATGTAGCACAAGTAAGGTCTTGTGAGTGTAGCATAGATCAATGATTCCACAATGCTCTTGTATAGAGTAAAGTATTCTAGCTTCTTTCCATCTTCCTTGCTTAACTTCACATTTGAGTCCATAAGTTAAGCTATTGGTTTGCAATCTCTCATGCCAGACCTAAACAATGCATCTAGAAGATAGTTCTTTTGAGAGATATAGATACCTTCCTTCCCATAGATCACCTCAATGCCAAGAAAGTACTTTAGCACACCTAAATTTGAGATTTTCAACTGTCTTCTAGGCTTCTCTTTGATGGTCCTTATTCGTGCATCACCATCACCTGTCACAAGGAGATCATCTACATATATGCATATCAAACATATCTTGTCATTTTTTTCTTTGTATACAAGAATGGATCTGCATCACTTGGAGAGAAACCACATCTCTTCAAGACATCCACTAGCCTCTAATTCCAAGCCCTTGCGGCTTGCTTTAAGCCATACAAGGCCTTCTTTAACGTGCAAAGATAGGTAGGATTTTGTGGATCTACATACCCTTGAGGTGTTACATGAACACCTCTTCTTGTAACTCATCATTCAAGAAAGCATTCTTTATGTCCATCTCGTAGATAGGCCACCTCCTTGCTGCACATAGGGCTATGATCTCTAATGGTAGCCTTGTTTTCAACAAGGCTAAAAGTCTCCTCATAATCTACCCCTTGTATCTGTGTGAAGCCTCTCGCTACTATTCTAGCCTTGTACCTTGCCAAGCTACCATCTTCATTCCTCTTGGTCTTGTACATGCACCTCTTTTGGACTATCTTCATGCCTTCTTGGGTACGAGTTCCCAAGTGTTGTTCTCCTTAAGAGCTTTGAACTCTTCCTACATAGCCTTCCTCCACTCTAGTTTGGTCTTTGCCTCATCATAAGAATTTGACTCTTGATCTACAATGACATTCATCATGTATGCATAGTGCATTGCCATGAAAGAGCCATATGTATACCTCTGTGGGGTGCCTTCTTCCTTGTAGGCCTCCTCTATACCTAAGTCGTAGAACCTTAGGGATTTGTGTCAACTAAGACCATACCATAATCGCCCCACAAGTGCATATAGTCATGGCTTAATACATGTTTAATTATCGATCCATGAAATTAGACAAATCAAGTGTATGGAGACATGTGCACACATGATGGTAAGTGAAGTGACAATGCTAGAATGCATGTAACTCAGTTTAGCTACCTCTCCTAGTCATTAATCTCTTGAAAATGCATGCCGTTATAATTGTAACAGTAGTAAGCCCAAATTCAAAGTTTTCTTTCAGCTGAGAACTTAGAATATGGTCAATAGTGAGTTGTTTTCGAAGCTCTTGATGAGACGCATCTAATTTTCATATCTTCATCCAAATGTAAAAACCTTGCTTCAATTTATGAGCAAGATCGTAAATGGTGGGAAATACTACTTCAACTCCACAGCTCACCAAGCTTCACACACACATTATAGTCATGAAAATAAGAAGGAATGGGGTAGACTGTCATGTGGAAGGAGATAAGGAAGAGAGCTCACACACACAAATTGAGGCAAGGAAGAATGATCTTCTTCTTCTTCTTCTTATATTACATAAAAAGGAATGTACAAGAATGACCTAAAAAACTAGAATACAACAAGTGCAATATATAAAGATCAGTACATAAGGAAAAATCTAATGTCCGCGAATGAGTGAGCTGGCAAGGAACAAATGTGCCATCACTCTCGGTAGATAAATCTAATAAAGCTCAGTGAAGTATCCATGACATATACCGGTGTGACCACTATACATGTCAGAGAAACCAAAAATTGGTACTTGTCATCCTGGATCATCACATGTTGAGCTTGATATCTCAACACTCCCCCTCAAGCTCAACGCCATATCCTGTAATCCAAGCATCTCTCAAAACTTCTTCAACTTCTCCGCTCCAACTACTTTGGTGAAAATATCAGCAACCTGCTCATCTCTTCTCACATAAACAAGATCAATATCACCTGCTTATACCTTCTCTCTGATGAAGTGATAATGTACCTCGATATGCTTTGTTCTAGCATGGAAAACAGGATTCCGTGCTAATTGTATGCTGCTAAGATTATCACAATAAATAGTGATAGGCTTTCCCACTTCCACACCTAAATCTGCAAGTAGCATTTCTAGCCATGATGCCGCACATGCTGCCATTGGAGCACCTCTATACTCAGCCTCTGTACTCAACAAAGAAATAGTGGGTTGCTTCTTGCTGCTCCATGTAACAATTGCACTGCCAAGTGAGAATAGAAAACCACTAATAGATCTTCTATCTGGAATGTTACCAACCCAATCTGCATCGGTGTATCCATAAACCTGCAAATCTACACTAGCCTCATAAAACAATGCATAATCCAAAGTAGCACTCACATAACCTAGAGTGCACCTCAGAGCATCCAAATGTGGCTTCTTGGGAACCTACATAAACTTATTTTCATGTCCAACAGTATAACTTAGATCAGGCCTTATAATTGTGACATATATAATACTTCCCAAAATTTTCTTGTACATAGTAGCATTTTCCAATGCTTCACCTGATGTAGTATCCAACTTCAAACTCTAATCTAATGGCATAGAAATAGGCTTACAATCAGCCATACCATACTTTTGCAGCATATTCAAGGCATATTGCCTTTGCGACATCCATATACCAGTTTTTGTATGTATAAACTCAATGCCCAAGAAATAGTGCAGCACACCAAGATCTTTCATGTCAAATTCCTACATAAGAAGTTGCTTTACCTCTTTGATGCTTCCTTCATTATCACCACCTACAATCAATTCATCAACATAAATAGCCACAATAGCGATGCCATCATCAGCCTTCCTTGCATATAGTGGGTGATCTGCATCACACATAGAAAACCCAATGCTAGTTAAGTAATCAATAATCCTTGCATGCCATGCACAAGGGGCTTGCTTCAGCCCATAGAAAGCCTTTTGCAACCTGCAAAAATATTCTGGATGCTTTGAATCTTCATATCTTTGTGGCTAGTCCATATATACTTCTTCCTTTAACTCACCATGTAGGAAAGCATTCTTCACATCCATCTGATGCAAATTCCATCCTTTTGCTGTAGCTAATGCAACAAGTGTTTTGATAGTAGAAATTTTAGCTATAGGGCTGAATGTTTCCTCATAATCAATGCCATGCATATCCTTTAGCTAACAATTGTGCTTTATACCTGCTTATGCTACCATCAGCATTATGCTTTACCTTGTAAACCCATTTGCAGCCTATGAGTTTCTTTCCTTACGGAAATGGAACCAACTTCCATGTATCATTTCCATAAAGTGCAACCATCTCCTCATCCATATCTTTTTCCCAATCTACCATTCCAATTGCATCTTCGAAGCAAGAAGGTTCAGCATCTTGTATCACCTTTATCATGTAGGCACAATAACGAGCCATATAAGTGTCATATGTCAATCGTTGCACTGAATTCCGCATCCTCCCAGATCTTCTTGGTCCTGGGTCACTTCTCCTTGTATCATCTGCATGTGCCCTTCTTACTCCTGGAGTCTTCATAGAGAGTAGTCCAAGTTCCTCATCAAGAATCTTTTCTGAACCGCTTGAATCTCCATCAACGTCTTCAAAACCTGCATATATTTTATGACCTGTAGAAAGCTTCTCTTCACCTTTCTTAGATGTATTTGATGAATTTTCTTGATTGAAATTTCCACGCAATCTTCCACTCCATGGATTCGAGTTGGAACTATTTCTTGGTGATGCATCCGGTCCACTGAAAACTTGAGATTCTACACTTGATTTTACAGCATTTTCTTTGTCATTTGGTTCAAGATTCAATCCTTCTTTGGCATCTGCATAGAAGCTTGACATTTCATCAAATACCACATCTTTGCTCACCTTTACCTCTCGTGTGAGTGGGTTATAACATTTATATTCATTTTGCTCAAGGGAGTATCCAATGAAGACACACTTTTTTGCTTTTGGATCAAGCTTCATCCTCAATTCATCTGTGACATGTACATATGCAATACAAACCAAAAACTTTCAGATGTGATAAGTTTGACTTTTTACCTGTAAACTTCTCTTCATGTGCAACTTTATGTACAACAATAGTCAAAGTTCTATTGATGATGTATACAGTAGTATGCATAGCTTCTGCCCAATAACAATGAGGCATACTCTTCTCAGCCATCAAGGCTCTTGCTATTTCTGCAATATGTCTATTTTTGTGCTCAGCAACGCCATTCTATTGTGGTGTGTACGTGCATGAAAAGTGACACCGAATTCCATGCGTTTTTAGAAAACTGCTAAACTCATTTGACATGTATTCACCTCCTCCATCAGATCTTAATGTCTGAATGTACTTCCCTATCTACTTTCGACCATAGCTTTAAAATTTTGGAAGTGAGTGAACACCTCACTTTTCTCTTTCATGAAATATACCCATACTTTGCATGTATGGTCATCAATGAAAGTAACATAAAACTTGCAACTACCCATAGATGTGATCTTTCCTGGACCCCAAACATCTGTATGTACTACTTCTAGTACATTCTCACTAACATGCTTGTCATGTGGAGATGATGCTCTTGATTGTTTACCAAATTGACATGCTGCACATACCTTTTGCATTTTTGCAACTTTTAAATTTGGTAGTCCATGGACAATCTCCTTTGATTGCATCAATTTCAGCCTTTGCAAGTTTGTATCTCCAATCCGTTTTTGCCACATCTCTATATCTGCAATAAATCCTGCACCTTTTTCAAACATGGCTACATTCATTTCAAGAATCTTCACATTTAAGGTGAACATCCTACCCACTTTGTTTCCTTTGGCAGCCAATCATCCATCCTGCTTGTACTCTTCTACATATAACCCATGAGCATTGAACCTGACTTGTAATCCCTGGTCAACCATTTGTCCAACAAAAACCAGATTCTTTGTTATATTTGGAACATGTAACACGTCAGCAAGATGTTTTACCTTTCCATCCTCCATCGATAGTGCTATGTTTCCTGTATGGTCAATAGGATGTGATGTGTCATCACCTGTTTCAACATATCCAGGAACTGATAATTTTTGCAAAGTACTAAACCAATCCGCATGACTGGTCATGTGATTTGAAGCACTTGAATCAACATACCAGACATTATCATTTCATTTTGAAACACCAATAGACATCATATTCATCATGTGATGTTGAACCATGAACAACTTAAAATCATCTGCACTTGTGGATGCATAGTTATTCTGCTGCCTTCTCTTATTTTGATTCTTCAACCTACAATCACATTCAAAGTGTCCAAGTTTACCACAATCCCAACATCCTTTACTTTCATTACCTAAATCATTTCTTTGGAAATTTCTACGGCCTCTTTGGCTTCCCGTGCCTCGAAGCTCTCCGCTTCCTCCTGCATGATTCTATTGTTGACTTTGGTCTTGGTTACTATCTCCTCTTCCACTTCCAAAACCTCTACCTCTACCTCTTCCTCTACTAGAGTAGAATATCTGCTCAGAACTAGATTTTCCTTGGGAGTTTGAATTCTCACCAAGATTACTTTCTTCAATGATCAACATAGATACCAGATCAGCAAAATTCAGAATATTTTCCTTGGTCTGTATAAAAGTTCTGTACTTCTTATATACAACTCCTAAACCACAAAGACACACTTCCACCTTATCATCATCATCTACATTCACGCAAATAGATGCAAGTGACTCACATATGTTTTTGATTTTCAAGCTGTAGTCACTTTTCGACATGCTCTTCTTCTCCAATGTATGCAGCTCGTTCTTGAGTTGCAATTTTTGTGCCTTTGTATTGGTCTCATACAATGTGACCAAACTATTCCAAGCCTCTTTTGGAGTCTCTGCATCCTATATGTGTTTAATCATACTAACCTATATGCTAACAGATAGCCAGTACATTACCTTTTGTCCTCCTTGATTCCATTCCTCATATGCTCTTACCTAATTTGTAGTCTGATTCCTTTCTGGTAATTGCGGAGCATTTTCATTCTCTCCTTCGATGTACTTCCAGTAGCCTTTTCCCATCAGGAAATTTTTCATTCTGAATCTCCAAGCATGGAAGTTGTTCTTGTCTAGCTTATCACTCGTAAGCTGACTCATTCCATCTGTGTTTGCCATTTGTGCAACAATTCACAACACTACAAAACACTGCAAGCAACACTTCTGCTTGAACACTGTCGCACTATGATGTGATAGTTTGATCTCAGAAAAACACAATTTTTGTTTATCAACAGTACACGGAATCACTTGATATTCTGGATTTGGAATATATGAGTGTTGTTGAACACAATGCAAGCTACAGTTCTTGAAACTCACTTGGTTTTTTTGTGGGCCCCACCCTTCGGGCTCAAAACAGAGGTCAAGATGGTCTTCTACCTTCACGCCGATTTTCATAGCAAACGTAGGTTGTTTGCGAATCGCATTTTCTCCATGCCTTGTTGCATACTCTTCACTGTCGCCTTCTCCACGAGCTATGTACAACCACACTAGCTCTGATACCATGTGACGAGGAAGGAGATAAGGAAGAGAGCTCACACACACATTGAGGCAAGGAAGAATGATCTTCTTCTTCTTCTATTACATAAAAAGGAATATGCTAAGAAGTGTGTTTTTCACGGCTAGATAAGTCACTCATATATAATGTGTCTTAGAGCCATATTTCGAATATGAATTCATGCTCACCTAAAACACTTTTCCAAAATTCTAGAAATAGATTCTATGATGAACTCATGGAGTTCTTTGTCTAACATCAAGTGTCTTCAACCACTTTTGATTTTTTTACTTTTACAATAGGTGAATACTCAAGAAACTACAAGAGTGAGTGCACAAGAGAACTCTTCATCACTTCAAGTATTTTCTTCAAGACTACATGATCTTGTGGTACTCAACCCATCACATAGGCTTGCCAAGAACTTGCTCCAACATGTATGTAGGCATGCATATACATGAGTATTTGTGTGTGTATGTATCTCTTTCTCTCTCTCTTTCTCTCTCTTTATCTCTCTCTTTCTATCTCTCTTTCATCTCTGTCTCTCTCCCTCTCCCTCTCTCTCTCTCTTTCATTCCTCTCTCTGTTTAATCTCTCTCTCTCTCTCTCTCTATCTCTATCTCTCTCTCGATCTCTCTCTCTCTCTCTCTCTCTCTCTCTCTCTCTCTCTCTCTCTCTCTTTCCCTCTCTCTTTAATTTCTCTCTCTCTTTCATCTCTCTCTTTTTATATATATCTCTCTCTCTTAATATCCCTCTCTCTTAATTTCTTTCTAGATCTATTTCTTTCTCTTTCTCTGTCTCTTTCATCTCTCTCTCTCTCTCTCTTTCAATATCAATAGAAAAGAAATCATTCACTTACATCAATGTAATCTTTTGGATTGCTTTTGTCAAAGCTAATGAACATCGATTCTCATCAAATTCAAAATAATCGATGCCAAAAAATGCATGGGAAACCAAAGAGAACAGAAATTAGACAACATAAAATATAGAGAGAGAGAGAGAGAAAGGTTGAAAGAGTATGTGCATCATTTGCTAAGACGCAAGATCTAGAGAGAGAGTGTGTGTGTGTAGAGAAAGAGATCTCTTTGTGTGTGTGTGTACAAGACAATGTAGGTCACAATTTCGTTTACACATGCAAGTTGGATAGAAGCACTACTTAGTTCAAAACATGCACAAAATGTTGAGTTTTTGCTATCGGGTCATCATATGTTTTAAACACTACGTTGGTATAGGCATTGGTATGAGCACCATTATGAGCGTTAGTAATTTCTAGGAAGTTACTGATGCTCATACTCATGTGCCGATGCTCATACGGATGCCTATACTAGTGCCTATATCAACGAAGACAACGTATATCGACTATCAATCTGAAATGGTCATACCAACGCTCTAGTGACCATCAGTATGCCTAGCGTGATTCTTCCAAGCATTTCCACATATCATAGTGATGTCGAGGGTGGACCATCGGTTAGTATGCCCCTCATATGTTGTAGTGAGTAGGGGATTATCCAACCAAAGACTAGATGAGAGCATTTAGAGAATGGATTGATCATGAGAAAAGAGTTAGTTTCATTCTTTCACAACAAATTAGCAATAGTGTGATAGGACACATTCAAGACCTAGACTCAAGTGTGAGAGTTTGGGAAACCTTGGAGAGGCTCTACTCTACTAGTACTAAAGCAAGGAAGATTAAATTCAAAAATGCATTGAACAATATAAAGAAGACCTCAAGGAGTAGCATCAATGAATTCTTTCTCAAAGTCAAGGAGATTTAAAATGCATTGGCATCCACCCACATAGATGATGATTGGCATCCACCCACATAGATGATGATGATCTAGTAGCTTATACCCTCAATCTTTCTCATTGGCATCCACCCACATAGATGATGATGATCTAGTAGCTTATACCCTCAATGGTTTGAGGATGATGAAAACTCGAAACCATTCCCCACACCAGTTTATGGAAGTGCCACACTTCCATATCTCGATCAATTATTTTCTCTTATTGGAACAAAAGAAATGAATATAAATGGAGGTTCATTAAGTTCAAGGATGCCCAAGTGTTTTGTGAAGGAAACTCAAGAATAAAAGGATGAAGAGGAGACCAAAGTAGGGGAAGAGAAAGGTTTTGAGGAAGACAAAGAAATCAAGGACATGATCAAGAAGGTTCTTTGTATAAAGGATGAAGAATAAAAAGAGGAAGAGGAGGAAGACATCTCAATCAAGAAGGGAAGATGGTTAACGGTGCTACATATGTGGATGCCATGGACATTATGCAAGGGATTTCTACCAAGGGAGCAGCCAAAGGAGTTACTAACAAGCCTCAACATACAAAGAGAAAGTTAGTTATGCATCAATCATCTCTAAGATTGAAAATCATCTTATGATGCATATGTCTAAAAGCTCAAACAATGTAGATACTACATGGTATACCGAGAGTAATTGTACCAACAATATGATTTGCATCCAAACCTTGTTCACTAATCTATATGCTTCAAGTGGTAAAGGCCATGTGGAGATAGGGGATAATATAGCCAATGAGATCGCATACATAGGTGATGTGGTTTTTGATGACAAACAGCAAGGAAGGTGTCTCAAAGATGTGCTTCATGCACCTACAATCACCAAGATCGTGGCTTCCATGGGACAAAGGGCATATAGAGGCTACCAAGTAAGATTCAACAAAGGAGGACCACCACCTTGGTTAGGTAGGTGTCCTCCCATCCAGCCACCCGAGTTCAACTCCCGTGGACGGAAACACAAAGAAATCTTCAAGTTTTTTGATAAATCAGCGAACGCGGATAAAACTCATAGCGGACAGCCGACGGAGTTGCGTTTTCTTTTTGATTCCGATCAACTAGCGATCGTAGTGATTTTTCTTTATTCAAGAGCTTTTCAAGGTAGAAAAACTACTATATAAGAAGTGCTTGGGGTCACTTGTAAGCATCCTTCACCTAATTTTCAACACAAGCCTTGAGCTTGGACCTCAATAGAGGTGGTGTTTCGTCTAGCACATGGGACAGCCATGGTGCTAACTTGAAGCATGTTGAGGAGCAGCTATGGAGTTCTTCTTGGTGATTCTTCTTGGAGAAGATGAAGGGTGTGCTCACACTCTAGCTCATGGAGAGGAGGTTATCTCTTGTTCATGGAAAGAAGACTTGGTCATTAGCAGCTTGATGGTGAGGATCGGCCATCTACATGTTGTAGTTGAAGATTGTCTTCTACATGAAGATTTCGGGCTACATCAAAGACATTGGATGGTGTTTAACATAAGATTTACATCTTATGTTAAGTATTCAAGTACATATTCTCTTTATGCACACAAATACTACTTGAATTCTATGGAGGCAGCAACATCCATATCAGGAGTCGTCCTATTCGACATAGGTACAAGAGAAACAGTACGTATATGCTTTATGCATATTTGGATGAGGTGTTTGAGAAGGTGTGTTCACATGAGTTTGAGGATTTCTAGCAGCAAACTTGTTAGCATTCATTGCTACTTTTTAAGTATGTGATATTTTCACACACCTATCTAACTTAGGGTCTTCCATAGCCTAAGCTTAGATGAGGCTTTGTTGATTATCAATTTCACACTGATCGTTCCTCTTTTAGTCACTCATATTCACTCTTCTATAACCTATATGGTCACTATTAAAGTGGCATGTACGCATGGGCAGTTTTAGTTTTTAAAGGTATAATTGAAGGGTTGAGTAAGGGCTGCAATGAATGGGTACAAGTCCCATACGAATGGGCACGTAAAGTTGTATAAATATATGCCTTTGTTTAATAAAAAAGAAGCGCATTTGGGAAGTCGTGTCTTCTACTATGTAGGTTATGGTTCCTTCTCTCCCTTTTAGTTGCTTTGTATATTGTAATCTTCTTCCTATGCAGGCAGCTATCGCGGATCTTTGTACAAAGTGGAACATGCACTCCTCCTTGTAACACTGGCGCTATCTGGGCTTACCTCCCCTTGGCTCTACCGGCTGGAGCATATGAGGAAGGTGTTGTGCTTCTGACCTCTGCACTTTCGTCTTTCGTGGACAACCATGCTTCTTGGATGATCCATCGGATCCACAACTCACGACTAATGACATGGTTGAATTGGTTCATGTGGCACCTAAATTGCTTACTAAGAACCATACAGTTGCAGGTGGCGGAAAGATACTCCATGCCGCTAGGCTCCCAGGATTGTCATCCTCTTCTTCAGATCGACGATCTTCATAGAAGGCTATGAGGGAGCGTGACACGAGTTCACATTTCCCTTTCCAGGGAATCACGAGGAGCTCACAACCCTCCAATGCATTGCACAAAACACAAGTCGAAGGGCGGATATGTCCACATGCTTCTATCTGAGGAGCTATCTTCGGCTGCACCAGAATTCTAGCTACGCATGCGGCAAAAAAATACACAAGACGATGCTCATCTCTGGAGTTCCACTAATAGACACTCCACACTCTGCGCTACCATAGAAGCCATGCTCCTTTATGCATCTAGCACCTGCTTTCTCGTGGACATGAGAGCGGACGTGATGTCGAAAAGAGACGGACATCTCATTGAAGAGCAGTCAGCAAGAGCACCTCAACCACATCCATGAAGTATGCATAGTCATGTCGGTCTTACAGCTTCAAGTGGCGACCACATCACCGTCATGTCGTCTGGTCATCACCATAATGCAGTTCGCTGATCATTCCGGTGCTTTCCCATTTCCGTGATACGCGCATCTTGCCAACACGCACCATAATGCAGTCCACTGATTAGTCTCAACAATTAGTCTCAGCCCAATCTGGTGCTGCCCGTACTTCAATCCGGTGATGACCGTATTTCAGTCGGGTGATAGCCGGATGCTTTCGATGTAAACTTTGAGAACTTTCCGGTGCTTTTGATTACTTGTTGACCGCATTCCAGTGTTGTTTCCGGTGCTTGCCTGCTGCTTATATCCAGCGATTTCCACTCACTCCGAGTCTCCCACCAAGTCCGGTCCGACAAACACTGATGCTAAATCCTGGTTTACCCCGATTGCTTGCTTCTAACCATGCTATCCTCTAGGTATGCTATCCTCTAGGTATATAAAGTAGTGCTACCAACTACACGAGCACATATTAGCTCAGTTTGCAACAATTCAAGTTGTTCCCTCAGCCTCCGCATTTCTACAGTGACTGGATCACGATTCACCATCGACTTGTTTTGAATGTTCCACGCAAGATTTGCAGTATTTAGAGTCTCCTCCGCATTCGCATCTGTTGGGCTGCCACCGGTGATCATTACTCTCCTTCTATTTCCACCAAGAAAATCCTCAAATAATCTGCACAATCCATCTGTCCTAGTCCTTTTGGCTCGTTCAGATCCTCGTAAGCCAACAAGGTGTAATTTGGCGCACAGTACATCTTCCCTGTCATCTGTTGTTGGATTTCGATCATGGGAACCAACATCAAGCTCCATCTTTGGTCACATGTCACTTAGTCTATGAAAATTGCATAAGAACGATTGTGGCAACGAGCCATCGCCTGCAAGTCATTCTGTTGATTCTAGTCAGAATCATAAATCACACATGTATCTGCAGCTGTCAATGTGATTCCAAGACCCCCAGCCCTCGTGTTCAATAAGAAAACAAATGTTTCACTCCCAATGGCAGACTACCTATCAATAGGAGGATGGCGGTCAGATCCTCGTATCTTCCCATCCATCCGTTCATAAGAGTATTTTTTTGCCATTTAAGTAGTCCTCTAGGAGGACTAACCTCAATATGAATTGAGCGAATATCAAGACACGTCATCCAGCATCTTTTCGCATGGAAAGTAGCCTGTCTAGTAGTAAAATTTTCCTAGAGCCCTGGCAAAGAATTTCGCCAGAACCTTGTTGTCTCTCCTGAACCTTCTGCCCATTTTCGGATGTCAAATGCTCTTCTAACCCATCACACACGAAAGGATGATTGCATAGTTTTCATAGTTCCATTGCCACATTCCGAAGATTGGGAATGTTACTGCTCTAAGAACCCTTCAATAGATCCGATATTCTGTTCTCATAAATTGCTTTATCATAATTCCGTCGATCCTTGATGCAAAATTTTGCCTATCATATGACATTTTGTCTTGGCCGTGAACTTTCGGTGCTACATCACTACGTCTGCACATTACCATGACACCGCACGTTTGATAAGGAATGGGAGAGATGGAGGAATTGAAAAATCATTTATGTCCTCGAAAATGAACGAAAGAGCGAAAGTGAATAAAATATATAATAACATCTTTAAATAATAATACTAATAATAGTAACATAAATACATCATAACATAAACAAGAGAAAGAGCGCGAAGGAAATGCAGTTTCTGTTCCAGTTTTGGCATTTTATATTTTTTTAATTATTGATCGCAGTGGCAGGTCTTATGGTCATGTTTACGATAAATTATCCTTATATTTGATGATGGTCTATGTTATATGGATATGTTGGCTTTGGAAGCATGTTGTAAGGTATGTTTTTTGCATGATGCATATTATGGTTCATGGGTAGTTGTTTCGTTTGAGGGGTATGCATGAGTTATGGAAACCCTATCACGTGAAGGTTTGTATCCTATAGTTTGGTTTGTTGCATGATGGATGGTGATGTGAGTATGTATGAGGTGGTGTGATATGAGTGTGAGGTAGCGTTAACTCGGCAGAAGCACTCCTTTGTTTTGTTTCCGGTAATGAGAGAGTGTGAAGTAGCGTTAAGTCAGCAGAAACACTCCCTATGGATTGTGAATGTGAGGTAGCATTGATACGGTAGAAGCATTCACTGATTTTATTTTTTATTTGTGTGCATGTTTCGAGTGGTGGATGATCTGGACTATGGGATACACACCTTCATGTTGATTTGAGTCTTCATATATGGTTATTTGATGCTAATCATACTAATCCAAAAAGACAAGCCCTACTTGATCATTATTTGATGATTTATGTTCTAGTACTTCTAGGGACGAAGAATATGCAGAAAAGAAGTAACAATTCCCGATGAAAAAGCTATGATTGGATGATTCACCCCTCTTGTAAATTCACACAGATTGTATATGATAGTGATGTATTGTAGAAATCCATATGAGAATGATGTAATTGATGTATAAGATGAAGCAATGTAATTATGCCATTTTTGTACTTCATGTTCATACATATAGGAGGGCAGACTATGGGTTGTGTGTAATGTACTTGCATAACTTGGATTAAGTTCTAGGCACTTTGCTTTGCATTACCCATTTCTCATAGTTCTGGACTTATTATGGGCATTGTTTGCACTCCATACCATGGTATAACCATGCACTTTGGTTTGCAAGCCTTGTTCATAAGGGTAAAAGCATCTAGAAAAGCCTAGGACATTGGTAAGCATTGTGTGGGATTCGAGTCCACCATGCGTGCTAGTGTTAAAGTGGCATGTACGCATGGGCATTTTTAGTTTTTAAAGGTATAATTGAAGGGTTGACTAAGGGGGTGCAATGAATGGGTACAAGTCCCATACGAATGGGCACGTAAAGTTGTATAAATATATGCCTTTGTTTAATGAAAAAGAAGTGCATTTGGGAAGTCGTGTCTTCTACTCTGTCAGTTATGGTTCCTTCTCTCCCTTTTAGTTGCTTTGTATATGCTTGTCATCTTCTTCCTATGCAAGCGGCTATGGCGGATCTTTGTACAAAGTGGAACATGCACTCCTCCTTGTAACATCACACATCTCATGTATATCAGATTTCTGCCCATACATCTGAATATGTTTGTTACATTTGTACATTCACTCATCCATCTATTTGTCATATCATAGAGTAGTTGAGAGTTTTTCTCCCACATTGTACATTGAAAATTGGTATATATGATACTATGAGTAAGCGATGGCTTATGTAACACCTTACACATGTCGTCTATTCTTTCTCTATCTTTGTCTCATCATCTGTATGATTAAGTTGTGATATGTTCATGTTTTCTCAATATTGAAGATTGCTAGATTCTATGTTGTATATGCTGGACCTATGGTACCATGGACCTGTGGCATGAGCCAAGAGCCAAGGGCCTATCTCATTTCCAACATTTGGTATCAGAGCACTAAGGTTTTGGTTTCAGAACTTTAGGTCTTTGGCATCAATGCATTAAGGCTCATTTAGATTCCGAGGTTCCCAGAATTCGAGGTTTATAACATATGAGTTAAGAGCATCTTCTAACATTTGCCATTTGACATACACACTTAATCTAGATGAGTAGAGATTTGAGAATTAGACAATTCAGTTACATGTGTATTCATTAGTGTGGAGTATGTAAGTTGGTTGGATATCCAAGTACAAATGTAATCTAGGTATCTAGAGAAGGTAACTCTAGAAAGGAAATTCATCATTCAGACAAAAGATTGGTGAATTTAGTCGTTTCAGATATTTGAAGCAGAATTCTGATTCAGAGATATGAGGAGATGGTAAAACATGATTCTATATTCACTTCCATTTGTATACCATGTTTGTTTTATCTCTTACTCTTAGAATTAGAGGAAGAGAAAAGTTCATTTGAAGAAGTCAAGAGTGCTTGTTACTTCAAGATGAAGAAAACAAAAGAAGTTTGAAGATGTTGACATCATCAAGTGGAAGAAAGATGCAGAAAAAGAAATTCCATCATTTCCAAAAGAAAAGTAAGACTTCCTTTTCTTATATATTTTCCATATACTTTTCCTATTTTATCCTCTACACCGAAAGACAAGTCTATGAGAACATCTTGTGTGAAGATAGTCTAAAGAAGAAGCAGTTTCTTGTTTTGCATTACAGTTGTTCATGATTTAGTAGATTTGAGAAAGAATTGCATTGAGAGAAAGAAAAGCAACAGATTTTGAAGACAAATTGTATATTTTAACTCATATGTATGAGTTATGTTATAGTTGAAGCTTTTAAGCAGGCAGCTTATATATTCCCTCAAAGAATTCTTGGAGTGTCAATACAGAGCTACTTGGTATATGACAAGTTGCAGAGAAGTATATTTCTTCTTGATCTAACTCTTAAGGTAAAAGAGTTTTTTGTCGCAGATGTTGAAGACTTGGGTTGAGGTTTTGTGTTTGGAAAAGGTTACCTCATATTCAGTATTTTCAGAAACTTCAAAAAATTCAGTTTTGTTGCTGTACAAGTCAATGGAGAATCTACTTTCTATGATTGTCTAGACTTTTGGATACATGTTTGTATTCAAAAAGGTGTTCCATTAGATCCTATCACTTGATTGAAAGTGGAGTTAGAGAAAAGAAAGTCAAGTAGGTACTATCACATATCACCCGGGTAGAATATGAAAGTTATGAAGTATCAACTTGCAGCTTTTGGAGTTCTCAAGGTGAGAAGTTTGTCCACTTATGTTTCAAGTAGGAGTTACAGATTCTTGGAAAGGATTTGTTTGAAGAAAAGTTTTACAACTTTATGTGAAGCATGGACACTTGGAGACATTCAGTTAGCAAATCAAACATTCAGACATGAAGGTTTGATGAGAGCAGATTCTACACAAGAAAGATCATTGATCTTGTATGATCTTGAGTATTTATGAGTCAGTTGTCTATCCTTTGTTTGTGGAGGTTCTTAGCATTGGAAGAAGTAAGTCAAAGATTCAGGTTCTATCAGATTTGTGTTGCAGAGAGACAAAAGAAGATACTTGTTATGTTACAGAAGGTTATGAATCCTAAAATGCTTTCAGCAAGGTTTTTAAAATAGATCAGCTAACCTTATTCTAGATTTTGGGAAGCTGAAGACTTACAGTGAAAGCTATTAGCAACTACAGTGCTAATAAAAAGGGTTTAGAGATTTTGTTTCAGATACAAGTATTGATCATTGAACATTAGATTTATGAAGGAAGACATTCCAGATTTCATAAAGTCTGATATGATTTGAAGGATACTAGATACTCGTGTTAAGTCATGTAGGGGGGGTGATGAAACATGAAGACTTATTTTCAACCATATGTGAAAGAATGTAAAGTCATACCTTCAGGTATTCCTATTTAAGGTATTCCCATATTTCCTTTGTCAGGTTCTCTTTATGTTCCATCTTTGAAAGAAGAAGGAAGAAGAAGAATGTTTGGAGAAAGTTCCTATTAGGATGTTCCTATTCAGGAGAAGGTTCCAAAATTCTATTGAAGAGAAGCTTGATATTTCAGAGAGGTATGTTTTAAAAGTGCGCACATATATGTTTATACTAGGTTCTGAAGGAAAGAGGTATGAAGGATTGAAGGATGAAGACATGATGATATCATAGATTCTTTGAGTCATATTTCAGTTGATTTTAGTTGATTGCAATTGAGTTGAGTTGATTTGACTTCACTACAGTCAAAGATGAACCAATAGTGTTCATAATACACTAAGTTGTGAGTTGTCAGTCACAGGTTCTAGGATTCAGTTCCTGATTTCTTTCAGTGTATCTACATGACACAGCAGAAGTACGTTGAGAAACCTTTTTGGAAGGTAAATGCAAGTATGTTGATCCTAGTGTATGTTTTCAGGTTTTTGAAGACAGGAGATAGCAGGTTTAGAGACAGTTTATGCTATATTTGTTGTCAAGCAGTGATTGCTTTATGAGAACACTATTGGATATCTAGTTTGCATATTTTCTCAAGTATTATGGTTCATATTCAGCAAGTTCAGATTTTTTTAAGGAAAGTCAAATTTAGTTTTGAAGAAAACTTTTGAAGAACAAGTTTTGAAGTGCGGGAGTACAAGCTTGAAGCTTGTGATAGTTTGCAGTTTGTGACAAATTGCAGATCGAGTCCAGATTATACCAATATAACATTACAGGGGGGATTGTTGCAATCAATATCCTATTGGTTCATTCAATGTTCTTTTAGGTCAAGATTCAATATCCTCTTGGTCCATTTTACACATGCTTATTACTCCTTGTACACACAAGGGCGACCAGCACCTTGGTTAAGTAAGTGTCCTCCCATCCCAGCCACCCGGGTTCAAGTCCTGTGGAGGGCAACACGAAGAAATATTCAAGTTTTTTTATAAATCAATGAACGTGGATAAAACTCATAGCGGACAGCTGACAGAGTTGCGTTTTCTTTTTGATTCCGATCAATTAGCCATCATAATGATTTTGCTTTATTTAGGAGCTTTTCAAGGTAGACAAACTACTATATAAGAAGTGCTTGGGGTCACTTGTAAGCATCCTTCACCTAATTTTCAACACAAACCTTGAGCTTGGACCTCAATAGAGGTGGTGCTTCATCTAGCACATGGGACAGCCATGGTGCTAACTTGAAGCATGTTGAGGAGCAACTATGGAGTTCTTCTTGGTGATTCTTCTTAGAGACGATGAAGGGTGTGCTCACACTCTAGCTCATGGAAAGGAGGTTATCTCTTGTTCATGGAAAGAAGACTTGGTCATTAGCAGCTTGATGGTGAGGATCGGCCATCTACATGTTGTAGTTGAAGATTGTCTTCTATATGAAGATTTCGGGCTACGTCAAAGACATTGGATGGTGTTTAACATAAGGTTTACATCTTATGTTAAGTATTCAGGTACATATTCTCTTTATACACACAGGTACTACTTGAATTTTATGGAGGCAGTAGCATCTATATTAGGAGGAGTCCTATTCGGCATAGGTACAAGAGAAACAGTACGTATATGCTTTATGCATATTTGGATGAGGTGCTTGAGAAGGTGTTTTCACATGAGTTTGAGGATTTTTGGCAGCAAACTTGTTAGCATTCATTGCTACTTTTTAAGTTTGTGATCTTTTCACACACGTATTTAACTTAGGGTCTTCCATAGCCTAAGATTAGATGAGGGTTTGTTGATTATCAGTTTCACACTGATCCTTCCTCTTTTAGTCACTCATATTCACTCTTCTATAACCTATAAGGTCACACATCTCATGTATATTCAGATTTGTGCCCATACATCTGAATATGTTTGTTACATTTGTACATTCACTCATTCATCTATTTCTCATCACATAGAGTGGATGAGAGTTTTTCTCCCACGTTGTACATTGAACATTGGTATATATGATACTATGAGTAAGCAATGGCTTACGTAACACCTTACATATGTCGTCTATTCTTTCTCTATCTTTGTCTCATCATTTGTATGATTAAGTTGTGATATGTTCATGTTTTGTCAATATTGAAGATTGCTAGATTCTATGTTGTATATGCTGGACCTATGGTACCACGGACCTGTGACATGAGCCAAGAGCCAAGGGCCTATCTCATTTCCAACAGATTCTACATGCATGGTTTGGATCTATTTCATAAAGAAAAAATATATGTGTTTCAATGCTTTAAAGTGTTCAAACCTATGGTTGAGAAGGACATAGGTAACTACATAAAGAGGCTAAGGTCTGATATAGGCAGAGAGTACTTCTCCAATGAATTTTCAGATTTTTATCTCGGATCAAGGCATGAAATGACAAGTAAAATGTAGGTATGCACCTCAACAAAATGGGGTTGCAAAAAGGAAGAACAAGTACATTGAAGGGATAGCTAGGGAAATGTTGAATTAAATGAATATGCCTAACCATTTTTTAAGTGATGCACCCAATACAACCATATACTCATTAATAGGCATCCAACTTCAATAATGCACACTTCAAACCTCATCAAATTCGGTATGGTAAGAAGCCAAACCTCTTGCACATGAAAATATTTGGTTCGTTAATGTTATGTTCATGTTCCTCGTGAGCTAGGTCACAAATTGCAAGATAAGGAAGAAAAGTGTGTCTTCATTGGCTATGCAAATGAACAAATAGGTTCTATGTGCTTCAATCCTAATACAAAGGAGCAAAAGTTTCAAGAGATGTAGTGTTGATGAGCTACTTCTATGGTACAAGAAGGTAAATTATTTGTAGGAACATGAAGATGTTGGATCTAGGCATGAAGAAACTCAAAGTCAAGCCTAATACACACATGCATATGATGGATTTTGATGTCGATGTACCACAGTGAACTCTCCTTCTCGAGAGATCCAAGAAGAGATCCTCGGAGGAGAAAACTGAGCTCCTAGGGCCGCACACGGTACTCCGCACAAAGGCTATAGAATATGCAGAGAAACACAGTACATAGGGAGCATGAACACAAAATTCTTAGGTGTTACAAATGCGATTGACCTTACAGCCTATGGTTGACAAGGCCACTACATGTTTTATTAAAGAACATATACAAAGAAGTGTTTGGTGGCCATTTGGCCTTTCACATGGACACTAACGGTAACATCTCCCACTAAAGGCCAATATGGCCAAAGTAACTATGGGAGAAAAATAATAAATGATAAAGAATAGTTGAGTGTAAGTACACAAACTATAGCTCCCGCTTGATGGGCATGTTACACAGTATACAAGTGACTATGTAAGATCATGAATCAAGTAATCCCCATCAAGTGAAAATAGTGTTGAAAGCTATCCTGTGGTAGAGCTTTAGTCAAAGCATCTGCAACATTATCTCGAGTGTGAACCTTCTCAAGAATAATGTGCCCAATGGCTAAGCAATCTCTAATGAAGTGATACCTCATCTCAATGTGCTTAGTCTTTGCATGATAGACCAGATTATTAGCCAAAGCAATGGCACTCTAACTATTACTAAGCAAACAAGGTACATGCTGAGGTAAACCCATATCACAAGCAAGTTGAGAAAGCCACAATGCTTCCTTACATGCCTCACTTGCTGCAACATACTCTCGTTCTATGGTGGGAATAATTGTAGAGTCTTGAAGATGAGATCTCTAAGAGATAGCACCTCCAACAAAATGAAAAATGTACCCTGATGTAGACTTATGATTGTCTATGCAATCAACATAGTTAAAGTCTGTGTCACCACTAATGAATGCTTTCCCTCTACCTAATCATAGACACTTGTCCTTAGTGCCACTCAGATATCTCGAAATCATCTTAACTACTTCCTAAGATTTCTTGCCAGGATTAGACATATATCTGCTCACAACTCCCACTGCAAATGCAATGTCTAGTCTCGTAGCTTCCATAGCATACATGAGACTATCAATAGCAGACTAATAGGGAATTTTGATCATGAATTCCTTTTCCTCATACTATTTGGGGCACTCATCCTTGCTCAATTTCACATATGTGGCTAAAGGTGTACTCAATGCCTTGCCACCCTGCATAATGAACTTGTGAAATACTTTGGATATGTACTCACTTTGAGACAAGTATATGCATCCTTTAATCCTATCAGTACTAATGTGCATGCCAAGAATATGTTTAGCATCCCCCAAATCCTTCATATCAAATGTCTGACTCAACTTCTTTTTGAGAATTGACAAGTCATAAGAGGACTTCCCAACAATCAACATATCATTGACATAAAATATCAAGCATATTAAGCTGTCATCTAAGCATCTCTTTGTGTAGAGACAATGATCCTCATTGCTTTGAGAATAGCCTCGAGACTTCATAAATGCACCATTGTCTAGGGGGTTGTTTAAGTCCATACAAGGTCTTCTTGAGCTAACAAACTAGACTTTCCTTGTCAGGACCTACATAACCTAGTTGTTCCATATAGATCTCATCTGTAACATCCCCATGCAAGAAAGTAGTTTTTATATCCATTTGGACTAGCTCTAAGTTCTTCATTGCAACAAATCCAAGAAACATGCGTAGTGTAGTCATCTTGACCACTAGAGAGAATATTTCCTCGAAATCAACATCATGTTATTTCTTAAAACCCTTTGCAACAAGTCGTGCTTTATACTTTGGAGAAGCACTATTTGACATGACATTAAGATTATATATGCATTTACATGATAAATCTTTTGTACCCTTTGGGAAAGGTACTAAATCCTAAGTACCATTATTCTGAAAAGAATCCAACTTACTCCTCATGGCATGCTCCCACTTGACATGATCCTCTGTTTGCATAGCCTCTTTGTAGGAAGAAGGCTCAGGAGCATATGTTAGCATAACAAAATCTAAACCTAGATCATATCTATCAGGTGGATGTGAGACACATGCAAAGCATCTAAATGGTTGTTGAACAAGAACATGTGTAGACTGTTCTGATCGGGCATTCTCTTGAACGTCCCTACGTGCAGCATTTTTATGCATGTTAATGCAAGGACTAGTATCCTTAAACACCAAACTTCTCACTTCAACCTCCTTAATGTGCTGTTATGCATCTTAGACTCATTGAAAATGACATCACTACTTCTGATCATTGATCGTGTTTCAGGATCCCAAAAGCAATATCAAAATTGTCCTTCTTGACAATATCCAAGAAAAATGCATTTCTTTGACTTATGATCCAACTTTTGTCTAAGATTCTTAAGTATATGAACATATTCCTCACACACAAAAACTCAAAGATTATCATGATATCGTTGCTTCCTTGTCCATAACTCTTGTGCCACTTTCACACCTTTACCAACAATAGGTGAAAGGTTAATCACATGAACTACAATCAATATTGCTTCTGACCAAAAGCCTTGTGAGAGGTTTGCATGATGCAACATTGAAACTACTCTATTTTTAATAGTTATATTCATCCTTTCAGCTATTACCATTCTGTATTGGGGTATAAGGAGATGTAAACTCTCGTTGGCAAGCTCCAAATTTTGGTAAGGATCAATTTTTGAAGTTCCTTTTTGATCTTCCCTTCTCTTCTTAGGAAAGATTGCTTAAATGTTCTTTCCAAGGTTCTACAATGGAAATATGTTGGGGTGGCATTTTCTCTCGAAATGTTTCCTTTTTATCTCTAAGATAGAGAGCGAATTAGGTGTTGGGAAACTTTTGAACCTCTCATAGAGGTGACTTGGACAAATGGTGCATATGTGGTACACATTTGGCCAAGGAGTTGTTAGGTAGTGGGTGCATAGGTAGTGCACAATGTTTAGGCTCACAATCCTCTTTCTGATGAATCTAATTAAAGTTTCAAAGGGTGATTTGAAAGGTTTTTAAATGGTTTTGAAGTGATTGGCAAGTTCACATGAACCCTCCCTTATGTGTGCATTTTGAGAATTCAAGGTCAAAAGTGAGGACATTACGTGAAGTGCAAAAGCTCGTGCGTGGCCCTCCATTAGAATTTTCTTTTCTATAAACTCATTATAGGAAACAATAGGATATCGTTGAAGTAGATATGAGGATAAATTAGTGAAAACATTTTAGGGGAAAAAAGAAACACATCATGTGAAGTAAAAAGGCTTGTTGAAAGGTGCGCACAAAGGTTTTAGAAGGTGGGTTGCACAAAGAAGGCTCGTATACACTAAGATCTACTAAGATACACATGTGAATGCAAGTCAAATCAAATGAAGTTCCATACACAAAGGATTTGATAAGAAAAAGGAGTATATGAAAACCATACACTAAGAAAAAACAAGAGATCTAAACACATAGAAATACATACACTTGGACATAGAGTGTGTTGGTTTATTTCATCCAAGCCTAATGCTTTATCATTCATAAATTTTAAGCATTACTTATGCACACTCTCATTGAGAGAGACATAGAAACATGCTCTTGTAACTCTTGAAAAATTATTACCTTGAAAAGTAAAAGTCTTTGAAGAAACTTGTTTCCATGTTCAGAATGAATTACAAGCTCATTTAGTAGTGATTGATTAGCTAGATGATTCCTAAACTTTAGTCAAACATTTAGGTACAATCTCTCCAAGATCTAAATTCAAATATCACTATATAAAAACCATTTAGTAGTCACGGGCTAGAGCAGCACTTAGAGCTACATTCCAGAGAGATTTTTGATCAAGCACCAAGTCACAAGTGAAGCATGCATTGTGCTATTCCTTCCCAAGCTTCATGTCCATTCATAGCATGTATAATATATTCAATACAAATTCATTTTCAAGCTATACTTTGGAGTTGTTCTTATCTACTACTACAGGTCTTGATTCTCATTTTCAATCAAGTTGAGTGAGTGATTTCTTAGTATGTAATTAATCTTTTAATGAGCTTTAAATTTTTATAGGTGATTTAATAAGTCTACTTTCATCATACCAATTTTCATAATCATTGGTTTTATTATTCTATGAGTTACATTCATTTGAAGCTGACTAGGTATACGAGCAAGCTAACTCCTAAAATGTTCAGATGATACCTGTATTTTGCAAGATTAATTTCTCTCATTATGGTTCATCAAAAATCATCAAATTTGTTGCTTTAGATTCATTATCTATCTAACTAAAAGTGTGAAAAAGGTCTTTTTTCAATTTTCAACAGGTTGTGAGCTCTAGGTTAGTTTCTAGAGTGCAATTTGTCCCAAAATAACAAGTTTTTTGCTTCATCTGTTTTTATCAACTAGCCTATTTTGATGAATCAATTTGTGATTGGCACTCCAAAATCACTAGGATGGTTTATATGCATCCTTGGCAAGGACAAGGTGTCTACTTTTCATCTCTAAAGCTATCTTGGCAGGTGTAGAGCAAGTTTCCCAGCACCAGGCACATCTTTGGAGTGTATCACCCATCTCCCCTCACATTTGTATCAAAGCAAAGATTAATCAATATGGGAGATGGATTTCCTTCTGACATTAACATATTGGATAGAAACAACTAATCAAATTGGTCTCTAAGGTTAGAGGCCTACCATCAAGGGAGAAACCTATTTGGATATATATATGAAGATGAAATCATGCCAAAAATGAGAACCATAGGACAGTCATCACATGAAGAGCAAGAGACGCTTACAATTTGGTGCTCAAAGGATGCACTAGCCAGGTCCTACATCTTAAATGCAGTCTTTGATTTTCTCTTACCTCATGTGAAAGGATACAAGACCTCAAGAGAAACTTGGAAAACACTTGCTTCTGTCTTCTCTTCAAATATGAGAGCAAGGAAGAACCAGCTATGGATGGAGTTTACTACCTTCAAGAAAAGTCCCAAGCAAAGTGTGACTGATTATGTCACGAAAATGAAGGAGATCTCTGATCAGTAAGGAAGCATTGGAGAGATAATTGAAGAAGAGAAAATCATAAGGCAAATCATCAATGGAGTCAAGGTTGATGACAAGTGGGAATCCTTCACAACTGACATGGAGCTGTACATAGACATGCAAGTGCCTGACCTCAACACTATCATGGGCGAATGCTTCACACATGAAGAGAAGATAAGAAATGTGTGTATGTATGTATGTATGGACTTCAATGCATCTTTTAAGGCAAATGTGTAGGCTTGTGATTTACACCAACAGCTGCACCTCAAGCCAAACATTTTGGCTTAAGTCTTCATCTTCAATCTTCAAGTATATCCTACAATCCAATCATAGATTTGAACCTGCAAAGTTTGGTTCCATCCAAAGCTTTAGTCAACAAATCTGCACATTGCATGTTGGTTGATACATAGGTTAGTTGAATGTCTTTGCTTATCAACTTCTCTCTCACATAATGGTAATGGACCTCTATATGTTTGGTCCTAGCATGATAGATAGGATTAGCTGCAAGGTGAAGAGAACTTGTATTATCTCCAAAGATTATTGGAGACCTAGTATATAAACCCAATTCTATATACAAAGGCTTAATCCAAATTGCTTCTTGTGTAGCATTAGCTAGTCCTCTATACTATGCCTCTGTGGAAGACAAAGCAATAGTGGGTTGCTTCTTTGAAGACCATGAAATTGGTTTGTCACCTGAAAAGGAAATGTATCCAGAAGTGCTTCTTCTATCATCCTTGCATCCTGTCCAATCTGCATCTGACTAGACTTTTATATCAGTATCTGAAGTGTAAGGAAAATACAAACCATGGTTCTGTGTACCCTTGAGATACTTCAAGATTCTCTTGGCAGCCTCTAAGTGAGGTATCCTTGGCTTGTCCATAAATTGACTTAGCACACTAACTCCATATGCAATATCAATTCTTGTTAAGGTAGCATAGTTCAGGCTACCCACCATACTTTGATAACCTGTAATGTCATTGACTTCATCACCTTCATGAGCACTTAGTTTTAGGTTTACCTCCATTGGAGTGCTTGCTACTTTGACATCCTGCAAGTGAAACTTCTTCAACATATCCTGTATGTATTTTTTTTGAGTAGTGTAAATCCTTGAACTAGTGTAGACTAATTCAAGCCCCAAAAAATACTTCAATAGACCAAGATCATTAATCTTGAACTCCTTCATCATTTGGCTTTTGATATATCTGATTCCATTGACACATCACCTGTAATGATGATGTCATCAACATAAACACAAAGATATATTACCTCTGAATTACTTCTCTTAATGAATAGAGAAGTATCTGCCTTGCTCATGACAAAACCTTGGTCTTGGAGGCATGTGGTTAACCTGTAATTCGATGCCCTAGGTGCCTATTTTAATCCATATAAAGCCTTTTATAATTTGCAAACGTGTGTTACCTTCTTAGGGTCTTCATAGCCAGGAGGTTGTGACATATATACCTCCTCTGAGATCCATCCATTCAAGAAAGCATTCTTGACATCCAATTGGTACATATTCCATTTTTTTGATGCAGCCACACTAACAGACACTCTGATTGTTGGCATCTTGGCCACACGAGAAAATGTCTCTTCATAGTCAATGCCTTGGGTTTGTGCAAAACCCTTGGCTACCAATCTGGCTTTGTACCTATTAATTGTTCCATCAGAATTTCTTTTCAATTTATAGATCCATCTGGATCCTATTACCTTCATGGAGTCCTTCTTGGGTACTAACTCCCATGTATCACTCTCCTTGAGTGCTTCAATCTCCTCATCCATAGCTTCTTTGCATTCTGATTTGGTTATTGCTTCTTCATATGATCCTGGTTCTTCATTTAACAAATCTTTGGCAAGATAAACCGAATGTTTAGTAAGAAGAGATGTATCATACCCATATTTGATAGGTTTTTTGCTTTCTCTTTGTGATCTTCTAAATGGTTGAGCTGAAGATTCAGGTATGTCTTCAAGCTTCTTCATCTTCATTTCGCCCTTGGACTTCCATGCCTTGAGCTCTTCAAGGTTGATAGTGTCTTCATCATCTGAACTTGAGTCTTCATTCTGAGTAGGTTCCTCCTTTGTAAGTTTTGGAAATTCCTCTTCCAAATCATAGGGTAGTTTAACCCTCCTGCATTCATTCTCATACCAAGAATCATTTTCATCAAAGACAACATCTCTGCTTACCATGAATCCTTTATTGGTAGGGTTATAAAACCTGTAACCTTTTTTATTTAAATCATATCCAATAAAAATGCATTTTTCAGCCTTTGGATCTAGCTTACCTCTTATCTAAGAAGGAATGTGCACATATGCTACACACCCAAATATTTTGCAATGGTCAAGTGAGGGTCTCTTACCATGCCATGCTTCATAGGGTGTCATGCCATCAAGATACTTAGATGGTAACATGTTTATGAGGTAAGTGGCAGTAGAAACACTTTCTGCCCATAGATAGTTAGGTAACTTTTTTTCATTCAACATAGACCTAGCTGTTTCCACAATTAACCTATTTCTTCTCTCAGCTACCCCATTCTATTCAGGAGAATACCTTGTGGTTATTTCTCTTTTGATGCCTCTGTCCTGCAAGAAGTTTTCAAATTCATTGGAGAAGTACTCACCTCCTCCATCTGACCTTAGCCTCTTCAAATTCCCTCCTGTCTGATTTTCAACTAGTGCAAGATATTTTTTAAAGCAATTAAATACCTCATCCTTGTGCTTCATAAAGTACAATACAGTCCATCTGCTATCGTCATTAATAAAAGACACATAGTACCTTGAACCTGAGACTGAGGGGTCTTTCCTTGGTCCCCATACATCTGTGTGGACAAGCTCTAGATAGTCTTCATGCATATATCCTTTCCTTGAGAAGGGTATCCTGTGAGACTTCCCAAATTGACAAGCACCACACTTGTAGATCATATGTTGCTTGGATACATTAGGTATCCCAAGCACACATTGGTCCCTACATATTTGCTTCAAGGTTCTTTCCCCTATATGTCCTAATCTTTTGTGCCAAATCTCAAGCTCTGAAAGTGTTTGATCCTTATAACTGTATAGTGCAATATTCTGTGTGTCTTCTAACTCGAAAGTGAAAAGTCTACCTCATTTTTCTCCTTTAGAAATCCTCTTGAATCCATGTCTTGGGTCCTCCACAAATGCTCCATATTGGTTGAATCTCACCTGTAATCCTTTCTCCACAATCTGTCCAACACTCATTAAGTTTTTGGTAATGGTTGGTACATAAAGTACCCTAATCAACAAATTCTGATTTTCCATCACAAGTCTTAACATTTCCAACTTTAACTACTGAATGCTTTGTATCATCACCAGTTTGGAATGCTTACCTTTTGGTTCCTCAAGATCAGAGAGTAGTGCTACATTGCGAGCCACATGATTTGAGCACCCTGAGTCAATGTAGAATAGGTGGTCATCATTTGTACCTGATTTTGAAGTCATGTTCATGATCAGAAGAGAGTCATCCTGCTCTTCTATATAGTTGTTGTAGTCCTTTCTGGATTTATATCCTCCTTGGTAGTTGCCATTGTAATTATTGTTGTAATTATTTTTGTAATTGTTGTTGTAGCCTTGGTGATGGTTGAACCTACCTCTTGACTGTGAGTATCCACCTCTTTTCCTCTTCCTCTCTGATTTTTGTAATTCCTGAAACACTCATCTGTAGTATGATTTGATAAACCACAAATGTTGCATGGTGAGGAGTTATAAGATCTCCCCCTACCTTGCTTACCTCCTCTGCCCCTTCCTCTTGAAGATCTACCTCTCCCTGCATAGTTGGCTTGGGAGGTAGAGCCTTCATCTTCCATCTTCTTGCTCTTTCCTTTATCCATAGACTTCTTATCAGTGTATAGGGCAGAAGAGTTATTACCTTTGGATGTATCTCCATTCTTGTTCATCTTTTCTTCATGAGTGAACAATTGTCCCATGAGAGTTGTAAGATCTGGAGTGTGCATGTCCATGTAAAGATCCATGGCAGTGGTGAAGCTTTCCCATTTGTCATCAGCCTTGATCCCATTGATCACCTGCCTCACAATCTGTTCTTCTTCAATCCCTTCTCCTATGCTTGCTAACTGATGTGCTACATCTTTAATCTTGGTTACAAATTCTAAAACAGCTTGCTTAGGTTGCTTCCTTAGTGTTGTGAATTCAATCCACAACTGATTTTTCCTAGCCCTTGTATTGGAGGAAAAATATGATGACAAGGTTTCCCAAGTCTCTTGGGATGTCTTACAATTTTTGATATGTGGCAAAAGAAATTCAGAGATAGAGTTGAGTAAGTAAGACCTTGCCGATGCATCCTTAGCACACCATGTGTTGAGCTTTTCATGTTCTTCCTTGGTTGGTAATCCTCTTGTTTTGAATGAGGGCAATTTCTCATCTCCTGAGATGTATCCATAGAGACTCCTTCCTTGTAAGTAGGTCTTCATCTTTAGAGACCAAGCTTCATAGTTGTTCCTGTCCAATTTATCAATAAATTAAGGATAACCATCTCCCATTTTACCTTAATTTGCTCTAATACCACTGTTGGGAAAGATGGATGGATGCACCAAGAGACTGAGTAGGTACTGCTAAAAGCTTGCTTTGTACCAGCCCTCTTTTGCTTCAGACTTGATAAGTAGACCTCCTTAACTTTCCAATGACACCATAAAATGTCCTTTGTCCTTTGGAAATGATGTGTGCAATGATTGAATTAAAACAGATAACTTTGGAAGTCACAAACTCAAGTAAACCTTCTATTTATGTCTTGACACCTGTTGGGTATTTTGCTCAGTATGGCCAGCACAGTAGGAATTGGAAAAATTCCTGTTAGGGGTATCTAATTAGCTTAGTAACCTAACTAATCCAAGTGGAATGATGTAAAAAGATAAACTATGCTAAGAGAAATCAATGTAGCAAGTTAAGCTATACCCCCGACTTTTTAGGACTGTAGGAGAAATAGACCAGTGATCACCTCGATGCAAATTTCTCCAAAATGGCAGAATAGAATGCCCTCAAACTTTGATAGCATGTAGATAACTTCAAGCAGAATCCAACAAGCTTTGAATCACTGAATGTGGTGAAGAATTGACTGAGATATGCCCTTGACAAGTTGACAAACTTTTGAGTAGACTAACAGAGAACTCAGAGATGGACAATGTGAATGTATGTATTAATAAACACTTGTATACAACTCCATTGGCATGAATAACATTGCCTAATGGTGTAGAGAGGTGTAGTCTATAGTATACTCCACACACACACACACTCAAAATCAGTAATGAGAAGCTTGAGAATGATGAGTTCTACTCGTGACTTTTCCATGTCCATTTTTATAGGAAATGAGTAAAAGTTTGAATTCAAATTCAAAATTTTGGCTCCCTATAATCAAGCTCCTACATACTAAGAGATATTCCTTCAATCAAACAGCTAACTTTTCCACGAATCCTTTTGGTAGGTGATTACAAAAAGATTCCAAGTCAATTTGACTTTTACAATGAGATAAAGTGGTAATTAGCCACTAGCACATGTTCCTATGCTCTTTCATGTATGTATGGACTTCAATGCATCTTTTAAGCCAAATGTGTAGGCTTGTGATTTACACCAACAGAGGTGACCATAGTCTTATCAAGGTGAAACTGCAAGCTAAGAGTGTAGATGACCAAGATTCCAACCTTATTGGAGGCTTGAGTGAAAGAGTGCATAGGAGAAAGCCTCTAAGCTAAGGTGAAGAAGTTGTGCAACCACTCACTCCAAAAGCACTTGGAGTACTTGGTTTTACTTGTGTGTACTTGTTTTCCTCAAAGATTATGCATAGTCACTCTTTTGTCTTCTTCTTGCATAAAATGCTATTGTAATATTATGTTTTAGACAAAGTACAAATACTTTCAGTGCAATGTGCCCTTTACCTTCTTCTCTACTCTTCTCCTACAGACACTCAAGCTCCTTTGTAGATGATTAGCATGTTCTTGTAGGCGATCAAATTCAACTTCCTTAGATTTAACTTCATTTTATAATTTACAATATGGGTTCATCAACTTGTTGTTTTTGTACTTTCACCTATTGTCGATATGGATTTATTTCCTCTAACTGAATTTCTAACTCATGATGATGATTTTTAGTCATTCCATTTCTAGCTCATATTGTTGGATTGCATGTTAGTATTATTGCTGGCAATCCACTTTAGCATTGACTACAATAAACAAAAATTAGTCACTCTCAAGAAAATGGTTATTATGGAGTACATATGGGAAAATTATTGGATAGGATTGATCATTATGGCTTAGAGATCAGGGTGCCAAGTGAAAGTGAATGGCAATCAAAGTCACACTTTCTCTCAAAAGATTGTTGTTGGGTGGATTATGATTGTTGATGTTGACTTTTCAAAATGTGTTTGTTGTTATTATTATCCAGCTTGTGCTTATTGTTGGTAGCTCCTTCTAATTGATGTGTCATTTCTATTGAGATATCAAGCTCAACATGTGCTGATCCACGATAACACGTATCACTTTTCATTTCTCTGACATGTATAGTGGTCACGTCAGTATATGTCAGGGACACTTCATTGAGATTTATTAGATTTATCTACCAAGAGTGATGGCACATTTGTTTCTTATCAGCTCAGTCATTCATGGACGTTAAGTTTTTCCTTATGTACTGGTCTTTATATATTGCACTTGTTGTATCCTTTTTTAGGTCATTCTTCTACATTCCTTTTATGTAATAGAAGAAGAAAAAGATCATCCTTCGTTGCCTCAATCTGTGTGTGTGCTCCTATCAAGACGACACTTAGGGAGAGATAGTCAAAGCCTTAGGTCTTCAGAGGCTAGTGTCAACCTCATTGCTAGGTCTTGGGCCTAGTAGTTAAGCAATTATTCACACTACCATAGCTCTGAAACTAGTGAATCAGAGATGTCTCAAGGTATGGAGCGAACTAGTGGAAGTTCAAGTGTGGCCTACTCGCAAAAGGTTGAAGACCCTTACAAGACTCTACTAGAATACCTTAGGACCAACCGATCCAGCATGTCAAGTTTGAAAACAGTGCATACCTGGACAAAGAACGAACCATGTATGTAGTCACTAATCACGCAGATAGGACATATGAATTTGATAATGTGATCCTAGAAACAGACATAGGTGACCTAGAGCAAGGGAACATAGGTGAAGAGCCTAGAACCCCTCGAGGCAAATCAGTTCTCATTAGAATTATCACACCAGAGTGGGTTCCTCAAGACAAAAGAGCATAGAGTTGCTCTTAAATCGAGAGACCGATGAAGCCTTTTCGAGGTCTAAGCCTGATCAGCCGAATGAGATAGGGACAATCACAATCTATGAGTTCAAAGATCCTGATACCCCAGGCAAAGTGACCTATCTGGACAATACTTCACAGAGGGTCTTTATGGTCACAGAGCATGGTAGGCATGCCTATACTTGGAAGGGTGAATTTATATTTCCCTAGACAAGATCTAATGTCTCTTTTGGCCACCAAGGAGCTGGAACATCCCAAGCTCATGGAGCTCAAAGAGAGAGGAATAGACATAGACCTGAGGTAAGCTTTGCCGACCCTATAGGAAGAGAATGAATGCGAACGGAGATGGATAGAGTGGAAACTGAGAGACCTAGAGACCCAAGAAACCACAGAAATGCTAATGATTTTCCCTTTCCAAGGCCTAGAGAACACACTTGGACCTTGAGGCGAACCCAACTGGTTAAGTCCATGAAGAATTACTTCGATGGCACTGGAGACCCATACGATCATGTTGCTAAATTTAGGCAAGTCTTGAGAGGAGAACAAGTTGAGGACCTATTCACACAGTACAATTCTTTCGGACTAAGCCTAAGGAACATAGCCCTTACGTGGTTTCAACCACTAAATGAAAGACAATTCAGGAACATAGACCAACTTCTAAAGGCATTCATTACCGAATTCTCTAAGAGCGATATATGGCATAACACCTCCTCACTGATTTAGAGCTTCAAGCAGACACCTCAAGAGACTGTTAGACTTGCAGGAAGAAGGTTTAGGCAATACCTAGAGAGATGTCCTCTTCCTGAGCTACCCAAACCAGCAAAACAAGTGGCTTTATTCTTGGATGGATTGCTAAGTACAAAATTGAGATAATGTGTGTACTTGAAGGATCCTAGAACCATAGAAGAGTGTGTACGTATGTGCATCGACATTGAGGATAACCTAGGGAAGGAATTAGAACTTTCAAAAATCTATAGAGATTCAGATAGCTCTACTAACCTCAGTTCAAATCCATCCACATCTATTGAGGAGCTTGTAGAGAAGATAGCTCAAAAGTTAGGAGTATCAAGCAAAAAAATACCCAGGTTTGCTCTAGTGAAAAGGTGCTATACTTGTGGAGGTGACCATATGGCGAATGTGTGTCCCATTATGGCTCAACCCCAAGTGAATCCTAATAGCCAGTACTGCACCATAGAACGGAGATACAATAATCACACCGCACAAGATTTCCCATACAATAAGCAAGCAGTTAGGCAAACATATCCATAGCCATACCCTCAACAAGAAAGATACCAGAACCAGTACCCATCACAACAGTATGCTAGACCTCAGAAACCCTATCAACCACCTTATCAAGGCCAGCAGAGACCAGAACCAGTTCTAGCATAGCAACCCCTTGCCCCAACCAATGTGACTCCACTAAAGTACGCAACTATCGAAGAGAATGTAAATAGAGCCATACTCGTAGTAACATCATTGCTTTCAGAAAATGACCCTAATCATCATAGTTTTGACTCTACTCACATTGATAGCCTGCAGGCTTATTACATGCAGTCACCTAAGAATAACGAGTTATACTATTATGAAGATCCGAGTGAACCTAGTTGGGAGCCAGAGTATGCAAATGTCATGTACGCAAACCCCAACTCTAGACCTCAGCCTAGGCAGGTAAGACCCCCACTTCTTAGAGGACCATGCTACCGATGTCACGGAGATCACTTCATTTGTGATTGCCCCATGCCTGCACCTACACAACCCCAGTCAGTAACAATTTAAGGATTTTTTCCCGATCGTGGGAAAGAGCAAAGGATGAAAAGACAATGGTCTAAGAAGATGAGTGAATTAGAACAAAGCATACGAGAAACAAAAGCCAAAATTGTTGAAATCATCTCTCAAACAAACTCTCACCTACCACCACCAACTTCATCCCTACCACCATCTCACTCACCACCTTCCAACCCACAACATACAATTCCACCACCCCCTAGGGTAGGATTAGTATTGGCTGATCCCACTCCCAAAGACATAGAAATGATGCTTAAGTCATATCAAGCCATACTCCAAGAAGGGCCAAATGTTACAGATCATGACAAATGTTACCCTAGAGCTGAATTTGAGATAGAGAGAACCAACCTTTGTGCTAAAATGGTAGCATTGGCTCAAACCATGTTTGAAGCCAGTCACCTCTTCAACTACTCTTGCTCAGCTAAGGCACAATTGCATTTTGATGGACTACTAGAGAAGTTAGAGAGCATAATTGCAAGATCTGGCAAGTAAGCCACCCCCCAAGGAAGAGACAAGGCAAGTGAAAGAGTAAGCATTTCCCCTCAAGAAGCTTATGCACCTAACTCCATAGAACCAGACACATATTCCTCTATGAATAGGTATTCACCAGAGTTCCTGCGAGAGATCAGGAAGAGAAATGGGCTAAAGAAAGTGAAGTTCCTCCTCCCATTGAACTTGTGGATGACGTGCATGATCAATTCTCGCAAGACATTCCTTCCATTTAAGAGGAACTGCGAGTACCGGATCTCTAGAGAGATTAGATTTTGAGTCTAATTCCTTACCGGAGCTACCCCAGTTCACAATGGGAAGCTGAGTCTACTTGTATGAGAGCACCCACTATCATGGTAAGAAACAATGACTCAGTCATACCTAGGAATACAGAGGTAGTAAAGAACACTAAAGTGCAATGCAATCTCACTTTAGAAGAACTACTCAAGGTAAAGCCAGAATTATGGAAACATGTAGCCAATCAAGTACCAGAAGTAGCAAAACCTCGTTCCCAAGTAGGATCTCATAGAGCAGTGCGAGAAATACCCTTGGACAAGATAGGAGACATGAGTGAAGGCGAAGAAGGAAACACCTATCTTCCCATTACCCATCAAGGGTACACTACAAAAGCAATTTTGGACTCGATTGCGGGAGTTGCAATTGCTACTACTTCTCTATGGAAGCGTTGGGGCAAGCCAGCACTCAGGCCCACGAGAATGAAATTACAAATGGCCGACGGTCACATAGAAAGACCTTTAGGACTGCTAGAAGGAATAACTCTCACTACATGTGGTGTAGAGTTTGAGCATACTTTTGCCATGTGTGACTTTAGTAGCAAAAATCAAGCCTATGAGATGATTGTGGGAAGACCATTCTTTGGACAATTGCAAGTCATACAGGATTGGGGAGCAAATTCTTTGTATTTTCAACACTTGGGTGTCACAACCAAAGTGAATCTCCAAGATTTCTCTCATAGAGACGTACCTCCCATCCAATGGAATCCCATCCATAGAGCCAAAGATGATACTGAGTCAGTGCATTCCATAGGATCAGGATCCTCATGGATGCATGAAGACACCCACTTGTGGATGTGCAAGGTAGTAGTAGAAGAAGAGAAGAGAGAAAAAGCCAGAGAGGTAGGTGCGAAAGAAACCCATAGATCAGTTCAAGACCCAGCCTGTGCACGTGTAGTATTTCCTGATGAAGAATTTGAGCCTCATGGTTGGGCAGAAATTTTAGCAACAATGGACGTAGCCATCAATGAAGAACAATGGACACCCCACTGTGACGAGGATGGCTACGAAGTTTCAGTCTTCACAATAGAACTAATCATATGTGATGCGGTTATTGAAGAATGTGAACCTAGCACTGATGCATTTGAGGATGCAAGTGACTCTGATCTAGAGTTAATCATTATGGACCCACCTTTTGCATCAGACGAAGAATATTTCTATGAAGTACAAGTTGACCCTCAAAGACATGAAGAGCTTACAAATGATGTAAGGATAACCACACAAGTAACCCCCAAGAGTGAGGTCAAGAAAAGGAAGAAGAGAGAAGTCACACGAGAGGAAGAAGAATCATTGTTTGAGGTCCCAAAAAATTTCAAGAAATATGAAATAGAAGACAAGAGAGTCATGATAAGAATGCCTAAACGCGATGCACAAGCAGGAGAGGCTTATGATAACAAAGAAACCACCAAGAAAACTGTGGTAGCCATAGAAGAAGGAGAGGAAAGATGCACATACATTGGACGTGACCTAATGGAAGAAGAAGAGCAGGAGTTGATAGCTTTGCTAAGGGAGTACAGAGACATATTTGGTTGGAGCTACAAGGACTTTAAAGGTGTATACCGTGACATATATTCACATACAATTCCCATGACCTCAGATGCCAAACCCTCTAAGCAAAAGCCATACACATATAATGATAATTATTCAGCCAAGATCAAAGAGAGATAGATCGCTTGGTTCAAGTTGGATTCATCTATGAAATTGAGCACACTCAGTGGGTATCCCCCATCGTAGTGGTGCCCAAGAAGAATGGTAAGCTACGTGTGTGCATTAACTTGAAGAAGGTGAATGCAGCCGCTGTTCGAGATAACTATCTGCTTCCTATCACTGAGCATCTATTAGAAAGGTGTATCTCAGTGATGAGTAGCACCTCCTTTAATATCAATCCGGGAAGACGTGAGGATGGTATGAAGACCACAAGCAAGTGGAGGCACAAGTGCGTGAGTGAGAAGCACACAAGCATGCACACACATACACACACGTGCACACACGGCAAGACAAAGAGTGAGAAGCAATGAAGTTCTTAGATTACTTTCAAAAAGCTCTTACAAGTTCATTTCAATTACAAGCTAACCTCCAAAATGAGCTCTCTAGCTCCTTTTATAGTTTTTGACTAGCTTTGGCCCTGTCCAGACCTAGTGTCCGGCCTAGTTAAAAATTAGGTTCCAGGGCTCTTTTGAGGGCTCAAACGAGATCTAAAAAATATGAAAATTGATATGTAGGCACTTCTAAGGCTCCTCAAGCTCAAGGACTCCTTGGCTTGCACAAAATGGAGCTACAAAAATACGAAATGGTATTTACAATGGTTTTTAGTGATTAAAATCACTATTTGTGTAGGGATTTTCTCTGTTGATTTGTCGTACACATCTTTGAGCTCCCTACTTGCTCTTTCTTCTTGTGTGCTCCACTCCTTGATGTCTAAAAAATTTAGATGGCCTACTTGCCAGATCGTCGTTGACTGCTCTGTCTGCTTGTACTTTCTCTTCTCTCTAACTCCCTTCTTAAGCTTCCTTGCCTAGTGAGTCCTTCAGTTCCAACACCCCCCCCCCTCTCTCGCGTCTGTCGTCCCTGACAGACCCTTGTTGGGTGGTTCGTTGGATGTAGTACTCGACGACGTCTTGTGCTAAGTGGTGTTCTGCAATGCGCAACCCTTTGGCCAAGTCCGTGAGTAGAGCATCCCAATCTACCGGCCCGGGAACCTCTGGATGTGGTATACGTAACTTTTCTGAATGGAGAGCTTGTTCCACTGCAAACAACTGCAATAAATGTGATGGTCTGGGAATGAATATCTCTGAGTGATATTCCCAGAATCTCGTGACGAACATTTCTTCAAACGTCTGTTTGAAGCAGGCTGGTAGATACTTGATGCACGCGTGCCATGCATATACAACATTAATAGATGGTGTTGCACTCATGTCGTAGACGAGGTCCTGATTTCCTTCATTAAATCCAAGGGCAGACAGATGAGGTTCCTTGACATTTTTGAAAGTGCTGAATGTGACCAACATGAGCTAAAAAATTTTCAAGCACATTTGGGCCATGACGTCTGGCACATTTTTAAACCTGACCCCCCAATGCCGAATCGTCGAGATCATGTATCCTATGGTAGGTTGGCCTTTGGGTGGTGCTAGGTAAACATAATTGAGCCATTTCTCACATCCTTTGTTTGACAGCACCATTTTTGTGTATTCCGGCCATGACCTTCTTCAAAACACAGGACAGTAGCATGGCTTGTATTTGATGTACAAAGGCATGTTATTCCATGTTCTTACCATCTCTGGGTAGGTTTCCAGTATACGAATCCTCCACATCGGTTGATGAATATTGCCCTGCTTGGCACTTGCTGGGATGTTGTCCGGTGCGAACTGTGTAGCCGAGGTTGGTTCTTTTGATGTGTGACTCTTGATTTCCGCATTGTAATCCGCCATTAGGACACAGAAAGGAACATACAAATCGTCAGATGTGCCGATCCACCTATGATGGGAGAGATTCCTAAAGTAATCCAATTTTATAACTACTTCTTCCAAGTGTGACATAGATGCTATCTGAACTGCCACTCTATCATCATGGGTTGTGGCCACTTTCTCTAACCTCTGCATCCATTCAGGAGCCTCTATCTCTATGGTGTCCATGCCCTCTTCTGTTTGCTTGCCCCCTGGTGCAGGCATGGGAACATACGGGTCTTCGAAAGTTTCCTCTATCTCGATTGGCACTAGATCTTCAGGCTCCGGCTCGATAAGGGGAGAGGGTTGACGTTCGTATTGCATGACTTTGCTGCGTAATTCTTCGAGTTCTGCCCTGAGTTTTGTGACCTCTTCGGATGTGTCGTCTGTGGCTGTGGCTTTGCTTGGTGACTCCTGCTGAGTCGCCAGTTGCTTAAGTAGATCATCCCTTTCTCGTTCTAACGCTGCATGGGCCTCCAGGAGGTCGGAATGGGTTTCTAACACAGTTTTCATATTTTCTGAGGGAATGGCCTTGAATTTTTCTGGGTCGATTTCCTGCGGGGAACCTTCCATGGCTGCTTCCAAGTTCTCTTCATTCTGTTTCTGCAGCCGTTTATTCTCTTCGAGAGCTGTAGACATGTGTTTTTGTAGGAGGGATAGGTTGCGTCTAAGTTTGAGAGTCTCCGTTATCTGGGAGTGTAGCAATTCATCCATATGTTGTCTTTCCTCTGCATCTGACTGGGGTGGGTTGGCTACTAATTGTTCGTGTTGTTCCTGTAAGGTGGTATGTTGTTGTTGTAGTAGCCGCTTTTCCCTTTCGAGATCCATGAAGCGTAGTTGAAGTTCCTCATGACTTCGAAAGAGTCGCGTATGTTGGTTATCAAGATGCTGGTAGTGCTATTGTAGTTGCGACATACACTGATACATATTATTAAATACATTGTTAATAGGGATGGATGCGGGAAGGGGGTTGGATGCAGAAGGGAAGGGAAATGGAAGTGTGGATGTGGTGCTAGAAAATGGTGAAGTGGGAGGTGGGGGAATGGGAGATGGTGGATGCATGGGGGGAGGGAGAGGTGCGGAGGTGGGGGAGATGTCCGTAAGATCAATGGTGGATGCAGTAGTGGGAGTGATTGTGAATAGTGGAATTGTGGGTGCGGTGATAGTGGTGAAAGTGTACAGTGGTGTGTGCAATTGTGAATACGAACTGCCCGAAAGTGTGATCGGGGGGTTGAGATTTTTTGTGGCCGCGGGATGAACTACTGTTTCAGTGGGGGTATAGACAAAGGAAGTGGAGATAGGGTGTGTGGGTTGTGTGACGGTCTGTGCTTCGGTACGGGTAGTGGACTCTGAGGCGGTGACGGTCGTGGTTACACTGGTTGTGGGAGGTGAATGTGGTGGAGTTGGAGGCAGGGGTGGCAACGGGGGTGACGGAGGTGCACTTGATACATGGGTTTCCTCAGTATCGTGGACAGTGTGTGCGGTGCCCGTGGTTGTGGATGTGCCTTGTGGTTCTGATACTAGTAAATTCATCTGCTTTCCTGCTCGAGGGGGGCGTTTGCCATATCTTCGTTCCGTTCTTCGTGCTTGTGCAAGGGCGGTATGCACCGTTTCAGGTACTCCCAAAGCCTCAGATATCATGTCAAGCGTGGTGCGGTATTGCTCGTCTACGCCTTCCTCCTCAAGGATTTGATTCATGAGGGCCTTGCCTGCTGCTAGGGACAGTCTATGTTGCTCTTGCACTCTGTTCATGGTATCATAGAGCTTCTTCAATGCCTTCGTGTAAGCGGGGGCACCTTCAAGTACCTGCAGGGCTTCCTGATCATATTCCTGCTCTTCTTCCTCGGATTGTCCATCATGTTCCTCCTCTTGTCCTTCTTCTTCTTCACCCTCCACATCGACGATTTCTGGTTGTCTGGGATGGGGTTGGTCTGTAGCAGTTTGTTGTCCACTAGCTTGTTCTCCCTCGACTTCTGCGTTACCAGCCTCAATGATTCTGGCTACCTCCTCATCCGTTAAGTCTTCTAAAGTGAATTCGTGAGGAAACTCTAGGTCGGTTGGTACGGGTGGGAACACCAGATTAGGTCCGTCAGTGCTGTGCCTTGGTAATCTGATAGTGAAGGGTTGCACCCGCCTTGGAAGTCGTGGAGTGGTCTCTGGAGTCAATGTTGCACCGCGGGGTTGTGCGCAGGGCATTTGAACGGCGCCTCTCATTTTCTTGGATGGTGGTCCTGCGGAGGATAATCGGCGCTGAAACTCTTGTACCCTGGTCCAAATGAGTGCCCTTTGCACTGGTACACCATATGCAAGACATCTGTAAACAATCCTGGTCAGAGCACAGCATCCGTACAGTACAGACTTTTGTTTTTTATACCACCTTTGATGAGCCAAGTGGATTTGGTCGATAATCCAGTGGGGCATGTTGATTGTCAAATCAAAGGCATCAGCCAAGTATAAACTAAACCATATCTTTTTAGGTGGCATTGTGAACCTCTCCTGGGCGGGAAATGCAAAGTGTTGCATGACCATTCGCAAATGAATAGCGATTGTAGGCGTCATTGCCACCATGTCTTTTAACTTTGTCAGATTCCTGTTCTTCATATTGTCAGAGACCATAGTCTCTTTCTCCGTAGGAATATGCATAGCTTTCATGTCTAGAGCTTCCCTTACCAAGTTGATAGTTAATCTGAAACGCTTGAGCTCATTGCCCCTTGTGAGAGATGGGAGGACAAAGGAGTTGTATCCCTTTTTGTCTTTGCTCGGAGTAAGGGTGCTAATCAAATAAGAGCATCTTAGAAAATCCGGCTTTGGCAACTGGAATTTGAAGTACTCGTAGAGTCCTGCCTTCTTCCATATAGGTTTGAGTCCTTCATTATTCTGGAGTCTCTCAAATTCCCTAGTGAAAAAGTGATACCTCCCCCAGCGCCCATTGAATTCTATCTCGGCCTCCCACATATAAGTGCCTTCACCTAGGGGTCCTGCCACATCACTGAACCAATGAGAGTTTTTACTGACTGGCATAGTGTGCCCTTGTGGAGGGTTCTGAACCGGTATGGTGTGTAATTCTCTCAATGCTACAGGGGTTCCTTCAATTCCTCCTCAACGGGAAGACTTTCAATATCCACGACTTGGGGGCTGGTGCCTATCTGGGAGCTAGTTCCTGCCGTATTTGCCATGTTACTTCTTGCCTCCTGATTCTGTGAGAATATAGAAACATGTGTTAACATTGTAAAGGACAAGATAGAACCGTTTTTGTCCCCATTACAACATTAACATGAGGTTCAGGAGAGATTAGTGGGTTAGTAAATGCTCGGTGCTTGTGTGTGTAGTTAGGGATTGGTTAGACCTAGGAGCTAAGTGGAATGATGTGGTGTGAGAGTGACGTAGTTAGTAGGTGGGCATGGATTTACAACTGGGGTCTGGGGGTTTATTACAAGTTTTAGGTTGCCAAATGCAATGGATAGGTTTTGATTTTGACTTTGTGGAGGCTCTGGGGAGTGTGATAGGGTATTTACTTGAAAAATGGGGCTTTTTAGGAACCCATTTACAAGTGATTCCACTTGTGCTCATGGAAGAATACGTGTTAGTGCGTGATGTGTAAGACTGGGCCTTAGATGTTCGCGTGAGTGAAACATGTTGTACACGGTTTGGCCTTGGTGTAGCTATTTGAGCCCGCAAGCAAGCCTTAGGCACCCAGATTTGTCGTGATTGTGGGCTGGCCTTCATTGACTTCTTGGGTACCCAAATAGACTTCAAATTTGCAGAAGAACTTATGAAAGGCTTCTTATTAGTATCATGCTGTTGATTACTAATAAGAGGTTTTGGTCGTGGTGTTGGCCTGGTCGGAACAGGGTGTTCGCCTTTTTGCCTCCATACTTGTTTCATCGGCTGAAATAATCTGCTTTGCTCCTTTTTTTGGCCTCCAGTACAGGTAGTGTTCTGCTTCTTCTGTATTTGATCTGCCGTTGGCTGCTGCATCCTTCTGATCTTTGGAAAAGAAGGGAGTACCGTCTTATCCTTGACTCCGTTGTTGAGACAATCCTCTTTTTGCATCATACATTTTTGGACAAGAATAGCATTGTCAACTTCATGTGCACCCCTGGAAGGACCAGGAGTTTGTGTTTTACCTAGTTCCTTGAGTGCCTCCTTTTCCAATTCAACTGTAATTCGGCTATGATTTACCCATACCTGAAGAAGTCCGCTTCTTAGGTTTAGGTTGACTGCATGATCATAGATCCAGTCCTGACCCAAGACAAGAGGCTCAGTGAGGTCCTCATCTTGACACAGTAATACTATGACTATCATCACTTCGTCTTGAATGGAGATGGGAAGATCCACCTCGCCCATGCAAGGTGTTTCCACACCTCCCAATCCTATGAGATATGCTTCTATGGAATTGACAATTAATCTCAATTCTTGACAGTAAGACAATTTAACCGCACTAGTGGCTGCACCTGAGTCAATCAAGGCTCTTACAGTCCTTGCACCCTTTCTTTGTCCTATCTCTAAGGTTATAAAAGGACGTCGATCAATTATCCTTTGAGCGCTGATACCTGAAACTTCACACATAGCCACATGATATCCTTGATCTGCATAGGCATCCGTCCTAGGTTGCTGCTTATTCTGTCTTCTCAACTTCATTCTCCGGATGCGTTCCAATGCTTCTGCTTGGGCTTCTTCTCGAATTCGCTTTTCTTCTTCTTTGCGTTTCTTAGCAGTATTGAGTTGACTTAGCATTTCCTCTGTGAGAGGTTCCTGATACAACTTGACCCTGCATCCGCTAATGTAGCTCGGGAGAACGTCGCCTTCTAATGTGGCTAGTTGCACTGCTCCACTTGTTGAGATTCTGTTTATAATCATGGGTCCTTAGCCTCTCTTCTCCAGTTTTCTCGCATGTTGCTTCAATGTGTAGACTAAAACTAAGTCACCTGCCTTCAAACCTTTATCCTTAACGTGGGCATCAAAGTATGCCTTCTGTCGTTTCTTAGCTGCATATATCCCTGCAGCCGCCCTCAATCTTGTTTCTCCTAATCGTTCAAGGTCGAAAAGTCTAGAGGAGAGTTCATGACCCGTCCATTCATGCTCTTGTGCTACTTTCAGTGTAGGTATTAGGAAGTCCAACGGTAGCACTGCATTTTGGCCAAATACCATCTAAAAGAGGGTGGCTTGGAGTACCGTTTTGTAGGCAACTCGGTATGCCCAAACAGCATGGTGTAGCTGTTTGTCCCAATTAGAGCGTTTATTGTTCACTAATTTCGCCAGTACATTGCATAAGATCTTATTGGTGCTCTCAGCCTGGCCATTAGCTTGAGGGTGATAGGGGGCAGACTTCTTATGTACTACCAAAAATCCTTGGAGCAGATTTTCAATAACTTCATTCAAGAAGTGAGTGCCTCTATCGCTAAATAGCTCTATGGGTAGCCCGTATCTAGTGAATACATTCTCAAATAAGAACTTAGCAGTAGTCTGAGCATCGTTCTTTGTCGTAGCTTTTACCTCTACCCACTTGGTGAGATAATCCGTGGCCACAATGATATATTCAGCATGTGAACCCTTGGCTGGGGGATTAATAGGGCCTACAAAGTCTATTCCCCACTTAGAGAATGCACGTCCACCCATCATAGGTTTCAGTGGCATCTCATCTTTGCGTATAGGATACTGAGTTCTCTGACAAACATCACACCGTTTCACATAGGTATGTGCATCCATGTGAAGGGTCGGCCACCAGAAACCTGCAAATAATATTGCCTTGATCACCCGATTTGGTCCAAAGTGTCCTCTTGCTACACCTTGGTGAGCAGTTTTCAAAATCTTTAGATATTCACTCTCATGAACACAAAGTCTCAGGTAACCATCCTTACCACGCTTGTAGAGATTATCACCAATGAGTGAGTACTCTAGGGCTTCTTGTTCTAGACTTCTTTTCCTAACCAGAGTCATGTCTGGAGGGAATGTTTTCGTCCTCAGGAAGGATACTAGTGGTTCACTCCAATCTGGCACTATGGACACTTGATAAAGAGTGGCATGTTCCACAGGTGGTTTAGTGCAACTGATTGGGCATTCCTTGCACAACTTTTGGACATCAGCTTCCATAGTTGGCCAATGCACTCCGAGTCTCCTTAGTGTCTGTAGGGTTCGTTGTTTTGAGTAGTGTTGCTCTAATACACCTACATGTGCTAATTGCAACCATTTAGCGTACTCATCCTCTTCCACACAACAAGCCAAGATCCCTTGATCTGTGTGCTTGTACATACTTCCTGCCATGATGTGATACTTTTGGGCTTTTACTACCTCTCTATCCTATGCGCTTATTACTAGGTGGTTAGGTCCGTATGTCAACACTGGTACCAATGGCTTAGCCCACTGCGGCACCACTTCCAAATTAAACAAGTAAGCATTAGGAAGGTCATCTGACACTCCTTGTGGGGCTTCTCCCGATGTGAGCCTAGAAAGGTGATCTGCTCTCAAATGAGTCTTCCCTTTCCTTACCACAACCTCAAAATCATATTCCATTAGCAAGAGAAACCATCTTACTAATCTTCCTGTATTGCATGGCTTGTTTAGGAGGTATAGCAATGCCTGATGATCAGTAAAAAATTTAAACTTATTTGCAAGCAAATAATGTCTAAACTTTTTAACCGCATACACCATGCCTAGTCCTTCTCTCTCCGTAGTGGTGTAATTTCGTTCAGCTGCATTCAATTGTCTACTAGCATAGGCAATTGGAAGATCCATATTACCTTCACCGGTAGGCTGCGCGAGTACACACCCAATAGCATAATTGGATGCATCAACATGAACATGGAAAGGCTTATTCCAATCTGGTGTGGTCAAGATCGGTGCTGAACATAATCGCCGTTTAAGCTCATTGAAGGAATTCTCACATTCATGAGTCCACTCAAAGTTAGTCAGAAGTCCATACATGGGCTTTGCAATGACAGCATACATGTGAATCAACCGGCGGTAGTAACCACAATGCCCCATGAAGGCCTGTACTTCCTTGACGTTCTTTGGCCTAGGTAACTCGGCTATGGCTCTTACTTTCTCTTCATCGGTGGATATGCCATTCTTTGACACTATGTGTCCTAAAATCTTACCTTGCCTGACCATGAAAATGCACTTTTCTGGGTTTAGGCAGACTTGATATTCTCTACATTTGTCAAAGATTTGTCTCAGTTCAGGAATATGGGTTTGTCTGATGTTGGAATGAGCACAAAGATCATCAACATAGACTTCTAAATTCTTCCTCAGGAACTCCTTAAATACATGGCACATCAGCCTCTGGAAGGTTGCTGGTGCATTGGTAAGCCCAAATGGCATTACCCGAAAGGCGAATATGCCCCATTCTGTGGCAAAAGCTGTCTTATGCTGATCCTCTGGAGCTATGGCTACTTGATTGTAGCCCGAAAATCCATCAAGGAACCTGTACACTTCCTTGCTTGCTACTCTTTCTAAGAGATGTTCTATGATGGGAAGCGGATAATTATCTCGAATTGTGGCTGCATTAACCTTCTTTAAGTTAATGCACACACGCAGCTTTCTATTTTTCTTGGGCACCACTACGATGGGGGATACCCACTCAGTGTGCTCAATTTCATAGATGAATCCAGCTTCGACCAGTCTATCTATCTCCTCTTTGATCTTAGCAGCATAATTATCATTATATGTGTATGGCTTTTGCTTAGAAGGTTTGACATCCGAGGTCATGGGGATAGTGTGTGAGCAGATGTCTGGATCAACACCCTTCAAATCCTTGTAACTCCAAGCGAATACATCTCTGTATTCTCTTAGCAAGGCTATCAATTCTTGCTCTTCTTCTTCCGTCAGGTCATGGCCTATGTAAGTGCATCTCTCTTCTCCCTCTTCCATGGCTACCACTATTTTCTTGGTGGTCTCTTTGTTATCATAGGCCTCCCCTGATTGCGCCTCTCGTTTAGGCATTCTGATCATGAATCTCCTGTCATCTATCTCATACTTCTTAAAATTTTCTGGGACCTCAAACAAAGATTCTTCCTCTTTTGGTGTGACTTCTCTCTTCTTTTTTTTCTTTCCTTCTTCCTTCGGGGTCACATGTGTGGCTAGTCTTACATCACTTGTAAGCTCTCCATACCTCTGGGGTTGAAATTCTACTTCATGGAAGTATTCTTCATCTGATGCAAAAGGTGGATCCATAATGATTGACTCTAGATCGGAGTCGCTCGCATCTTCAAATGCATCAGGGCTAGGTTCGCATTCTTCTAGAACTGCCTCTCCCATGATTGGATCTATGGAGAAGACTGAAATGTCATAGCCATCTTCATCATAGTGAGGTGTCCATTGTTCTTCATTGATGGCTACGTCCATTGTTGCTAAGATTTCTGCCCAGCCATGGGGTTCAAATTCTTCATCAGGAAATACTACAGGCGCATAGGCTGGGTCTTGAATTGATCTATGTGTTTCTTTTGCACCTATCTCTCTTCTCTTCTTCTACTACTACATTGCACATCCATAAGTGGGTGTCTTCATGCATCCATGAGGATCCTGATCCTATGGAATGCACAGACTCTGTATCATCTTTGGCTCTATGGATGGGATTCCATTGGATAGGAGGGACATCTCTATGAGAGTAATCTTTAAGATTCACTTTGGTCGTAACACCTAAGTGCTGCAGGTACAACGAATTGGTTCCCCAATCCTGTACCACTTGCAACTATCGCATAAAAGGTCGTCCCAAGATCATTTCATAGGCATGGTTCTTGCTAAAATCACATATGGCAAATGTATGCTCAAACTCGACACCACAGGTGGTGAGAGTTATTCCTTCTAGCAATCCTAAGGGTCTCTCTATGTGACCATCGGCCATTTGTAATTTCATCCTCGTGGGCCTGAGTGCTGGCTTGCCCCAACGCTTCCATAGGGAAGTGGTGGCAATTGCAACACCTGCGCCTGAGTCTAGAATGGCCTTGGTGGTGTATCCTTGATGGGTGATAGGAAGATATGTGTTTCCCTCTTCGCCCTCACTCATCTCGCCTATCTTGTCCAATGGTATTTCTGGCACTGTACTTTAGTAGCTCTTCTAAGGTGAGGTTGCATTGTACTTTAGTGTTTTTCACTACCTTTGTGTTCCTAGGTATGATCGAGTCTTCGTTTCTTACCATGACCGTGGGTGCTCTCATACACGTAGACTTAGCTTCCCATGGGCCTGTGAAGTGGGGTAATTCTTGCAAAGAATTAGACTCAAAGTCTAGTCTTTCCTGAGATTGGGTGCTCTCCTGCTCCTCATAAATGGATGGGATGTCTTGTGGGAATTGGTCATGTGCATCATCCACAAGTTCAGTAGGAGGTGGGACTTCACTCTCTTTAGCCCATTTGTCTTCTTGAATCTCGCGTAGGAATTCTGGTGTGAACCGATTCATAGAAGATGATGTGTCTAGCTCCGTAGAGTTAGGCACATAGGCTTCAGGCACATAGGCTTCCTGGGTAGAAAGACCTGCTCCTTCACTTGCCCTGTCCTTCTGTTGAGAGGCGGGTTCCTTTTCTGATTGTGCAATCAGCTTCTCTATTCTTTCTAACAGTCCATCAAAGTGCAACTGTGTCTTTGCCGAACTAGAGATGTTAAATAGGCGACTGGCTTCAAACATGGTTTGAGCCAATTCCACCATCTTAGCACAAATTTTGGTTCGTTCTAGCTCTAGTTCTGCTCTTGGGTAACACTTTTCATGATCAGTTACGTTTGGCCCTTCTTGGATTCTGGCCTGATATGCTTTAAGCATCATATTAAGGTCTTCGGGAGTGGGATCTGCTAAGACTGATCCTACTCTAGGGGGTGGTGGAAGTAGGTGAGGCGGGTTGGAAGGTGGCGGGTCAGATGGAGTTGGGAATGGTGGAGGTGGGGTAGTGTGAGAGGGAGTTTGAGATGTGAGTTCAGTTATCCTGGCCTTTGTTTCTCTGAGGCTTTCCTTGAGTTCACTCATCTTTTTTGCCCATTGTCTTTTCATTCTTTCACGACTATCCTTCCAAGCTCTAGTCCTTTTCTTTGTCATGCTCTCTGTTTCACTAACATCTGGGCTCTTTTCCTGGCCTACCCCTTGATTTTGCTGCAATGCTTGAGCTCTAGTGATCACTTGCATTGGTCTAGTGGACATCACACTTCCTGTGGAGTCTACAACTAACCCAATAACATTAATGGGAGTTATTTTTGGCATATTGCTGGGATTCTTTGGACAATCTCGTAAGAGATGCTCCTTTCCACATTCCTGGCAATAGCCCTGGATCGTCACTGATTGGGGTTTTGGAGGTGGAGGCAAGGGACAATCATGAATGAGATGATCTCCCTGACATCTGTAGCATGGTCCTTTAGGGAATGGGGGTCTTACTTGCCTAGGTTGAGGCCTAGGGTTGGGGTTTGCATACATGACGTTTGTGTAATCTGACTCCCAACTAGGTTCATTTGGCTCTTCACTATAGCAAGACTCACCATGTTCAGGAGACTGCATGTAGTAGGCCTGGGGGCTATCAACATGTGTAGAATCGAAACTATGGTCACTCGGGTCACTTTCAGAAAGCAATTGGGTTACCGGGACTATAGCTCTATTCAAATTTTCTTCTGCCCCTGCATACTTTACCGGAATTACATTAGCTGGGGCAGGGGGTTGTTGTGCTAACACGGGCTGAGGCCTTTGTTGGGCTTGATATTGTGGTTGATAATTTTGTTGAGGCCTAGTATACTGTTGTGGTGGGTATTGACTCTGGTATCTGCCTTGTTGAGGGTATGGTTGAGGGTAGGGTTTTCTAACCGCTTGCTTATTGTATGGGCAGTCTTGTGCTGAGTGATTTGTGTATTTCCGTTCTATGGTGCAGTATTGGCTACTAGGATTTACCTGGGGTTGAGTCATAATGGGACATACATTCGCCATGTGGTCGCCACCACAAGTATAGCATCTTTTCACAGGGGCATACCTTGGGATCTGTTTGCTAGTGACACCTAATTTCTGAGCTACTTTCTCTGCAAGTTCCTCAATTGATGTGGATTGCGTGGAAGAGAGGCTAGAGGCACTATCTGAATCTTTGTATATCTTTGAAAGCTCTAACTCCTCCCCTAGGTTATCCTCGATGTCAACGCACATGCGTACACACTCTTCTATAGTCCTAGGGTGCTTCAAGTACACATAAGATCTCAATTTGGTACTTAGCAATCCGTCCAAGAATAGAGCCACTTGCTTAGCTGGTGTGGGTAGCTCCAAAACAAGGCATCTTTCAAGGTATTTCCTAAATCTTCTTCGTGCAAGTCTCACGGTTTCTTGAGGGGTTTGCTTGAAGCTGTGAATCAGTGAGGAGGTATTATGTCTTATGCCACTCTTAGAGAATTCAATAATGAAGGCCTCTAGGAGTTGGTCTATACTCCTGAATTGTCTCTCATTCAATGGTTGAAACCACGTAAGGGCTGTGTTCCTAAGGGTTAGACCAAAGGCATTGTACTGCGTGAATAGATCCTCCACTTGTTCAGCTCTCAAGACTTGCCTAAACTCGGCCACATGATCGTATGGATCTCCAGTGCCATCGAAGTAGTTCTTCATGGACTTAACTAGCTGAGTCGGTCTCAGAGTCCTTGTGTGCTCTCTAGGTCGTGGTAGAGGGAACTCATCCACATTTCTTTGATTCCTTGGAGCTCTAAGTACCTCAGGTTCTACTGTGTTTGTTTCCGTCCTCGTTCTTTCTCTGCCCCCTGGGTTGGCAAAGCTTACTTCTGGCCTATCTCTACTTCTGTCTCTTTGAGTTCCATTAGCTTGGGATGTTCCCGCTCGAGTGCGACCATAGGACACATTCGATCTTGGTTGGGGGAAAATAAATTCACCTTTCCAAGTGTAAGCATGCCTATAATTTTCTGTCACCACAAAGATCATCTTTGAAGTGTGATCTAGGTAGGTCACTCTGCCTGGGCTGTCAGGATCTTTGAACTCATAGATCATGATTGTTCCTATATCAGTTGGCTGATCAGATTTATACCTCCAAAAGGCTTCGTCAGTTTCTTGGTTTAGAAGAAGATCTATGCTCTTATTATCTTGGGGAATCCACTCTGGTGTGATAATCCTAGTGAGAACAGATTTGCCTCGGGGGGTCCTCGGTTCCTCACCCCTGTTTCCTTGCTCTAGGTCACCTAAGTCCATTCTTGGGATCTCATTCCCAAATTCATCAGTCCTATTTGGATGACTGGTGACTACATATATTGTCCCTTCCTTGTCTAAGTAGGCTCCGTTTTCGAACTTGACAGTTGGGCGCTCTAGTCCAATAGATTGGTCAGGGTTTTTAATCTGGACCACGGATCTTCCTAGACCGTCCTCATAGATGCTAGCACCTAATCGGTTGGTCCTAAGGTATTCCAGCTGCGTCTTGTACGGGCCTTCTACCCTGTGCAAGTATGGCACTCCTGAACTTCCAGTAGGTCTGTCCATGCCTTGAGACATCTCTGATTCACTAGTCTTAGAGCTAGGGTAGTATGAGTGGTGGCTCAACTGCTGGGCCCAAGACCTAGCAGTGTGGTTGACACTAGCCTCTGAAGACCTAAGACTTTGTCTATCTCTCCCTAGATGTCGCCCTGATCTAAGGTTCATAAGCCTAATTGAATAGCCTAATTTTGCCCAAGTACAACCTCGTTGCTGAGTTCTTTTGTATCAGTCACTTGATTCTTTTTTTGGTGGATTACCGCGTTTATAATCTTGTCTGATATCACGTCGTCAGGTATACTTGAGTGTATTTCTACACTGTACGTTGATCGTTCCTCGTTAGATTCTTTCCTTTAAGGTTATCGCATCACGAAGAGATTATGTTTAATCTTGAACTTGAGTGCATAGGTAGTCTTCAACTTGATTGATGCCTATCGCCGTCTTGGCCTACTCCTATCACTAGTCGTTCTTAGCCTAAGCTAGGAATTGACAAAGGGAGTTGAGAATATTCCGACCTTTCTTGTTGATCCCTTGCTTTATGATGCTCAAGAACCCGAGTCTCAAGCTTGCAAAGAAACCCTTGCTTTGTATGCTCTCAATTGCTCTCAATGGACCTGTAAAAGTCCCAAAATTAGCTCAAGACTTAAATTCAAATGACAGACAGGTCACTTTCATGCATGTAATTCACAGGCCAAATCCCCTTTGCCTTTATGGAAAACAATCCCAAGGACCCTTCAACTTTCCTACCCCGGGGGATGGTCAACTTCAAAATACCCTATCTTCAAAATACGAGCTTTCCAACAAAACAAGAATCACAGCAAACAGATTTCGTATGAGAAAGTTATGCTAGTTCAGGGTTTTGGTGCTAAAACAGGGTTCAACAGGCTAACAGGTCACAAGATTTTTCTCAAAAATACATGTGTAGGGACCTCACAAATCACTAATTGCTAGACCAATATGCCCAAAAACTATCCCCAAGGCTTAGAATAAAAACCCTAATTTTTTGGCCGAAATGCCTGTCAATCGAGATCGACAGGTCTGTCAATCGCGATTGACAGAGGTGTCCGTCGGGGCCTGTCGGTCGCGATCGACACGTCAGTCGCGATTGACAGTGTCAATCACGATCGACAGAGTCGGTCGTGAGTTCTGTCAATCGCGATTGATGGTGTCAATCGCGATCGACACTTTTTCCGGGTTTTTCACCGTGATTTCAGTCAATCGGGGGATGTGTCCGTCGCGATGGACACGTGGCTACGTGTAAAAGTCAATCAATCGTGGAAATTTCGGTCGCGATCGACGGTGTCAATCACGATTGACAGGGTCTGTCGATCGCGATTCACAGGGTCTGTCGGTCATGATTGACAAGGTCCTACGTGGCAGTCAGTCGGTCGTGGGGTCTGTCGGTCGCGATTGACAAGGTCTGTCGGTCGTGATTGACAGGGTCTGTCGGTCGCGATTGACAGGGTCTGTCGGTCGCGATTGACAGAGGTTGTCGATCGTGGCTGTCGATCGCGATTGACGGTGTCGGTCGCGATTGACAGAGAAAAACGGAATTTTCCAACTATTTTTAGTGATTTAGAATGTGCTCATCATGTAGATTATGGTGGTGCACTTTGTTTTACCAAATGGGCAATTTTTCTGTCGATCGCGATCGACAGAGGCCGACGACACAGAGACAGTTTCGTGACGTTTCGTACCTGCGCAGAGTGCTGGAGATGATGATGCTGCCAGAACCTGCAAGAAAGCTCAAAAAGCATGCAAAACAACGCACACAATATCGCTCTCTCGCTCTCTCTCACAAGTGGAATGAGGGAAATGAGGTGGAGAAGGTGGTATAAGCAAAAAACTGAAATTTTTTTTCGCGATGATGGAGATGGAGGTGGGAGATGGTGATGATGATGATGGTGATGATGGTGGTGAGGAAGGAAGAGAAAAACAAGAAGAGTGAAGAAATTACCTACAACGCCAACCTCTCAACTCTACGTCTTACCATCACACGCTCGTCCTCAAAGCTCGATCCCCGGCAACGGCGCCAAAATTTGGTGTAGCTCAATGATGAGTAGCACCTCCTTTAATGTCAATCCGGGAAGACGTGAGGATGGTATGAAGACCACGAGCAAGTGGAGGCACAAGTGCGTGAGTGAGAAGCACACAAGCATGCACACACATACACACACACGCGCACACACGACAAGACAAAGAGTGAGAAGCAATGGAGTTCTTAGATTACTTTCAAAAAGCTCTTACAAGTTCATTTCAATTACAAGCTAACCTCCAAAATGAGCTCTCTAGCTCCTTATATAGTTTTTTACTAGCTTTGGCCCTGTCCAGACCTAGTGTCCGGCCTAGTTAAAAATTAGGTTCCAGGGCTCTTTTGAGGGCTCAAACGAGATCTAAAAAATATGAAAATTGATATGTAGGCACTTCTAAGGCTCCTCAAGCTCAAGGACTCCTTGGCTTGCACAAAATGGAGCTACAAAAATACGAAATGGTATTTACAATGGTTTTTAGTGATTAAAATCACTATTTGTGTAGGGATTTTCTCTGTTGATTTGTCGTACACATCTTTGAGCTCCCTACTTGCTCTTTCTTCTTGTGTGCTCCACTCCTTGATGTCTAAAAAATTTAGATGGACTACTTGCCAGATCGTCGTTGACTGCTCTGTCTGCTTGTATTTTCTCTTCTCTCTGACTCCCTTCTTAAGCTTCCTTGCCTAGTGAGTCCTTCAGTTCCAACAAAAGGGTAGCAAGCAAAGAAGTATATAATTTCCTTGATGGATTCTCTGGATACAATCAGGTCGCCATTGCTCCAGAAGATCAGCATAAGACAGTTTTTGCCACAGAGTGGGGCATATTTTCTTTTCGACTAATGTCATTCGGTCTTACCAATGTACCCACTACCTTTCAAAGTCTGATGTGCCACGTGTTTAAGGAATTCTTGAGGAAGAATTTATAAATCTATGTTGATGATCTTTGTGCTCATTCAAACATAATACATACACACACACACACCTAAACTCAGGCAAATCTTTGACAAATGTAGAGAATATCAAGTCTGCTTGAACCCAGAAAAGTGTGTTTTCATGGTCGGGCAAGGCAAGATTCTAGGACACAGTGTCAAAGAATGGCATATCCACGGATGAGGAGAAAGTGAGAGCCATTTCAGAACTACCTAGGCCAAGGAATGTTAAGGAGGTACAGTCTTTCATGGGGCATTGTGGCTATTATCACTGATTCATTCACATGTATGCCGTCATTGCAAAGCCTCTGTATGCTCTATTGACTAACTTTGAGTGGACTGATGAATGTGAGAACTCTTTCAATGAGTTTAAACAAAGATTATGTTTAGCACCAATCTTGACCACACTAGATTAGAACAAACCCTTTCATGTTCACGTGGATGCATCCAATTATGTTGTTGGGCGTGTACTTGCACAACCTATTGGTGAAGGTAATATGGATCTTCCAATTGCCTATGCTAGTAGAGAGTTGAATGCCGCTGAATGAAATTATACCACTACCAAACGCTAAGGATTAGGCATGGTATATGCGGTCAAGAAGTTTAGACACTATTTGCTTGCAAATAAGTTTAATTTTTTTACGGATCATCAAGCGCTATTGTATTTGGTAAACAAGCCATGAAATACAGGCAGATTAGTAAGATGGTTTCTCTTGCTAATGGAATATGACTTCGAAGTAGTGGTGAGGAAAGGCAAGACTCATTTGAGAGCAGACCATCTCTCTAGGCTCACATCTAGAGAGACCCCACAAGGAGTATCAGATGATCTTCCTGATGCTTACTTGTTTAATTTGGAAGTTGTACCTTAGTGGGCTAAGACATTAGTGCCAGTGTTGACATACGGGCCTAACCACCTAGTAATAAACACTCAAGATAGGGAGATAGTAAAAGCCCAAAAGTACCATATCATGGCAGGGAGTATGTACAAGCATACAGATGAAGGAATATTAGCTTGTTGTGTGGAAGAGGATGAGTATGCCAAATGGTTGTAATTAGCACATGTGGGTGCATTAGAGCAACACTACTCCAAGCAAAGGACTTTACAAACACTTCGAGGACTCGGAGTGCATTCGCCAACCATGGAAGCAGATGTTCATACAATGTGCAAGGAGTGCCCAATTTGCCTTACGAAACTGCCAATGGGACATGCCACTCTTTATCGGGTATCTTTAGTGCCAAATTGGAGCGAACCATTAGTAGCCTTCTTGAGGACGAAAACATTCCCTCAAGATATGACCCTGGGTAGGCAGAGAAGCTTAGAACAAGAAGCTTTAGACTACTCACTCATAGGAGATAACTTATACAAGCGTGGTAAAGATGGTTACCTCAAATTATGTGTCCATGAGAGTGAATATCTTAAGATCTTGGAAACTGCTCACCAAGGTGTAGTAGGAAGACATTTTGGACCAGATCGGGTGATCAAGGCAATACTATTTGCTGGTCTATGGTGGCCAACCATTCACATGGATGCACATACCTACGTGAAGGGGTGTGATGTTTGCCAACAAACTCAGTATCCAATACGGCAAGATGAGATGCCTTTGAAACCTATGATGGGTGGATGTGCATTCTCTAAGTGGGGAATAGACTTTGTAGGTCCTTTTAATCCCCAGCTAAGATTATTGTGGCCACAGACTATCTAACCAAGTGGGTAGAACTGAAAGCAACAACAAAGAGTGATGCTCAAACGAGAGCTAAGTTTTTATTTGAGAATGTGTTCACTAGATATGGGCTACCAATAGAGCTGGTAAGTGATAGAGGCACTCACTTCTTGAATGAAGTCATTGAAAATCTTCTCCAAGATTTCTTGGTAGTACATAAGAAGTCTGCCCCCTATCATCCACAAGCTAATGGGCAAGCCGAAAGCACCAACAAGATTCTATGCAATGTGTTGATGAAATTAGTGAATAATAAACACTCTGATTGGCATAAACAGGTACACCATGCTGTTTGGGCATATAGAGTTGCCTATAAAACAGTACTCCAAGACACTCCCTTTTAGATGGTGCTTGTCCAGAATGCAGTGCTACCATTGGATTTTTTGATACCTACGCTAAGAGTAGCGCAAGAGCACGATTGGATAGGCCATGAGCTCTCCTCTAGAATCTTTGACCTTGAACGATTAGGTGAAACAAGATTAATAGCTGCAGCAAGAATTTATGCAGCCAAGAGAAGACAAAAAACATATTTTGATGCACATGTGAAGGATAAGGGCTTGAAAGCAGGAGACCTAGTGTTAGTCTACACTTTGAAGCAACATGCACGGAAATTAGAGAAGAGAGGCTATGGACCAATGATTATCAATAGGATCTCCACGAGTGGAGCAGTTCAACTAGCCACACTAGAAGGTGACATCCTCCCTAGTTACATCAATGGATGTAGAGTCAAATTGTATCAAGAACCCCTCACTAAGGAAATGCTCAATCGACTCAACACTTCCAAGAAACACAAAGAAGAAGAAAAATGAATCCGAGAAGAGGCATAGTCAGAAGCATTAGAACTCATTCGATGAATGAAACTAAGAAGACAGCGTAGAGATCACCCTAGGACACATGCCTATGCAGCTACAAGATACCATATGGCTATGTGCAAAGTCTCATGTGTAAGTTCCCATAGAATAATTGACCGACGTCCTTTTGTAAGCTTAGAGATAGGACAAGGAAAGAGTGCAAGGACTGTACGGGCCTTGATTGACTGAGGTGCAGCCACTAGTGCTGTTAAAATTTCTTACTGTCAAGAATTGAACTTAAGTGTCAATCCTATAGAAGCATATCTCACAGGATTGGGAGGTGTGGAAACCACTTGCATGGGCGAGGTGGAACTTCCCCTCTACATCCAAGACATTCTTATGATAGTTAAGGTGCTAGTGTGCCAAGACGAGGACCTCACGGAGCCTCTAGTTTTGGGTCAAGATTGGATCTATGATCACGTAGTCAACCTCAAACTAAGAAGTGGACTTCTTCAGGTCTGGGTAAATGAGAATTGCATTACAATTGAGTTAGAAAATGAAGCACTCAAGGAATTAGGAAAGGCACAAACCCCTGGTCCTTCCAGGAGTACACATGAAGATGACGATGGTATTCTTGTCCAACCTTGTTTGATGCAGAGGGACGGTGTTCTCAACAAAGGAGCCAATGAAATGATGGAACTTCCTTCTTTTCCAAAAGTAAAAGAGATGCAACGAGCAAAGGAGTGCTGAATGCAGCGCAAGGAGACTGGCTATGCTCAAAGCCAAAAAAAAGTACAAAGCAAGGTGTCTCAGCTATCGAAACAAGTGTGGGTACGAAAAGGCGAGCACCCCATTGCGGACAACTTATAGTCACTGACTAAATGCTACACGAGTGGTCGACGACAAGATACTAATGAGAAGTCTTTCAGAGATTCATCTATAGGAGTAAGGTCTGTTTGGGTATCCAAGAAGCCAATGAAGGCCGACCCCCAATCAAGACAAATTTGTGTGCCTAAGAATTTCTTTGGGGCTGAAATAGCCATACCGAAACCATACACAACAAATCATCATTCACACACCCAAGCAGTCAATGTCCATAACCGTTTGGCATGCACCATGACGTATCCATCCACATGCACGAGTAGGGTCACAGGTAAATGTGCCTAAAAAGTCTCATCTCCAAGAAGACACTCGGATCAAGTCTTGTAAAATCTCCAAGAAATCAAAATATAAACCCACATATTACATTTGGCAACCCAAATCCTGTAATAAACCACCTGATTGCAATGTAACACCATAACCTTTTACTAACATACTCTGCTCTGTACCTAACCACCTCAATTAGCACCTAGGATCGAGTCATTCACTAACTACACACACAATCATCGATCACCACTAACATACTAACCTACCACTATGCCACTTGTTAATGTTGTAATGGGGACAAAAATTGTTCTATCTTGTCCATTACAATGTTAACACATGCTTCTATATTCTCACAGATTCCGCAAACGAGAAGTGATATGGTAGAAGCAGTAGGAACTAGCTCCCAGGCGAGATCCAGTGGCCACATTGTGGACCTTGAAACTCTCCTCCTCGAACCACAACCGACAGAAAGGCCCCAGAAATTCAGGGCAGTACACGTGATTCCAATTCAAGACCCTCCGCAAGGGCATACATCACAAGTTGGTAAGCATGCACACTGGTTCAGCGATGTCGTAGGTCCTCTCGGAGAAGGTACTTACTTTTGGGAGGGAGAACTTGAATTTAATGGCAAGTGGGGCCGATACCACTTGTTTACCCATGAGTTCAAACAATATCAGGATGCATAAGTAATGAGATATGTATGGACCAAAGCAGGCTTGGATAGTTATTTCAAGTCACTCTTACCGAAGCTTGGTTTTTTGTGTTGCTCTTACCTTATCAGTACCATCACCCCTAGCAAGGCCAAAGGAGGAGATAGCACCTTCGTGCTCCCCTCACTAATGTCAGGTCATGAGCTCAAAAGATTCAGGCTCACCATCAACCTAGTTCGCGAGGCCCTTGGACATGAAAGGAATGCATATTCCTACAGAGAAGAAAACCCTAATTCTAGGAATGATGAAGCATAAGGACCTGAATAAGCTGAAAGACATGGTAGCCATGACACCTATCATTGCCCTCCACTTGCACACCATCATGCAACACTTTGCCTTCCCAGCTCAAGAGTGCTTCACTATGCCACCAAAAAGAATCTAGTTAAGCTTGTACTTGGCGGAGACATAAAATCTCACCATCAATCTACCACACTGGCTCATGGATCAAATTCACTTGGCATATCAGTGCTGGAACAAGAAACATAAGAATGTGCTTCACGGATGTTGCGCTCTTATAGGAATCATCTATCCGTACTTAGCTTATGATGTGCCCATTCAAAGAGCATTGGTGTAGTCCCGTGCCCAAGAGTTCCAGAGATGTCCATCAACAACTAGGCCACCATCTAAGAAAATGAGAGGAGCGGTCCAACTACCATGTGCACCTACAAGGGGTGCCACCCTCACACGAGAGGTGACACCTCCGCAAACAAGACGTGTCCGTCTGTTTACTATCCTTCTACCTAGGCTAACTACAAAAGGGCCCAATCTTGTTTTCCCTCTGATTCTCTCTGACCTGGAGTTCCCACAAGGCTATACTCTAGATGACTTAACGGATGAAGAAATAGCCAGGATGATTAATGAGGCTAATTTTGAAACGGAGGAAGCTCAGACTTGCGGACCACAATCAACCACAGGGACTTCGGCTTCGACCCAACCTGAAGTAGTGGAAGTAGATGAAGATGAAGAAGAGACAAAAGAGGAAGCAGACGAGGAACACGACCAATGGCACGAAGAAACTTCAGAACTAGCGGGTGCCCTAGCTTATACTGCACAAATCAAAAGATTATATGAGACTATGAAAAGCGTTCAAGAGCATCATAAGTTTTCATTGGAAATAGGGAAGATGCTAATAAGTTAGATTAGGAGAAGAAGGTGTGGACGAACATTTTATTGAATCCCTGAATCTACATGCAGACGCGCTTGGCCTAGATGAAGCCATTCATTTGACTATCGCTTACATTCATCGTTTTGAGCAAGGAGTGCCTACCCGCCCCCTTCGCTCTGGAAAGAAAATTCACATAGATGTATCAGCACCAGAAGACAGTACACAGAGGGAAGAATACCACGAGGCACCACCATCACCATGCCCCTCACCTCTCACTACCTAATTCACTCCCCCCACTACACAACCACCCCTACTTCCATCACCATGACACATGTTATGGGCATTCCTCCTTCTTCAGGCACCCAACTTGGAGGAGTTACCATGCCTATAGTCACAACATTATTCACAAACATCACATCCACCCCACCCACGGTTCCCATTTACACTTTCACTCACACTTTCAAAACCATGGAAACATCACCAACCATAGCACCACTCCCTCCGTCCACACTTCCCCAATCTCCCATACCCCCTCCTCCCACCTCACCTCTTTATTCCACTTCGTTCACTATCCCCTTCCCCTTTCCCATTCCCCCTACATCCTCCACCTTCATAGCATCACTAAATGTAAATAATACATTTTCAACATTGCATCAATGTGTATATTAGTTGCAAATTGAATATCACACATTGGAAGATCTCCATCGCCAGATAACTACAGACCACGAGCAATTACAGAAGCGACTTATAGCCCTAGAAGAAGAGAACACTGACATCAATCAACGGTATGCTACGCTAGAACATGCCCACCAGGCCCTCTTGGAAGCTCCCCAACAATCAGAATCTTTCGAAGTCAAACAAATTAAGAGCTTTACTTTAGCTTTATCAGTCTGGGAATGTCAAGATCCATCATAACTTGACATTACTAAGAAGGCACATGGCCATGGATTTCGAAGAAAACAAGCGGCTTCAGCAGCAAAACAAAGAAAACTTAGAGGCAGCACTAGAAGGCTCCCCTCAAGAGGTCGACCCAAAAACGTTTAAGGCGATCCCTTCAGAAACTATGAAGACAATCCTGGGAAGTTACACTAATCTACTGGAAGTGCATGACGAATTGGGCAAAGAAAGGGATACTCTTCTCCAATAGCTAAGGTTGCAAGAAGAACAAACAAAAGTTCCAGATCCTACGACAACTAGGAAGGAGGTAAATGCACTGAGAAAACAGGTCGGTGAGTTGCAAAACAAGTTACTTCAGTATGAACGATAGCCCTCGCCAGCAATCGAGCCCGAACCAGAAGAATTGGTAGCCATAGAAGTAGATGAGTCATATGAGGAGCCATATGTTCCTATGCCAATGTCAGGTGGCCAACAAACTTCTGAGGGATTGGACACACTAGAGGTAGAAGCCCCAGAATGGATGCAGACACTTGGAAAAACGGACAAGACGCATGACAATAGAGTAGTGGTACAGATTGAGTCAATGTCTAAGCTGGACGACACTATTATCAAATCAGAATACTTTCGACCCATTTCTCACCACCGATGGATAGGCACAAGTGACGATCAATATGTTCCCTATTGTGTGCTCTTACCATACTACAATGCAGAAATTCAACGACAATGTGGGAAGGCTCCAACCTTTGCCACTCAATTCGGTCCCGATGATATACCTGAAAACACCACACAAGGATCTATTTTTCAACCTACCTGGTGGCTGGGACTCCTACAAACTTACGCCGAGATGGTTCGCACATGGAATAATATTCCACTATTCCTCAAATATAATCCCTATTATGCTCCCCTACTTAGAAGGTGCACATGGCCTAACTTTGCCATCACTCTGAAGAATGTTAAAGGCTGTGCAAAGTGGCTCAATTACGTATACCTGGCATCGACATGGGGACCAGCTACGGTGGCATACATGATCTCTACCATCCACCACTAGGGAGTCAGACTGCAAAACATCCCAAATGTGATGGCCCAAATGTGCATGAAAATATTTGAGTTAATGCTAGTCACCTTCAGAACCTTCAAGAATATTAAAGATTCACATTTCTCAGGAGTCGGATTCATAGTAGGTAACCTCGACTTGGTCTACGATATGAGTAACACCCCCTCCATTCAGGTGATATATGCATGGCACGCACACATTAAATACCTCCTAGCCTGCTACAAGCAAACATTTGAGGAGATGTTCATCACAGGGTTCTGGGAATACCATTCTGAAATATTTGTCCCCAGACCTTCACATCTCCTCCAACAGAGCGTACCTTACATTCGGAACAATTGCGTCTACCACATCCGGACGTTCCAGGTCCAGTTTATTGGGATGCCTTGTTAACAGATTTAGCAAAAGGCTTGAGGATGAAGGAACACCAGTTAGCTACAGACATCATTGCATATTATGTGAAATGCTCAGCCCAACAAGGGTATGTCATAGACGACAGACGCGAGAGAGGGGGGGTATTGGTAGCAGTCAAGGCTCTTAGAGACCTACACTACAGGGAAGTCAATGGAGGGAGTCAGAGCAGAGAGAAGGCACAAGCAGACAAAGTAGTCAAAGAAGATCCAGCAAATAGGCCATCCAATTTTTTCAACCAAACCTCTTTTGAACAATGATTTTCATCACTCACTTAACCTTGTAAATACCATTTTTGGGTAGATTCGACTCCATTTTGTGCAAGCCAAGGAGTCCTTGAGCTTGAGGAGCATTAGAAGTACCTACTTATCAATTTTCATATTTTGTAGACTCCATTTGAGCCTTCAAATGTACATGCCACCACACTACGAGAGGGTCACGGGGAATAGCAATACTGTTTAGAGATTGAGTTCAGAGCATGATACAGATCGTCGCACGGGACTCACATGCGAGATACCTTTGGATCGAATTATAGCTCTCACAGGAGAGGGCTGTCTACATTGCACTATGCTATTTTTCCCCTTATGGCTCCCTATTCTCCGTCTTGGATCCGGAGGAGGGCTCACCTTAAACCTCTTTATTAGAGGAGATCAAATCCATTAACCCCGTACTCTGATTCTTTTAATGCTTAAATTTCTTGTAGGGTGTGACTCATCATCACACATCCTTTTTCAACTATCCTTTCTTGAATGAAAGACGTGTTTGCTCTCTCTTCTTGTTCAAAGAAACCAACATTTATTTTAGAAAATTCCTTGTTGTCCTGACATTCTTGAATAAATCCTATCTCATCTTCAGTTTCTTTAAAAATGGTTTTTGTATTCCTTGAGTTAAAAATTGTTTTTGTATTCTTTGAGGGATCTTCTTTCTCAGCTTCTATCTCCTTTTCCAGTTCTTTTGAGTTTGATTTTTAACTTTGTCCACATAATGGTTTTAACACATATTTCAAGAACACCTATGCTCATTACAAGTAGCAAGATTTACCTCTATGCAATTGGAATATCTTAATGTATTTATATTTTTAAGAAAAATTAAGGAATTGAAAGGAATTTTCAAAAATATTACCCCCACACCTACTTCTACATGTTGTTTTTGTGTTTTTTGGACTTTAAAATATGAAATAGAAAAAATATAAGATTAACATATATATAATTATTTACTATATATATATATATATATATATATATATATATATATATATATATATATATATATATATATATATATATATATATATATATATATATATATATATATATTAACAATAGACCCAAGAAAGGTCTAAATATTCTTTTTCTTTATTTTTTGATTTGTCTCCCTCTTCTAGATCTTCGTTCTTGAGATGTGAAGAGCTTGTTATTGTGCATGGGATTAACTTTTTTTATGCTTGGTAAATGCACGGCTTTGTAGTGTAGCCCTACACATGCATACTTTGGCAATGCATTTTCTTTATGGTGCAAAGTTGGGGTCTTAAGTAATTCACTTAAATGGTTATTTGATGTAGAGGCTTTCCTTAAAGTTTCTCTGATTATGTTCATGTTTTCCTTCATATTTTCATGTTGCTATTTAGTTGCAGCTTGTATGTGCATTATGGTTTTTCTTCTCCAATACCATGCTGGACTTTCTATCTTCTTAGCACTTTGATTTTTTATTCCAATTTTTGACCACCAGATTATATTCCTTTCTCTTTCTCTCTTTGGTTGTTTAACTTTTAGGTCTCCAAATATTTAGGTTTATTTTTTAGTCTCCAATTTTTTTTCTCTTTTGATAATCAAACTACTTGGTCGGAGTTTGATTTACTCTTTTGAGTGTGATTTTTCTAGTTTTTACTCCTTCATCTATTGTCTGGTTTAATATCTCCATTATTGTCTGTATGACATTTTAAGACAATTGCTCTGATAAAAATTTGAATTTTTGCATCTCTATATTGTGTGCTTCATTAGTTGATTCTTGCACAACATTGCTTGCAAAAAATAACTTTCTATTATTTATTTTAATATGAATCAACATTTTATCAAAATCAATTGATACTTTATTTTCCTTCGTCCATGATTGACCTAATATTAATTTTTTAGACATTAAATTTTTAAGCCATTCACATTCTACTATGGATTCTTCTTCTTCTATTTTTAGAATAATTTTTTGAGTTGAAATTGTTGAAAATATTTGTCCACCTATTGTTTTGATTAAGGTTGAACTTGGTTTTCTTCCATTTTGGATTTGATTAAGTAAACTAAATAAGTTCACTTGAGATTTAGAATTCAATAAAACCCTGAATTGACTTTCCTTCTCTCTCATTTGTATGACTCGCAAATGCATTTCTTGTTTTCCAATAATTCTCTTAATGTTTTATATCTCATTATTCTTGTCTTAGCTTCGTCTTGAGCTCCTCTCCTAATTTTCTCTTCTTCCTGCTTCTTTTTATGTGATTGTTGTATTCTTGTCCATTCCTTTGCTGTTAAAGCTTTTTTATATCTTTGAGTTCCAGTACCACTTATATAGTTTGGCATGATTTCACCATCTAGGTTTGCTAATTGTATAGATCCACTAGGACTAGTTTTATGAATAATATATGGTCCATGTCCCTTTTTTTCCAATTTCTTGGTATATTCATGGGTTTTGTATGCCAAGACTAGGTCTCATTCTTGCAAATCTTTTTCCTTTATGTGTATGTCATGTTAGGCTTCTTATCTTTTTTTATCTGCATAAATACTCATGACTACTTGCATTCTGGAAGTTCCCAATGTTTCTAATTCCACAATTCTCTCAAACAATCCATGCCATGTCCATTGCATTTGATTTCCTAACCTTAAAGTTGGTATAGAAAATTCCATGGGGCAACACTGCATTTTGACCGTACACACAAGTTAGATGGAGTTGTCCTAATAGCAATTTTATAGGTTACTCTATATTCCCATAGGACATGATGCAATTGCATATCCCCATCTGTTCTTTTTATATTTCCCAATTTAGAAAGTACTCTAGACAATAGTTTATTGGTACTTTATACAAGACCATTGGCCTGAGGATGATAAGGTGTTGATTTCCTATGTATGATCCTAAATTATGAATTCAATTCTTCAACAACCTGATTTAGGAAATGAGTTCCCCTATCACTTACCAATTCAATTGGTAAGTCGTACCTGGTAGTGATATACTCATATAAGAATTTTACAGTTGTATGAGCATCATTCTTCCTAGTAGCCTTGGCTTGATCCCATTTTATTAAATAGTGTGTTGCCACTATTACATATTATGCATGTGAGTTTTTAGTAGGTGGATATATGGGTCCAATGAAATCCATTCCCATTTACTAAAGGCTCTAGCAAATATCAAAGTTCTCAAAGGCATTTCATCTCTTCTGCCAAGTTGTCTTGTTTTTTGGAAAAATATCACAACTTTGTGTAGACAATCTGGCATCTGGAAATAAATTTTTCCAACAAAATCCAGAATATTAAACTAATTTAGTAGTTTTTTCTCTTGCAAAATGGCCTCCTATCGTTCTTGAGTGAGCCATTTCTAACATTTCCAAACATTTATCTTTAGGAACAAAAATCCTCAAGTATCCATCCATACCCTTTTTATACAATTGATCCTTTATTAAAACAAAGTCTCTACTCAATTCTTGCATGTTTCTTAATTCAAAGTTTTTGATATTTACCTTCTGATCATCTCCTTGTTTTAGTCTTTCTATTATATGTGGAATCTAGTGAGGATTTCCGTGAAACTAGAACAAAGTAATTATATCACTTTGATGTCTGTAATAAAATTTTTTGTATTGAGCTATGTACCTTTCGACATCTCTTTCCTTTGTTGGCTAGTTTACTCCGATTGTTACTCAATTATTTAGAGTAAAAATCTTAGAAGAATGAAAACATGGGTTCCATATGTTGAGATATCAAGCTCAACATGTGATGATCCACGATGACACGTACTAGTTTTTCGTTTCTCTGACATGCATAGTGGTCATGCCGGTATATGTTAGGGATACTTCATTGAGCTTTATTAGATTTATCTACCGAGAGTGATGGCACATTTGTTCCTTGCCATCTCATTCATTCGCGGATATTAGGTTTTTCCTTATGTACTGATCTTTATATTACACTTGTTGTATTCTTGTTGTTAGGTCATTCTTGTACATTCTTTTTTATGTAATAGAAGAAGAAGAAGAAGATCATTCTTCCTTGCCTCAATCTATATGTGTGCTTCTCCTTTAGAGGGAGTGTGTGTGTGTGTGAGCTCTCTTTCTTAGCTCTCTTTCTTATCTCCTTCCTCGTGACATGGTATTAGAGCCAGCTCGTGGAGAAGGCGACGGTGAAGAGTACGCAGCAAGGCGTGGAGAAAACATGATTCACAAAAGACCTCTTTTTGCTACAAAAATCAGCGTGAAGGTAGAAGACCTCAAATTATTTTCCAGAGTTATCTCTTTAGGATCACATGTTTTTGGCAGATCAAAGTTTTGGAGCCATCTTGACCTCCATTTTGAGCCCACAAGGTGGGGCCCGCAAAAAAACCAGGTCAATTTCAGAAATTGTAACTTGCGGTGTGTTCGACAACACTTATATATTCCAGATTCAGAATTTCAAGCGATTGTTGACACACAAAATTATGTTTTTCTGAGATCAAACTGTCACGTCATAGTGCGACAGTGTTCAAGCAGAAGTGCTGCTTGTGATGTCTTGCAGTGTTGTGAATTGCTACAGAAATGGCAAATGCAGATGGAATGAGTGAGCTTATGAGTGACAAGCTAGACAAGAATAACTTCCATGCTAAGAGATTCATAATGATGAATTTCCTGATGGGAAAAGGCTACTGGAAGTACATCGAAGGAGAGAATGAAAATGCTCCGCAGTTACCAGAGAGGAATCGGAGTGTAGAACAAATAAGAGCATATGAGGAATGGAATCAAGGAGCACGAAAGTTAATGTACTCGATATGTGTTAGCATACAGGATAGCATGATTGTGCACATACAGGATGCCAAGACTCCGAAAGAGGCTTGGAATAGTTTGGTCACATTGTACGAGACCAATACAAAGGCACGAAATTGCAACTCAAGAACGAGTTGCATACATTGGAGAAAAAGATCATGTTGATAAGTGACTACACTCTCAAAAGCAAAAGCATATATGAGTCACTTGCATCTATTGGCATGAATGTAGACGATGATAAGGTGGACGTGTGCCTTCGTGGTTTAGGAGCTGCATATAAGTAGTTCAGAACTTCTATACAGATTAGGGAAAATATTTCGAATTTTGCTGATTTGGTATCCATGTTGATTATTGAAGAAAAGAATCTTGGTGAGGATTCAAACTCCCAAGGAAAGCCCAGTTCTAAGCAGGTATTCTACTCGAGCAGAGGAAGAGGCAAAGGTAAAGGTTTTGGAAATGGAAGATGAAAGTTTCGAGGTAGGGGAAGCCAAAGAGCTCGCAGAAATTTCCAAAGAAATGATTCATGTAATGATATTAAAAGGATGCTAGAATTGTGGTAAACCTAGACACTTTGAACATGATTGCAGGTTGAAGAATCAAAATAAGAGAAGGCAGCAAAACATCTATGCATCCACAAGTAGAGATGATTCTGAGAAGTTGTTCATGGTTCAACATCACATGATGAATATGATGTCTTCTCGTGTTTCAAAATTGATAATGTTTGGTATGTTGATTCAGGTGCTTCAAATCACATGACCAGTCATGCGGAATGGTTTAGTACTTTGCAAAAATTGCCAGTTCTTGGATATCTGGAAACAGGTGATGACAGATCACATCCTATTAAGCATACAGGAAACATAGCACTATCGATGGAGGATGGAAAGGTAAAACATCTTGCTGATGTGTTGCATGTTCTAAATATAACAAAGAATCTGGTTTCTATTGGACAAATGGTTTACCCCGGATTACAATTCATGTTCAATACTAATGGGTGATATGTAGAAGAGTACAAGCAAGATGGACGATTGGTTGCCAAAGGAAACAAAGTGGGTAGGATGTTCACCTTAAATGTGAAGATTCTTGAAATGAATGCAACAATGTTTGCAAAAGGTGGAGGAGTTATTGCAAATATAAAGATGTGGCACAAACGGATTGGACATGCAAACTTAAATGTGAAGATTCCTGAAATGAATGCAGTAATGTTTGCAAAAGGTGGAGGAGTTATGGAAAATATAAAGATGTGGCACAAACGGATTGGAGGAGTTATTGCAAATATAAAGATATGGTTGAAATTGATGCAATCAAAGGAGATTGTCCATGGATTACCAGATTTCAAAGATGCAGAAATGCAAAAGGTATGTGTAGCATGTCAATTTGGTAAACAGTCAAGAGCATCATTTCCACATGACAAGCATGTTAGTAAGGATGCACTAGAAGTAGTACATACGGATGTTTGGGGTCCACCAAAGACCACATCTATGGGCGGTTGCAGGTTTTATGTTACTTTCATTGATGACCATACACGCAAAGTATGGGTATATTTCATGAAAGAGAAGAGTGAGGTGTTCACTCACTTCCAAAATTTTAAAGCTATGGTGGAAAAGCAGATAGGGAAGTACATTCAGACACTAAGATCTGATGGAGGAGGTAAATACATGTCAAATGAGTTCAATAGTTTTCTAAAAAATCATAAAATTCGGCGTCAGTTTTCATGCAGGTACACACCACAACAGAATGGTGTTGCTAAATGCAAAAATAGACATATTGCAGAAATAGGAAGAGCCTTGATGGGTGAGAAGAATATGCCTCATTGTTATTGGGCAAAAGGTATGCATAGTGCTATATACGTCATGAACAAAACTCCGACTGCTATTGTACATCAAGTTACACCTGAAGAGAAGTTTATAGGTAAAAAGCCAAACTTATCACATCTGAAAGTTTTTAGTTGTAGTGCATATGTACATGTTCTAGATGAGTTGAGGATGAAGCTTGATCCGAAAGCAGAAAAAAGTGTCTTCATTGGATACTCCCTTGAGTTAAAAGGGTACAAATGTTATAACCCACTCACACGATAGGTGAAGGTAAGCAGAGATGTGGTATTTGATGAAATGTCAAGCTTCTATGCAAATGCCAAAGGACTAAATCTTGAACCAAATGACAAAGAAAATGATGAAAAATCAAATGCAAAATCTCAAGTTTTGAGTGGACCGGATGCATCACCAAGCAATAGTTCCTACTCAAATCCATGGAGTGGAAGATTGCGTGGAAATTTTAGTCCAGCAAATTCATCAAAGACATCCAAGAAAGGTAAAGAAAAGCTTTTTGCTGGTAGTAAAACATGTGTAGGTTTTGAAGATGTTGATGGAGATTCAAGTGGTTCATAAAAGAGTCTTGATGAGGAACTTGGATTGCCCTCTATGAAGACTCCAGGAGTAAGAAGGGCACATGTAGATGATACAAGGAGAAGTGACCCAGGACCAAGAAGGTCTAGAAGGATGTGTAATTCAGTGCCATGATTGACATATGATAGTTACATGGCTTGCCATTGTGCCTACATGAAAAAGGTAATACAAGATGCTGAACCTTCTTGTTTTGAAGATGCATTCTAATATTTCAATCTAGTTCATATGATATAAATGTCCAGCCATTAAAACAATATTTTTAATTTGCAAAATCAAAAGTGTTTCTTTGTTTTTTGATTTATTTGGTCAATAGATAAAACTAGAATCAAAGATTTTTCCCATTCAAGGATGCTTTCTATATTGAAAAGATCTGTATCAGTTAATTCATCATCAACATGATCTGAATTATCACTTATAAAGACTCTTGACAAGTGATCTATCTTGAGGTGGGTTTTTCCTTGTGTTACCACTACCTCAAATTCAAATTCCATTAGTAGTAAGAACCATCTTAGTATCCTTCTTATGTGATAAGGTTTATTCACCAAGTAGAGTAGTGTTTGATGATCCACAAAAATCTAAATTTGTTAGCCAACAAATAGTGTCCATATCTCTTTACTACAAACACCATGCATAGACCTTCTCTCGTAGTTGTTGTATAATTCATTTTTGCATGATGCAGATGTCTACTTGCATAGGAAATAGGGAAATCCAATTTGATTCCTTCAATAAGTTGTGCCAATACACATCCTAGGACAAAATTAGAAGCATCAACATGTACATGAAATATTACATCCCATTGTGGTGTTTTAAAAATTGGTGTTGTGACTAGATATGTTTTTAGAGTCACAAAAGCTTCCTCAATGCATACAGAGGTATGACAATTTCTGCAAATTTGTACACAAATTTCCCATAATATCCATAATGACCCATGAATGTTGTTAATTCTCTTATAGTTGTTCGTTTTGACATATTCACTATAGCTTTTATCTTATCTTCATCAATTGATATTTGGAGATTATGTGTCCCAACATTCATCCTTGTCTAACAAAAAAGACACATTTTTTGGATCAAGACACACTCTCTAAGTTATGCACTTTTTGAATATATTCTCCAGATCTTTTAAATGATCCTTTCCCTAATTTGACAAGGTGCATAGGCCATCCACATAAATTTCCATTTTAATTCTTAGAAAATCCTTAAACACATGACACATCAATCTTTGGAATGTGGCAGGTGCATTTGTCAAGACAAAAGGCATACCTCTAAATGCATAAATACCCCATTCAATTGCAAAACCAGTCTTCTATTGATCTTCTAATGTGATTGGTACTTGGTTATATCCTGAGAATCCATCCAAAAAGCTATAAACTTTATTTCCAACTACCCTTTCTGATAAATGATCTTTTATTGGTAGTGGATAACTATCCCTAATAGTTGTGGCATTGACTCTTTCAAGATTAATGCAAACCTTGAGTTTACCATTCTTTATATGGACTACAACTATTGGAGAGATCCATTTTATGTACTCAATTTCATAAATGAATTTGGACGTCAATAATTTATCTATCTCTTCCTTTATCTTACCAGAGTATTTTTCATTATAAGTGTAATGTCTTTGCTAACTAGGTTTTGCATCTAGTGCAATAGGTATTTTGTGCACACATATATTAGGATCTATTCATTTCAAATCCTTATAATTATAAGCAAAAACATCCCTAAATTCTCAGATCAATTTGATAAGATTCTTCTCTTGGGTGTTACATGCACACTGGAGGAGTAAGGAGGAGCTATCAAGCCCAGAGCCCCTCTAGTCTCTTGTAGGTATAGACATAGTCTGCTTATAGCAATTGTAACTCGTTGTGTAAATATCCAATTCAAGATATTTAATATTCATTTTGTAGCTTATATGTGCCTATTATTTTCCATAAGAGGGCTTCTTGAAATCTGCTTTTTGTGCAGAGAAATTGGTATATCTCTATAACCCTAATTTTTGCATATCCTACATCTCTGCATAGTCTATTTTGTACAGTGTTGTTGATAACCTAAATAGATCCATTTGAGGTGCTCTATATCTTGTTGGAAAGCTTATAACACATACTAAATAAGGTGGAAATATTAGTTGATTTGGAGTAGTATAAGGCAAGTGAACTAGAGTTTTGCTATAGGATAGAAGAAAAGGTGTGTGAAGGGACCTATGTATTGGGTTCATTTCACTTCTAGTGTGCAAATATGAGGGATTAAATTCCATCTGTTAGTATCAAAGTAGGAAGCATCCTTTGAAAACTCTAGGAGAAGGACACAAAAGCTTTGACATCAAGGCTAAGATGTAATTTTCAATGTAACCCTAATTTCTCAATCATTATGGTTGATCTAGCTCAAAGAGTGGAGTTTCTTGACAAAGAAAACTACCAACCATGGAGGTTCAGAGTCGTGAGCTACCTCATGAGAAACATTTTATGGCCTATTGAAGATTTTGAAGGATTTGGAGGCAAGGAATATGAGAGGTATTCTATATATCAAAGGTAATCTCTAACACTATGATTGCTCATATATTAGAGTTTGATCATGCTAGAGATGTTTGAAAGGCCTTAACGAAGATATATGCCACTTCCATAAGAAGAAAAAAGATGTAGTTTAAGAATGAACTCTACTCCTTGAAGAAGGGTAGTGGTCAATCTATTGTTGACTACACCTTGAGGCTAAAGGAGTTGAGGGAGAAATTGGCATCCATTGGCTACAAAGTAGATCAAGAAGGCCTTGTGCAAATTACGTTCAATGGGCTGAGAGGGGAAGACAAGTGGCAACCCCTTATTACTACCATCTTGTATAGAGATGATCTACCAACTCTTGAGGAGTTGATCCCACACCTAGTGGCAAAAGTAGTTGCTATAGGAGACACATCCAAAAAGGATGGTCACTCACAGATTGTATATCGTAGCAAAGGCAAAGGCAAGAGTGGCAAGAACGGGAAAGGAGGAAAAAGTAAGTGGAAGCAATCCAAGGATGACGATTCAAATTCAGAAGGAGATAGCAAGGAATCATATTCAAGGAAGGGCAAGAATGGCAAAGGGACGAACAACCCTCATCAAGGTAAAATGTGTTTTATATGTGGTATGCAGATTCATATTTCTTCAAATTGTTGGTTCTAGGATGAAAAAGGCAAGAAGAAGAACGAGCAAGGGATTTATGCTAAAAACTCAAAAAAGGATGATGAGAAGGAGACCTTCCTAGCCATGAGACATGGCTACACTAGTGATCCGAAGGACACAAAGTGGTACATAGACTCTCGATGTTGTAATCACATGTCATGTATGGATGAATCTTTTGTTCATATGCAAGTCCCAAGCTCAAACGGTTGTGTGGAGATAGGAGATAACACTCAACATCCCATTACACATGTGGGAGATGTGAAGCTATGTGAAGGTAAAGCTCTCAAGACTCTTAAAGATATGATCCATGTTCCATCTATTTCCAAGAACCTTATCTCTATAGGAAAGATGGTAGAGAGAGGTATGTAGTCTATATTTGATGCAAAAGAGTGCATGGTGAAGCAAGGAGGCAAGGTCATTGCCAAGGGAAGGAAAGAAGGCAGATTGTTCACACTAGATGTTGCTCAAACACGCACAACAAGGTATGTTATGTGATGATTGGTAATAAAAATATTACCGAGAGATTGATCTTTGGCACAAGAGGATAGGACATATCAATATTCCCAAGCTAAAAATCATCTAGAAAGTAGCTTCATTGAAGGGACTACCAAATCCTGAAGCTTAAGGTCTACATGTGTTTTGTGATGCCTGCCATCTAAGTAAGTAAGCAAGGAAGCCATTTCCAAAGAGTGAGTATAGATCCTCTAAGATCTTGGAGTTTATTCACTCAGATGTATGGGGCCCTAGCAGAGAGGCTTCATTTGGAGGAGCTAGCTACTTTGTCACTTTCATTGATGACCGCTAAAGAAAGGTATGGCTATATGTTATCAAGGAAAAGCTAGAATTGCTTTGATGCTTTCAAACGTTTAGGTCCCTTGTTGAGAAAGAATGTGATGCACACATCATGAAACTGACATTAGATGGAGGGGGAGAGTACTTCTCTAAAGAATCGACAAAGTGCTTGCAAGAAAATGGCATAAAGCGGCACTTTACATGCAAATACACCCCCCCAACAAAATGGTGTTGCAAAGAGGAAGAATAGGCATTTAATTGAGATAGCTAGATGTCTCATAAATGAAGGTATGTTACCATTCTCTTATTGGGTTGAGGCTATAAATACAGCTTGTTACTTGATAAATAGGGTTCCAACAAGTGGTGTGCACAACTTGACTCCACACGAAGTCTATTATGGCAAGAAACCAACCATGAAGCACCTTAGGGTATTTTGATGTGTATGTTTTGTTCATGTTCCTACTGAAATTAGAACAAAGATAGATCCCAAGAGTGAGAAATGTGTGTTCATTGGCTACTCAAGTGAGAAAAAAGGCTACAGGTGCTACAGCCCTCTCTCAAAGAAGCTATATGTGTTATGAGATGTTTTGTTTGATGAGTGAAGGTCATGGTATGGAGACAAGGGCAAGGCAAAGTTTGATGAATAGGATCAAGAAGAGTACGCAGACTTTGATGTGCAATTCAAACTAAAGAGTCAATCACAATTGATGTTCCAACGGCTTCTACATCTAAGGTACACTCATATGATCGTTCTTACACTTATGATTATGAAACATCATCCCCTACTTCAAAGTAGAAGGCTGCAAGGGACAAACTATGACACTAGGGAAGCTCAAGAGGAGTAAGAAGAGGAAGAGCTTGAGGAGGACATTACTCATAATGTAAAGCTCAATAGACTCAAGAATCAATATCCCAAAGGTCAATAGAGGAGGTGTTGCAGAGGAAAGAAGCATAGAAAAGCAAGCCCAAAAATTTTCAAATTATGGGCGCAAATTTTCTTCTTCAAGTTTCTATGAAATACATCATGAGCCATGTAAATGCACTAGAGGAATCCTCTAGATCCATAAATCCCAAATGTTGTAACATAATCCTTGTAATATAGTAGAAATTTAGTACTTTCCAATAAAAGTTCCAGTCCCTTGTGTGAAAGGACCATTTTTAGGGCACATGTAGACAAGTCACTTGATGATTCTTTGTAAGAACCTTTTGCCATTCTCCGAAATGAAGCTAGATTTTTGAATTCACCTCTTCTCTACTAAATATCTTCTTCTCCAAGTGTGTTCAATAGTGTTATCTACACCATTCCTTCTTATTTTAATGATTGTAATGTAATGTGAAGCTTGGTGAGCTGTGGAGTTGAAGTAGTATTTCCCACCATTTACTATTTTGCTCATAACTTGAAGCACATTTGTCAGATTGGAGTGAAAATGCTACAATTAGATGTGTCTCATTGAGAGCTTTGAAAAAAACCTACTATTGACCATATTCAGAGTTCTGAGCTAGGAGAAAAGTCCAAATTTGTGATTGTTCTTACAAGTATCACAACATGCATTTTCAGAAGACTAATGAGTAGGACAGGTAGTTGAACTAAGCTACATGCATTGTAGCATTGTCACTTCACTTACCATTGTGTGCACATGTCTCCATACACTTGATATGTCTGATTTCATGTATTGATAATTAAACTTGTATTAATCCAACACTATACACACTTGTGGGGTGATTGAGGTATATTCACAGTTGACACAAGTCCCTAAGATTCTACAACTTTGGTACACACATTTTTGGCATTGTTGTTGGGGAACTAGTCCAATCAAGGTGCCTACATGATGGTGATAGCTACCGAGTGAAGAATTTATGTGAATAGAGGTAATCATGGATAGTGACATGTCACAGAATACATTTGCACTTGTTATTTCATACTCTAGGGTTGTGTGTAATGGGTTGGTAGAGTTAGGAGTGAGGGAGTGAGAAAGAGTTAGGGTCAGGAAAGAGATAAACTTAGTACTAGGGTAGGTATGTTACACCAAAAATCCCAAAAAAGTTGTTCTTTTTAGTTCAGACTTAGAACATTGGAAAGGCCAAAAATACCCATTTGAGATCTATGAGAAGTCATTGTTGCAAAGACTGGTATCATGGAGTGAGCAGGGACCGGTATTGCAGAAGAAGTATCGTGGAGAGCGCACAAATTATTGGATTGTTGAGGGCAAGATTTGGAAGATAGGCTCTTAGAGGTGAGGAATTTGCTTCCATAATCTCTAAAAATCAAAAGAGCACTCACAAATGTGACACAACAGTGTACTGGTATCGTGGGTTGGCAAAAAAGGGGTTTGGAGTGAGATTTTTCATCCATAGTCGCGAAGAGAGAAGAGGAGTTTGTGAGGTAGACTTTGCACAAAATTTTAGGAATTTAGATCACTTTGGCTAAAGTATCATGGTCAGTTGAGTCTTAGTATCGCGATATCAAAACTCCCTAATATCACTAGTATCACGATACTTGCCAAGTATTTTGTATCGCCTCCTTGAGTATCACAATACTAACAAGCTATCGTGTATCATCACATTGAGGTATCATGTATCATGAGTTGAGCGGTATCGTATCATGCCAAGTGGTATCACGTGTTGCATACGTGATGTATTGTGTATCGCCTACATTTGGTATCATGTATCATTTGAAGATAGGTATCGTATCGCTACAAGATTAGTATCATGTATGGTTATGAGTATTGTGTATCGTGGAGTTGACCAAGTATCATATCATTCCTGGTGACATCGTGTATCGTGAGCATAGTTGTATCGCATATCACATGAAACCGGTATCACCCCCAAAGGTATCATGTATCACCACTGAGTGGTATCATGGGATTGTGGCCATAGCAGTATCATATCATTTAGAGTGGTATCATCGAGAAGTGGTATCACCTTGAAAGGTATCGTGTATAATGGGAAACCTAAGTATCCTGAAAGAGAAAAATGAGAGGAACACTAGAAATTGGTAGAAGCCTCAAGGGCCAATTGAGATTAGAGAAGACCTAGCATCTAGGTGGTGAATGAACTTGAGGTCTGAAGGAGTGTTAGGCAATTGAAGAAGTGTCATATCTTCTACCAGAACTGTAGTCCAACCAAGCCATCACTCTATTTACTCGGACAGTTCCAGTGAATTTGAGGAGGAAATACCCATGGCTTCCGAGGACATGCATAGTTCACTACCCAAGAAAAGCTTCATGTCTACTGTAGAAGGAGAGTACCGGACTTCCCCACAGTATGTGTCTACTAACCTACAAGGAGTACCCATCTATCTTCACCAAAAGAGATCCATGGTGAGAATGATAAACACTATGAAGGTAGAGATAGTCCTTAGACTAGTTGTTAAGTATGAAGGGGGTGTTTAGATGGACAAGATGGGACACATATACATAGTAACCAAAACTCCTAACCAAGTTAAGGACAGAGGAAGTTAGAGGGATAAGGAACTCCCAATAGACCCAACAATGGAGACATTGTGACTACCCCTAAAGGAAAGTTAGTGGTGATTCAAGTGCTAAGAGGGGACCTAATACCTCAAGATGACTATTTCTTGGATATGTACTTGGTATATGGATCAGATTTTCTCCTACAAACTGATTCACCTACACGAGGGGAAGGGATAAATCCAGTAACTATATAGGAGCTGAGGGATCAAGAGGATGTGTCTAGAGTTACATACCCAGACTAGAACCAAAGGAGATATTGGTGCTGGACAAAGTGGATAGGTCGTGGCTAAAGTATATGGGGTTTCGTGTATTCCCTCCTCGAGAGTAGGCAACTATCTCAGAAAACCCCTTTGGAACCCACCAAGGCATAGAAAAATGACATCACGACAAACTAGCCAACATAGTGTTCTTATCAGACCTCATGTACAAGTTTCTATGCCATGAGTAAATCCCGACAGCCAAGCTAGCCAAGGAATAGGAAATATGAATAGGCCAACCTTTAGGGCAAGAAACCTCAAGACATAGGAATGAGAATGCATCCAACAAGACCTCGAGTTCCCATGCTAATTAGACCTCTAGATCCAAGAAGGGCATTGAGACCAATGCAAGTGGCCAAATGCATGCAAAATCATAATGATGAAACAAGAGAACCTTATGACCACATAACAGAATTCAAACAAGTATTGCAAGCAGAGCAAGTGGATTACGTTTTTGTGCAATATGAATCCGTTGGGCTAACCCTCAAGGGAACAACCTTGACTTGGTTCCAACCCTTGGATCCAAATTTCTTTGGCAATATCAAACAATTCTTCCAAGAATATATAGGGGAATTTCACCAAGCGAGGAATTAAGAACAATTCATCATCCTTAATCCATAGTTTCAAATAGGCTCCCAATGAAACAATGCAGAATATAACTACAAGATTTAATCAATGTGTTGATCGATGTCTTGTGGCGGAGAGACCTTCCCAGCAAAAAAATGATATCTTTATTTCTAGATGGACTAAGGAATCGAATGTTGAGAACCTTAGTATACATAAAACAATTGCAGATATTGAGTGAGTATCTCCAAGAGTGTATAGATTTGGAAGTCAATTTAGTAGAGGATCTCAAAAATACACAAAGTTCTACTAAATCGGAGGACATGAGGAGCAATGTGACTTCTAGTTCAAGAATGTGGAGGAACTAGCAGAGTTGCTAGCAGAAAAATTGGGAGTCCAAGGACATAGGAACTACCAGAACCCCCCCCCCCCCATGAGAGTAGAAACATTAAGAATATGTACACTATGTAGAGGAGATTACCCATCCCATGTCTGCACAAGAGGAGGTTTAGGGATTTCATAATCTTATCCCTACCATAGAAAGCCAACTCAGGGACCTACCATGTACTCTCACATTAAGAAAAAGTATACCAAACACAACATGGAGAACTGCCCATTTAATAGGCAGTCAAGACCAATGTTACAACCACAATATAGACCATATGGATATCTACATAGGGAACAAGACAAAGAAGCTCCTAGGTATAACACTTGCCCAGGACCACAGTGAGCACCTAGACCATATGAATAGGAAGATATGGCCAACCAAAATTGGTTCTAGGACAGCAACCACCCCATCCACAAAATGTAGTACTAGTAAAGTACACCCAATCAAAAGAAAACTTAGAAAGAGCCATGGTACCAGCAACATTGTCGACCAGCTTAGAAACTACTAATCAAGATTTCGACTAGAATGAAGGAGAGTATTATTCGTACTACACAAACTTGAGGGAATATGACTAGAATTTTGACTGGCAATACAATGGATACAAGGGATATGAAAATTCCTATGGACCAGAGTATGTGAATCTCATGTACAAAGCACGGAAGATCCCAACTCCAATGAGACCACCCACTAGACCACCTGACCGAAGAGGACCATGCTATAGGTGTGGGGGAGATCACTTTATAAGGGAATCCACTTTGCCATACAACCCACCACCCTCGGGGTATGGGAAGGCTATTGTAATGACTATGGCAAGGAACATCTCTTTAGAGATTGCCCTAAGAATGCCTACAAGGTTCCCACTACTAACCAGATCAATGTGATAGAAGTGATTAAATCACCAAGAAGTGATAAGGAATACACAGTGCCACTAAAGTCTATTAATCAATCCCAAGCCAAGGGGAATGTGGCAAAAGAAATACTATTTGTGCATGAGATGGATAAAGGATTAGCACCCAAAATTTAGGTAGTTGAGGACTCAAAAGACCTAGAGTAAAATGACAAAACAAGGAAGACTCTCATATGGAAGGCTAGAAGAGAAAAACTTAAGAATAAATGGATGAAGAAGAAAATTGAAAAGGAAGAGAGAGCTATAATGGAAAGGAAGCAGCATCAAGAATGAAAGGTGAAAACAAACTCTCATCAAACAATCAAAGAATCTACACCAATGGAGGCAGGATCAATTTTAGCAGATCCCATGCCAAAAGACTTGAACATGTGGGTGAAAGCTTATCAGTCTAGAATTGAGATGGGACCTAGTATAGAATAACATGATAAACTCTACATAAGAGGAGAGTTGGAGAAGGGAAGACTAGAAATGTGTAGAAAATTGATAGAAATAGCTCAAACCATACTCAGACACACCATCCCAACGCTCCCCAAGATGAGAATACCAGAAGAAAAATTCAATAAATGCTTGGAAGTGAGCAACCTAATACTAGTAAAGAAACAACAAGAGGAGAATAAGGAGGAAGACAAATGGAGAAACAAAGGAGAACAAGTCTTAGTGATTCCAGAATTAGAGACAAATTGGTCGCACAACCTATGAGCCAGAGTTCAAGAGGAATGGTAGAAACGGACTGGAGATTCCCTACCACCCTTCAAAGAATTAGAAGCTTGGAAAAAATAAACCTGTAACGAACTTGGAAGAGGTATATGAGGAAGTGTCCATCCTAGATCAAAATCTGGAAGAAGTGAATAGCATTACCATGCTACCCATTTACATGAGAGAGTACAAGAAAAAATATTTCATGCCCCCACCATTAAGGGCAAGGAGAAAGGATCATGAAATGGAATCTCACAAAATGTATCAGAACTCAAGAAAACTAAAATACAATGTTCGTTAAAGGTTGAAGAATTATTGCAAGTGAAACCCCAACAAAGGAAATAGTTGGCTAAAGAATTGAAGGTTAAAACGAAAGAACCTACAAAAGAGAGAAAAGAAATGGAAGCTTTGTCAACCATCCAAATCCGAATAGATAAAGTAGGAGAACTCAGTAAGCAAGACAAGGGAAATTCATGTCTACCCATCACCTTTAATGGGTACATGACTAAAGCGATCTTAGACATTGGAGCGGGTGTAGGCATAGCCATCAAGGAGATTTGGGAAAAATGGGTAAAGCCAGCCCAAAGATCCATGTTGGTACATTTGGCAAGCCTTGATGCTTGACCAAAGGTCAAAGGTTTATTTCATATGTTGAGCATGAATATTCACAAGTCATATGTGAACACCTCTTGAAACTTCTCTTGACTTTAACTCAAGATAATTGTAAAAGGCAAAGCTTGATGGAATCTCGTAACATTACGAGTTGTAATTCACAACAGCCAAGTGATTGGAATCAAATTGATTAGGAACCTAAAAGATAGGATCACTTTTAGGTGGCAGATTCCAAATTCAAATTTGAATTCATCTATAAAAACACATAACTCTTAGTCGTGGGAGATAGAACAAAAGAAGGACACTCTGAGCTTCAAGATTTTGGACACACCTTGTCCGCACATGTATGAGTAAGCCTACAGAATCTCCTTTGTATCATACACTCAATACAATATACATTTGTTTCAGATTATGCAACTATCTCATGCTCACTATTGCCTACTGCTATACTCTCATTCTCAGTGAACTTGTTTTGAAGAGTTCTCCGCATATACTTAATCTTTTGCTGTGATTCAACTTGGTACATGTAACGTAGACCTTCTAGTTCTATGCTATAAAATTTCATGTCATTTGGTTTCGGGATCTATGAGATACATTCATTATAGTCTCCCTATGTCTGTAGCCTGTCATCTTCCTAAAATGTCGGGATTACACCCCTAATTTCTTAAGATTAGCTCTCAGCACATACTCATTCTAAATTCATGAAATTACTTTCTATAGCAAGCTTAGGGGTCCAATTGGATATTTCTAAAAGCTCTCGGGTCAATTGTTATCAGTAAGTGAGTATTGAGTGAAACCCTGAGAAGGTTCGAGTCCATAAATAACAAGTTTCTACTACTCTTCAATCTTGGAAGTTGTCTGTTTTAATGCAACTAATTGAGGATGATGCTCCAAGGCCCATTATGGTTTTAAATGCATATTTGGGAAGCTAAATTTGTCTACTAAGGTAATCTTAACATTGGCATGTGTAGAGCAGGATTTGTGCAGCACTAGCTCATTTCTGGAGTGTATCCAACCATCTCCTCCTAATGGTATCAGAGCTATAATTAACTCAACATGGGAGATGGATTCCCATCATCAATTGAAAAATTATATCGAGGTAATTACTTTGCTTGGTCTTGGAAGCATATCCACAAGGTAGAAATCTTTATGGTTACATATCTGGAGATGAGTCAATGCCAATACTTAGAAGCAAAGGGCAACCCACTCATGAAGAACAGGAAAGGTTATCAACATGGTGCTCAAAGGATGCAATGGCCAGGTCATACCTTCTCAACTCAGTTTCTAATTTCTTACTCACTCATATTAGGAATTGTAAGACATCACAAGAAAGCTGGAATGCACTTGAAGCATTCTTCTCTTCAAGCACTAGAGCAAGGAAGAATCAACTTTGGATGGAGTTCACAACACTCAAGAAGATGCCCAAACAGAATGTGAATGATTGTGTCACCAAAATGAAGGACTTAGCTGATCAACTTGGAAGCATTGGAGAAGTCATTGATGAGGAGAAAATTTTGAGACAATTGATCAATGGAATTAAAGTAGATGACAAATGGGAAGCATTCACTACTACAATGGATCTATACATGGACATGCAGGTACCTGACTTCAATACTCTAATGGGACAACTGTTTACTCATGAAGCCAAGCTTGTGAAGAATAATGACAACTCGAAAGGTAATCAATCCTCAAGAAATCTAATGATATAGCTAGTACCTCCCAAGCTAACTTTGCAGGAAGAGGTAGAGGTACAAGAGGAAGAGGTAGAGGAGGAAGACAAGGCAAGGGGAGATTCGAAAGCACCTCTCCATGTGTCATATGTGAATTGACTAACCACAGAACTGAGAATTGTTTTAGGAACCCAAGACATCAGAGAGGAAGAGGCTTCAACAGAGGAAGTTATGGAAGAGGAAGATCAAACAACTTCAACAACTACAACAACTACAATAATCAAGGAGGCTATAAACGAAGAAGAGACTACAACAGTTATACTGAAGAGCAGGCACAAGAAGACTCACTTTTGTTCATGAACATGACCATGAGGCAAGGTAAAGCAGATGAGCCTGTGTTTTATATAGATTCTTATTTCTCAAATCATGTAGCAGGAAATGTGGCACTATTATCTGACTTGGAGGATCCAAGGAACAAGCATGAGGTTTAGACAAGAGATGATACAAGGCACTCAGTTGAAAAGATTGGGAATGTCAAAACCTCTGATGGAAACATGAATCTACTCAATAAGGTATTGTATGTACCTACCATAACCAAGGACTTGATAAGTGTTGGAAAAATTGTAGAAAAACGCTTGCAGGTAAGGTTTACAAGGAATGGAGCATTTGTTGAAGATCCTCAACAAGGATTCAAGACGATAGCCAAAGGAGAAAAGACAGGTAGACTCTTTACATTTGAAGTACAAGATACTAGAAATATAGCACTTTACAATTATGGAGGGCAAACCTTATCAGAATTAGAAATGTGGCACAAAAGATTTGCTCATATAGGTGCTTGGATTGCCAAATATATCCAAGCAACATATGATATATAAATGTAGTTCATGTCAATTTTGGAAGTCTCATAGACAACCATTTATGAAGAAAGGTTACATTCATGGTGACCTATTGGAGCTAGTCCACACAGATGTTTGGGGACCTAGCAAGGACCCTTCAATTTCAGGATCCAGGTATTATGTATCATTCATTGGTGATTGTAGCAGATGAACCATACTTTATTTTATGAAGCACAAAGATGAAGTGTTCAATTGTTTCAAAAAATATCTTGCTCTTGTTGAAAACCGAACATGGAAAACACTGAAGAGGCTAAGGTCTGATGGAGGGGGAGCATACTTCTCCCATGAGTTTGATGCATATCTCCAAGATAGAGGCATCAAAAGAGAAATTACCACCAGATATACTCCAGAACAAAATGGAGCAGCAGAAAGGAGGAATAGGACCATTGTGGGGGCAACAAGGTCCATGATCAATGAGAAGAGATTGCCCAACTACCTATGGGCAGAGGCTGTATCCAGAGCCACCTATCTCATCAATAGACTCCCATCAAAAGCATTGGATAGGATGACACCATATGAAGCTTGGAGCGGAAGAGGGCCTAGCCTAGATCATTGCAGAATCTTTGGGTGCATTGCATATGCACATATTCCATCATAGAATAGAGGTAAAATGGATCCTAAGGCAGAAAAATGTGTGTTCATAGGTTATGATCTTAATCAAAAAGGGTACAGATTGTATAATCCAAGTACTAAAGGTTTCATTGTTAGCAGAGATGTTGTTTTTTGATGAAAACAACTTGTGGTTTGAAGATGATTGCAGAAGAGTTGAACTACCTTATGAACTAGAAGAAGATTTTCCTACAATTTAGAAGGTAAACAATCAACAATGTGAAGATTCAAGTGATTCTGATGATGATAAAAAAACACCAAGGAGGAGCTTCAAGGAATGGAGCAACAATATAAAGAGAAGATGCAAGACTTGAGGGATATTGCAGAATCCTCTCAACAAACTATAAGAAGATAAACTAGGGAAAAGAAGAAGCCAGAAAGGTATGGATATGACACCTCTTTAGTCACTAAACACTCAATCTATATTGCTCAAGATATCCATTCAGAAGAACCATCAACATTTGAAGAAGAAAACAAGAAAGCTGAATGGAAGGAAACAATGGAGGAAGATATACAAGCATCCCAAGAAAATCAGACTTTGGACTTAGTTTCCAAGAGTCAATCCATGAAGATCATTGGATGTAGATGGATCTATAAGGTAAGGAAGAATTCTTATGGATCAATAAACAGGTACAAGGCAAGACTTGTGGCTAATCCAAGAAATTCTTGATGATATTCACAAGGGAGAATCACACTTAGATGTGGAAATGAAAGAAATACATGATTTTGAAGAAGAAAAGTTAGCAACTCAAGAAGAAGAAATACCATAGGAAGAGCTAAAATAGATAGAAGAAGAAAAGTAAGATGAGCGGGAAGAATAGAATCAAGAGAATATAGAGAAGAGGATCAAAATAATCAACAACTCGAAGTAAAGCAGTTTGAGTCCACTACATGTATGCAAAGAATTCCTAGAGATATCAAAGGATTATGCAAGGTATTAATGATGAATATTGACAAATTCAAACCTTCAAGTAGAAATATCATTATGTGAGGAATTGCTATAGAATGAGAATCTATTAAAGGTTACAAGTTCATATAAGAATATAAAAAAGAAAAAAATCAATAAGAAGACGAACTAAAGGAGCAATAGATGAAGAGTGAAAAATACTTAGAAAGGGCAATTGCACTAGACACTGAGGTAGTGCAAAAAAAAGATAGAATAGTATTTTCGGAAGATAAATGTACCAAAAAAATGAGACTTTTAATAATATGGGAGAAGACATTAGAATGTTAGACTCAAGAAATAAAATATTATAGACATCATATCAGATACCCACCAAGGCCAATGAATAAATCAATAGAATTGTAATGGAAGAAGGGTAGTTAAAAGCAGAGATACAAGGTTCAAGAATGAAGCATGAAAAGTTAAGAAATTGAAGCAATTGGTGGAACAAATCAAAGAGGGCTTAAAAGATGCAAGAGAGCTAGGGAAAAAAGCAAATGCACATGCAACTACTACTATAAGAGGATATAATAGCCTTAATGAAAAGGTAGAAAAGGAAAGGTCAATGTGGGAATAAGAGAAGATCAAATTAATGAGAGAAATTCAAGAACGGAAGAGTAAGGCAAAGCCACAAGTCAAAGAAGTTTGTATATAAGAATGAATACAAGACACAATTAGGATATCTTCTCCCATGCATGAAGTAAATGAAGAACATTCAAAATCTATAGAGCAATTGGATGAAGAGTCAAATGAAGTTGTACAACAACTAATTATAGATGGGGAAGTAAGGATGAGGTACATTAGAAAAATGCATGATGAATATGAAAATTAGATTGTTAAACTTGCTTTAGAAAATGGAGTCAGTGTTGAGAAACACCATTGGGTAATAGATGGCATAGGGATACCATTCTCCATGGTATTCGAAAGTATAAAAAAATATCAGACTGCCATAGTGGGAATGCCACCAAATGAGTACTTGGAATATGATGAAGATTTGACCATCATAAAGGAACTGTTTGAAAAATCAAATCCACATGGAGAAGCATGTGGTTGGGTGAAAATAAATATTGTAGAAAAATATGGAAGGAAGATCCATTTTAGTTAAAGATAAATCTAGCTAATTGTTCGATAGCAAGGAGAAGGGAGTGTATAGTCTTTTCAAAAAGAAGGAATGAAGTTCAGATGCCAGCTGAACTTTTCAAAGATTGCAAGACCCAAAAAAGGAGCTTGGCTAACTAGAGACTATATGCTTACCACTACCAAATCCTTGATAGAACACTTGAAGTATGTTAATGATCCAACATGTATACTGCTAGTCCAAACTCATCATTACCTAGATAGAAACCTTCACTGACCCTGATGTAAGAACCCATAACTACACAGATGTAATTCACCCTTAGATGCACTCCCTTTTTATTTAAGTGAAACCCTGGACTGGATATTCTTAAGTCATTTTATGGGCACTCATTGCGTATATATTTTCGAAGATTCTTTTGACTTTGGATATTTTGAAAGGGAGTCAAAACGTTTTGGAAAACTTTCTCTTGTCATGACCTCTAGATGATCAGCATATGAAGTAGCCTATACCGAATACATAAAAAGGGTTGTAATAGACAAATCCATAGCAGTTCTCTAATGGAGAAAAGCACTTTTTGAAATGGTCAACAATCTTACTAACATAGAAAGGAAAAGCCATGATCTGGTGGCTCAAGTATACCAAGAAAGAACCAGTAAGAACCATGGATCCTCTGAAGTTTTCTCAAGGATGACAAAAGCTTAGGAGGGGAAGGATGGTAGAAGACACTTTTTGGACAAAGGATAAATTGTAAAATTAGGTTTTTGTAATATAGAAAGACTGAATGGATGTAACAATACAGAAGATTATTCTTTAGGAGGAGAATTAAATTTATGTAATTATTTGGTAATTATTAGAGCTCTCTTGTGTATAGAAAATTAGCTTGAAAGGCTATAGGACATAATTTTCAAGTGTGAAAAGGGACACTTGGAAAAGTATGTATGTCAATTTGTGACTTATTTTGGGAGAATCCATTTTTTGTACTTGACTTATTGAATGAAAACTTGAGAGCTCTTATCTTATTCTCTAAATATCATAACTTGACTTTAATGGTGGTTTTTTGATACATTTATGAGCTTTTTTCTTGGATTTATCTTGTTAATCAGTTGTTCTTTGATTATTTCATGTTATTAGGAGTTCCTTTCTTCATATTCTATCTCCATTCTCAATATAACTGCTATAAAAGATGACTATGAGTAGCTTGTCAGAATCATGATTGTATCCTCTTGATGATAAAGGTATTAAAATTACATTTTGACTTTACATTAATAATCTACATAAAAAATAGCTTGAATTAGGCACAAGAATTATCTCAAAAGCTTATTCCTAGCTCAACATATATGAAACCCTAGTACTTCACATAGACTTTTCATGAATTCTCTATTGGAGCTGATTTTGTTGACAAATCTTGGACTTCATTGATCAAGAAGGGGTTGTGGTCTATAGCGTTTCCTCAATCACAATCTATCCCCAATCACAATCTTTCGATCACTCAAAAACAGCAGTGGAGAGAAGAACGCAGAGATTGCATAAGGTAAAGAAAATCTGATGCGGAAGAGTAGAAACAAATATGACGTAGAGAAGGAAGAATTCTGATATTATAGATGCGAATCAATGGTTACAATAGCTTTGGAAAATAGCTTCTTCACGAAGCTTCTACCTCCCGACCACCCCCGAGCTATCACAATCGCATTCACACTTGCACTCTCAATCACACTCTCACTCTCACTCTCACTCTCAATCACACTCTCAATCACAAGGTAATTCTTAGATTTCTGTGTGTGCTCCATGTTGATGCGCAGGTCTCCTTATATTCGAGTTTGATCGCAGCCGTGCCCCCCAAAGAAGTGTGCGATCCACCAAATTTAGAAAAAGTCGAGTTTCTCCAAAACTTTCCCAAAAAGCCATGCGATCGTAGTGTTCTTTCTTTCTTTAGCATACCTGTCAAAAATAGGAGAAAAACACCAAAAGAAGACATATCCAAAAATTTCCATAATTAGACATGGTGACACGTGAGCATGAGAACCACGGATTCGAATAGAATTAGATAAGCCCTCGTTTGCTTTTAAGTGTTGGAAAAACCGGCACTTTTCAAAGCCCTGTAACTCAAAAACAGTGAGGAATTAGCTTAAGCTTGTGAGAGACACTTTTATTCAATTTTTTGATCTGCACAATAGTGTTAGAGATGTCCGAGATCCAAATCCACCTCCAAATGCCACTTTTGAGCCCTGCAAGTTTCAAAATTCTAGAGAGAGAGAGTAAAATCAAGGTATTTTCTTACAATGAACTAAATGTAGGGCCCTGAACGAGGTACTTAAAACATGATTCACAAAACTTTCACACTGGCACTTTTATTCTCTTATTCTTGTTCCACCTTTCCCTCATACAGAGTTTTCCTTAATTCTTTCATCTACACCTTCAAAATTCCACTAGAAAACATGATGCGAATAAGGTCTAGAGAGAGAATATGAAACTTTTCAACCAAAACTTTTCCTACATGCATAAAATGACCTAATTATTCATTCTAAGCATTATCCCCACAATGAAATTCAAAAAGTTCAAAATGAATTATTTCACTAGAAAAGAGGCATATTACATGGTCTTAGTATACTTCCAATATTGACACAATAAAGGTGTTTAAGTTGCTAATCTTTTATGCTATGATGATTCAAGAGGTCAACTCCAAAGAACAATAAACACCACCCCATCATACCTAGTATAGAAGGATACTCGCGACCCACTCAGGGCAGCTTAGGCATCCCTACTTACCCCCATTCACACATTCCCCTTCCCCATGATCCATACTTTCCATTTGCCTCATCCATCTTTACCTATACCTCCATCACCACCATCGCCCCATCCCATTATGTATCATTCATGGAAAGCTTCATTCATGTTCCCCTCACACATATATTAGGTTCACAAACACTTATGTCCACTGTTGGCAAATCAAGCTTACACTATTCTAGATGTGGATTTGATCTACATCAAAAGGCTATCCTTTGGTTTACGTCAAAAGAATATCCATTGGAGAGTTCAATTACTTATGCTCATTTATTGTATTTTTTTTTGTAAAGTTTTTTTATGGATCTTTTACCATTGTAGAAGCCTAGAGCTTTACACATGTAAAAGGATAAAAAGAGAGATAAACTTCCATGAAATTGAGGTGGTTGATTTTCGAATCAATGAATCAATCATGACCTAAAAGTAGATCAAACTAGATCTTCACTCTTCTTAGATTCTAGGAAAGTGAATTGATTCCCTCCAACAACTAATCCTACCTTCATTTGAATTCAAGATCCACTTGTAGAACTTGTGGAGCGCTTCAAGAGTCTATATAAAGACTTCAAATCACTTGTACATTATATGGAATCAATATACATTGTGGCCATCATTGTCTTGCTCCTTCACTTTTTGTATCATCTTTTTCAACAACAGTAAGCTTGCACAGGCTACTGCTCTCTCTAGAGAGCTCCAAATTGAATGCAAGAGGACCCACTGGAAAGGTAATAGTGTATAAATGTTGAAAGAAGTTTTTTCAATAGATTGGGAGAAATCTCAATCTTCTTTTGGTGAGGCCTATCTCTATGCATTCTTGAAAAGTACGTACCATTGTTGAGTGTCTAGTTCATTCCAAAAGCATATTTTTCTTATTTCTTGTACTCTTGTGCATTCTATACACTCAACCCTATGTGTATCACTCCTAAAAATTGAGATTTTATAATTGTAATTACGCTCCTCACTATGAGCATTTGAAGTTGATTGTCTCATCCAAAGATAGTAAGGTTTTTGAGCTAATCAATGTGCAAACCTATCTCTTTTGTATCGATTCTTTCTCCTTGATGCTCCAAAGTACATAGTGCATTTTATTGCACTTATCACATGCCTATAAGGTCTATTTGAGTCTCCATAAGCTCAAGGGCTCGTCTTGTGCCGATTGGCTATACGAAACTTCGTCCCTTTGCAACTCACTTCTCTACCTCCTTCAAGCTTCTCCAAGTTCATTTAGTGATATTAGAGCTAGATCAAGATGGGTGATGACTTTCGATCAATGATTGAGAATCTTGATTAACACAACTATGTTTCTTGGCAAATCAGAATGGGGGCCTATCTACAAGGTAGAAGTCTTTATGGAATTGTAGTAGATGATGAAGCTAAACTATTCCAAGATCCAAATAAGGACCTACAAAAGAGGAGATAGATAAGCTCACAGTTTGGTCTACAAAGGATGCGCAAGCAAGGTTGTACGTACTAAAATCTATCTCTGGTTTTCCATTTCCACATAATAGATGATGAAAGACATCTCAAGAGACTTGGGATGCCCTCAAGACATTCTTTTTTGCTAGTACCAAAGTAAGAAAAAATCATCTTTAGAATGAGTGCAACCAAATGAAGAAGACACCTAAACAAACCATCATAGAGTTTGTTACCAAGCTCAAGGAGGTTGCAGATCAATTAGCATCCATTGCAAGTTAGGTTCACCCAACATTGAGCTTTTGTTGAAGATCCATGTCAAGGCTTCAAGAATATAGCGAGACACAAGAAACATGGTAGGCTCTTTACTTTTGAAGTACGAGAAACCAGGAACATAGATCTATTCACTTTTGGGTCCCAAACCCTAAGTGAGATTGAAGTGTGGCATAAGAGAGTTGCTCATGTGAATGAAAGAACCTTGAAGCATATATGTAGGAATCAAAGCTTTCTTGGAGTGCAAAACATATCAAAGCAACACATGACCAACAATTGTGATGCATGTCAGATTGGGAAGGCACAAAGACAACCATTCAACCACAAAGGTTGCATCCACAATAACTTATTGGATTTAGTACATACAAATGTATGGGGACCAAGTCAAGAACCTATTGGCAAGATCAAGGTATTATGTCTTATTTATTGATGACCATAGTAGATGGACTATTCTGTACTTTATCAATAGTAAGAATGAAGTGTTTGATTGCTTCAAAAAGTATCTAGCACATGTGCAGAATCGTATAGGTAGATCACTCAAGAAGCTCAGATCTTATGAAGAGGGAGAATACTTCTCCAAAGAGTTCGATGCGTTCTTAGAGGATAAAGGTGAAGTGACTACTAGGTACTCTTCTCAACTAAATGGAATTGCATAGAGAAGAAACAAGAAATTGGTTGGATTAGCCAAAACAATGCGGGAAGAGAAGAGGTTACCACATTATCTATGGGCAGAGGCTATTTCAACTATTGTGTACCTTGTCAATAGACTACCATAGAAATCACTTCAAGTTATGACTCCTTATGAAGCATGGCATGGAAGAAAACCTACTCTTGGACATTGCAAGGTGTTTGGTTGTTTAGCTTATGTTCATGTACCATCACAAATAAGAGGTAAGCTAGATGAAAGGGCAACAAAGGTAGTGTTTATTGGGTATGACTCAACTCAAATGGGTTATAGGTTCTATAATCCTTCAACCAAGAAATTCACCTACAAGTAGAGATGTCATGTTTGAAGAACACAGATCTTGGTATGATGAAGATAAACAAAAGCTAACTCTACCATATGATCTTGGTTTTGATTCTCATCAACTAGGAAGCAAGCATGATACACATGTCTAGGATCCTAGAAGTGATATAGATGATGAACAAGATGAAAAGGAAAAAGGATTACAAGTTATGGAAGTCAAGAGGCAAAACAAAGATGCAGGAGTGTGTATAATGCTTTAAGCAAGCTCCTTGAAGATCAACAAAATAGATGAAACAACCACAAAGGTATGGATATGATTTCACATTTGTTACAAAGCATTCAATCTACTTGGCAAAAGATTCAATTATAGAAGAAACTTCCACCTATGAAGAGGCAAAGGGAAATCCTAATTGGGAAAAGGCGATGAAAGAAGAAATAGATGCATTGAAGGAGATGGAAACTTGGGATTCGGTTCCAATGTCATACAACCATTAGGTAACTTTTTGCAAATGGGTATATAAAGTTGAAAGAAACTTAGATGGATCATTTTGCAAGTACAAGGCAAGATTAGTTTCCAAAGGATGCTCACAAAATCACGGTATAGACTATGAGGAAACATTTTATTGTGATAGGTGATGATGTCAATGACATTCAAAGGATCAAGAGACACATGCAAGAGGAGTTCAAAATCAGTGACTTAGGTAGAAGATCCACTTCAGGTTATGTGTTCATGATAGGTAGCAAACCTATCACATGGAGTTCGAAGAAGCAACCTACTGTTGCACTATAATCTACAGAAGCTGAATATAGAGGTTTAGCCTTTGCAACTTGTGAAGCTATGTGGATTGAGAAGCTCTTGGCTGATCTTGATGTGCAGGTGGAGACCATTCCAATTTATGGTGACAACATGTCAAGCATTCACTTGACAAACAATCCAATGTTTCATGCACGAAGCAAGCACATAGAAGTGCATTATCATTATGTTCGAGAAAAAATTTTGAGCAAGGATGTGGATATAAACTTCATTGGAACTAATGACCAGGTTGCAGACATGTTTACAAATTCCTTAGATGCTTATAAGCTAAAGAGATTCAAGGATGACATCAACTTGCAGGATATGGCTGAAGGTGCAAGCTCACATGTGAGCTTGAGGGGGAGTGTTAAAAATAAAGAAGTAAGCTCGTATATATTTTTGCAAAAAGGATTTTCTTCAAGTAGAAGGAAAATACAAAAATGAAAAATGGAAGCATTTACTTCAACAGGTAGTGGAGGACAAAAGAGAATCAATCAAAAGAGAATCAAATCCAAGTGGCTGTCCAAAGTAGTGGAGAAATGATGGAGAAGAGCTCTCAAACTCATCATGAGAGATTTTGGTCACTTGGCTATAAAAGAGGCAAGGGAGGACACTCAAGAATAGAGGAAGAAGGCGTGGAAGTGCCCTTGTAGCTAGTTCATTTGGTTTGAGTCATTTCATTCAGTTCACTCTCATAGAGTATGTCCAGCCGCACACCCATTTTTGGGTAGTCTATTTGTGAGTCATATCTCTTAATATATGTATCCAATTTTAGGGTTTAAACATTCGTTCGAAAGCTTCTCTCAAGTATTTCCTTTCTCTAAAACAGTTTTATCAAATTCTGTATGCTGTGTGAGTTATTCAGGTTTCAGTGAAGTCCAGTTTTTAGCATAACTGAGTGGACAGGTAGCCTGTTTTGATTCAAAGACTTGCAACCCAAATCTACTCCAAATTGAGCGTTTGATAGCTCTTTTGAAAGCTATAGGTTTCTAGTTTGAGTGACTAAATTTTAAAGTTCATTGCTTTTTTCAATTGGTACCATTTTTCATTTGAAGGTTTAGCTATTGGCAAAAGTCTTGATCCTGAGAAGATCTTCTACACTTTCCACTCTGATTAGGAGAGGAATTCTCCAACAAGGTACACCTTTGGAGATGAATAAAAAACTTAGTTTTTATGAAGGTGAGAAAATTGAAGACATAAAAGAATATCAAAGCTTGGTAGGTAGCTTGATATATGCTACTCATACAAGGGCAAACATCTCATATAGTGAGGGAGTGCTTAGTCAATTTATGCACTCACCTATAAGACCACACATGGATGCAACTAAGAGAATAATTAAGTACCTCAAAGGTCCAATCAATGAAGTTATATTCTATCCTTACTCTTCAGATTTGGATATTAAAATCTATTCATATGCAGATTGGGTAGGAGCTAAGGACGATAGAAGAAGTAGCTCTGGTTACTTAGCATTTGCAAGTTCAAAGCTAGTGTCATGGAGTTCCAAGAAGAAATCAACAGTTGCTTTATCCTCAATTGAAGCAGAGTATAGAGGTTTGACCATAGCAACTCAAGAAGCAATATAGTTAAAAGCATTTTATATAGATTTGGGACTTGTGATTTCCAAAACTCACATATTTAGAGATAATGTAAGTTCCATGCATCTAGTAGCAAACCCTATTTTCCATGCAAGAACTAAACACATAGAGGTTCATTACCACTTTATTAGGGAGAAGCTCATGGCAAAGGAGATTGACATTTATTTTGTTTGGATTGAAAGGAAAGTAGCAGATATGATGATGACGGCACTTGATGGAATAAAGCTTTTTAGATTCAAAGCTATGGCAGGTATTCAACCTATTAGAGAATGAAGAATCAAGCATACTTTATCTTGAGGGGGAGTTGTTCCATCAAGCTTACACTATGCTTGAGATGGATTTGATTTATTTTATTTTATTTTTTAAGATTTTTTATGGAATCTTTACCATTGTAGAACCGTAGAGGTTTACATATATAAAAGGATAAAAAGAGAGCTAAAGTTCCACAAATGTGAGGTGGTTGAGTTTGCAATCAATGAATCAATAAATCACCTAAAAGTAGATCAAACTAGATTTTAACTTTTCCTAGATTATAGGAAAGTGAATTGATTCCCTTCAACAACTAATCTTGCCTTCATTCGAATTAAAAATCCACTTGTAGAAGTCATGGAACACTTCAAGAGTCTATATAAGGACTTCAAATCACTTGTACATTACATGGAAGCAATATATATCCACTTGTGGCCATCATTGTCTTGCTCCTTCACTTTTCTGCATCATCATATTCAGCAACAGTAAGATTGCAAAGATTTCTGCTCTCTCTACAAAGCTCCAAATCAAATGAGAGAGGATTCATTAGAAAGGTAATAGTGTCTAGTTCATGTATATACATTTTCCAAGCATTGGGTTTTGTATATTGGACGACATCAATGTTTTTTTGTCTCAAGCTGTATCTCTATGCATTCCTAAAAAATAGGAGGTATGACTACTGAGTGTTTGGTTCATTCCAAAAGCATAATTTTCTTATTTCTTGCACTCTTGTCCATTCTATACACTCAAATCTATGTGTATCACTCTTTGAAAAGGAGTTTTTCTAATTGTAATCAGGCTAGCCTCTATGAGCATTTAAAGTTGATTGTATCATCCAAAGATAATAAGTTTTTTGAGCTAGTCAATGTGCAAACCTATCTGTTTTCTATGGACACTTTCTGCTTGATGCTCTAAGGGCTGGTTGAGCTTATTGCATGCCTATAAGGTCTATTTGAGTCTCCATAAGCTCAAGGGCTGGTCTTGTGCTAGTTGGCTTGACAAGACTTCATCACTTCATAACTCACTTTTCTACCTCCTTCAAGCTTCTCCAAGTTCTTTCATCCACTTCACTATACATAGATACCACAATCACCTCACCTACCATCCCCACCTTCATGATTGATCCCACATGCACCACATTATGCGACCCTATGAAATTTCTACATGCATTGCACCACCCCTCCCCCCACACTTCCACCATCCCCGATCCCCCCTCTACCATTCCCATCCCCATTCCCCCCAGCACTCAACCCGACCTCCTTTGCATCTAACACTATAAATAATACTTTCAATACAATGATTCAATGTGTCTCATAGCTTTAGCAATACTATCAACACTTTTAAGAACAAAATGTTGCCCCTTATAGGTGGAATCTCAAAGGTTACAAACATGCATTATAGCATTGGAAAGAGACAATGAAACACTTTAGGCTGAATATTTCAAATTACAGCAAGCTCATGAAGGATTG